>JAFEMH010001091.1:0-482500 GCA_022495995.1 Adenophora triphylla var. japonica
AACAATCGCTTCCTTTTTAAATTTCGCGTAATTATGACTAGTTTCCATAAACAATCATAAATCCAAAATTTTGATGTCTAAACATATTAGAAAACTATAATGCAATGTTTTAACTAAACATAAAATTTCTTAGCACGTAAGAACAAGTAAATCATGCATCGCAATAATTATTAAAATCATATTTTAATCAACTAAGCATGCATAAACAATGAATTAATCTAGCATAGCCCTATTAACTCAATTTTATAGCATCCAGATTAACACATAAACATATCAGATTGTAAACACATTCACGGATTAACCAGATTGTTCATCAAACTGATACTGCCCAGATTGGGCTAGAAGTGTCGCGTGACAGAAGCAGGTTCTGTCGCATGACATAAGCCTGTTCTGTCGCGTGACACAGGATGACTGTTTTCCAGATTTCCAGAATTCAATCAATTCTAAATCACAGAGCAATTAAATCATGCAAACGACTTTTAACAGATTTAATTCAATATCATTAGAACACGAATTAGGCATATTGTTTCAAAAATAATTAATCTATTGCATACAAAACATGCAAAAGAACATATAAACGATTTTATATTACTTTTCTAGCATGTTAATTCAAACTTAATGATACGAACGGGGCTCACGATACCCTTTGCTTGGGTTTTACGGGTCCATGCGCAGCGGAATTAAGCATCAAAATAACATAAAACCCAAGAAGCCTAGGATCCGTTCTATATAATTAACTTGAAAACTATGAGATAGATGTAACCAACCTTGAACGCTTTCCGTTCTTGAGCTATCGAACGATTTTATTATGTGATTTCGAATCACAAACTTCGTTCTTCAACTTGCTTGAACTCTAGGCCTTGATCGATGAACGAGCGAAGACCCTCTTTCGGTATCCACACCTTTGAATGAATCCAAAAACAATTTCTTGAAAATTGCTAGATCCAGCTTTTTAGGGTTGACAGACGTTCATATTTATAGTACATTAGTATAGAATATGAATCCTAATCAAATTAGGAAAAGATTCTGTCAAACCGCCTCAGTGGCTTGTTGTGTCGCACGACCACACACGCACGCGTGGCCGGTTGTGTCGCACGGCCTAACAAGGCCGGAGCAAGGAATTTCTCAATCATTCTTCCAATGGTTTAATCAATTCATTCTAGTTGTGTGTGACCCAATAGGATTACATTATGTTGGCAATGAGTTCGATCATATTGACCCTCATAAGACATAAGCGGACTCTAGCAAGCCATTATGCCTACCCAAATAATGTAACGTAAGAGTTTACGTTTCCAACGGTACACTTCCATTTCTCCCTTTGTCTCATGATGTTATATTGAACACAAGTCATGGTCCTCGTCAACTTGTCTTTGTTCAATGCTTTCTCGATTCTTGAGTATAATGATAATTCCAATCATATTGGGGTACGGCCATACACTTTCATCATTATCACTCATCGAGGGGCCCAAGCAAAACATCTCTCTATCGAGGGACAAATTCCTTCTTGACTTATCATCCTTCCTATCATGAATCCGATCATGCCAAAATTAGCCTTTATAAATATAGTGTTAAGATATCGTTTGACTAAAATCAAACATGACTTTCATCATATGTAAGGTCATGATAATCTCAGGCCTAGGGACTAAATGAAGTAACCTTTATGAGATTTAACTATGACATTTGACCATGACATAAATCTCATGCGGGTCAAGTCCAGTCACTTGTTCTCTAACAAGTACCCATAATTTCAATGTGCATCTCTATGCATATAATCATCGTATGATTATCCATTGACAATTATACTAGTTATTTTCTTAATAATTAGGGACGGAGATTATTATAAACAAATATACAAAGCATATATAATAATCAAAAGATAAACATCTCATATAATAATAAATAATGTCAACACATAAGTCTATCAATCATAGGCCTAGGGCATAACACTAACAGTCGCCTATAAGAGAGGCAAGGCGCAGGTCGCCACAGAAAGACGATAGGCGCAGGTCGCCAACTCAGTCAGTGAGGTCACCTTCCCATAGGGACAGGAGGGGCAGAGAGATAACCCCCCTAGAAGCGAAAGACATAGAGCCAATTATGGGAGAGAGAATCACCATGATGAGAGGCAGAGGTCGAATGATGTCTCCCATGCTAGGGACGACAGGCCCGATGATAGGGAGTGGCTCCTATGGAAGAAGAAATTCGAACAATGGGAAGCTGGTAAGAAGGAAGGTGCTGGAAAGAGCGAACACAAAGATTTTGCTCTTCGACCCTTAGCAAAGGTGTTGCTCGACTGTCGACCTCCTCAAGGTTTCAGATTGCCAGTCCTAGAAAAGTATTCAGGCGCAACCAACGCCAAGAGCCATATACAGTATCTGGAAGCCACCATGTGCTTTGTCTCCCATGAGGACGACATGATGTGCAAGGCACTTACGAGCATGCTCACTGGGGCAGCCCTTACATGGTTCAATGGCTTGGCACCAGGATGTATCTCAACCTGGTCTTATATGAGGACAAAATTCCTGGAACGCTTGTCGACCGCTAGAGCTAGAAAGATGACAGTCACCGATCTCAACAACTTGGTGCAAGAGAAAAATGAAAGCTCAATGAGCTACTACAACAAGTTTAAGAAGATGGTCGACAAGATCGAGGAGGACCTCACAGACAGGGAAGTTATCAATTGTTTCAGGAGTGGAATTACTTCTACAGACATGGACTACGAGCTGACAGTTCGAACAGTTACAACTCGACAGGAGTTGTTCGAGAAGGCCTACAATGTAGCTTTGGCCGAGGAGAGAAAAGAGAAGAAAAATGGGAAAGGCCCCAAGACTGAGGTCGCTGATGACAAGAAAGACTCAGCCAAGAACGGGGGAAACAATAAGAATGGTAAGAACAGAACTAGGGCAACTGAGAAGGTGCCCGAAGCTTTCACTTCCCTAACGGTGATTCGAACGGATATAATGAATGCAGTCGAGCTAGCCCCACCTGCCCCTATTGTAAGTACCCAAATCTGGCTCATGCCTTCCGATTAAATTTCCCGGCAATTTCGGTAAGTTTTCCGGTAATTCCCCAGACCTTCCTAGTGTTCCGGAAACATTCCGGAACTGTTTTTAATTAATTTAGGGCTGAAGAGGATCCTTCCTAATTAAGAAACACGTTTTTCTTAATTAGGAGGAAAGGTTCTAGAATTTGCCACCTTGCATGGTTCTAGAATGCTGAGTCATTGTGGATAATGCCGCACGGCTGCATTAGCTCGCCGTCCCTTAGCCGCACGGCTTCATTAGCCTTATCCAGATCGCCTATAAATAGAGCCCTCCTCTACCCATTTCAACAACAATTAACACAACAAATCACCCACAAACACTCCAAATACGTGAAGAATATCTGCCGGAAGCTCAAGAAGGTGAAGAAGAAGGCCAAGAAGCTCCCTCCCTCCTCCTTGAAGATCCAAGACCAACCTCTCCTCCTAGCTCCGCCCGAAGAAGAAGGAAGCCATTGGTAACCTCGCACGCCCTAACCTCGCATCCTAATTGCTTTATAAATTGCTCATTGCATTACCTTTATATTGCTTGGGACTTGGTAGATTAAAGATCATATCTTCATATTCCCTTCCCCTTTTGCATGCATTAGACATCATTTGTCATAAAAATGTAGTCTTTTCCCATAAAGGTGCATCCTTTGCACCTAAAACCCCCATTTTCAAATAAAAATGTCATCTTTATGCATCCTTTGCATATAAAAATCAAATCTTTTCAATCAAAATGCATCATTTGCATTCAAAATCCCTTTTCCAAGCATCATTTGCTTTAAAGACCACGTCTTTACCATAAACTAGCATCATATGCTTTTCAAAATGCAATCTTTATGCATCATTTGCATAATGAATGCCAATTTCTTCAACAAAAATGCATCATTTGCATAAAAATCAAATCTTTATGCATCATTTGCAATAAAGATCATTTCTTTGAATTAAGTGCATCATTTGCAACCCAAAAATGTCATCTTTTCATTAAAGTGTCATTTTTACATACATTTCCCCATTCCCATTAGCAACCTGGAACGGACCGGTGTAAAAGATCCTATCTTTACATCGTTCCTTCCATAAAGGTTTCATAATCTCTTTAGAAAAGTGGACACCTTGGAACCCTATATCTCCGATTATCACTTAAGATGAGTATGAAGCATCTATACAAGCTCGACCATCTTAAAGTGTAGGATTGATGGGCTAAGGACCCTCCTTTTCTAAAGAACCTCATCTTTGACTACAAAGAGAGTCATTCTCTCGATCACGCAAGTCCCGAGGTTAAAATGCGATGATCACAAGTCACAAGATGAGGACGGGATCATAATCCCGAATACATAAATTCCAAGAAATCCCGAGCGACAACCAACAAATGGTTTGTACGTCCGGAAGACGACTTGGGACATTCCCTCCTTATTTTCAAACACATGCACACAAGAAAGCACGCAAGCAAGCACGATTAATGAAATCATGGGAGACTTGCTCCGCAAGGCACCTTGGGTGAACGCCAAACGTTCTTCCCAAGGGGTAACTTAACCTCCGAACCCATAAAACCTTTTTTTCAAAGTTTTGAGGTAATCAAAATGGCGTGGCGACTCCGTTTTTCAAATTAAACCGGATGTCTTCAAACTCGCGTGAATCCAACAAAAACAAAATTTGGGCACACATTCACAGTTTGGCGACTCCGCTGGGGATAATCCCAAAGGAGAAAAGCTTTTATTTTCAAAACAAAAAAATCGATACTCGGTATATAGGTGGAAACTACTTACCCTTCCCCGTACACTCCCCGACGTGGGAGTTGGGATAACCGGTGGTTTAACAATCCACGTACCAAAGATCACTTTTCGAAAAAAATTTTGAAAAATAAAAGAAAGCTTTTCCCTTTCGAGCGGGTTAGACTCCCGTCGCCGATTTCATTAATCATGCTTGCTTTCTTTACCATGCATTGCATCATTTGCATCTTGGAATCAGGCATACTTTGAACGGGAAACAACCCGAAAAATAGCAAAGGAGTGGAACCCGGAAAATTGATCCATGCGCCGTACGGCTCAATCCTCATTGGATTCTCGACCGGCGACCTCACGGCAATTCCACCAGAAAATCATGGTTAATCCGGGCCCTAGCAGCTTGGGGCTACTCACCTCCATGACCGATCGGGGCTCCTTAAAATTTACGTGCTTATGTGTTGCATTTTCCCCGTCCCGAAAATCATTCCTTTAAAACACATTTCGAAAATCTCCTCGTTTTAACTCAAAAGGAACATTTTTAGGAGACCGCACACTACGCGCACCCGATATATCCCGTACACTTTTGCACGCACGTCCTTCAAACCCGAGGGTGGTTCCAAATGCAGCCACGGACAGCCTTACGATGCTCCCGGCGCGCACGGAATCATCCCAACCTCCCCATGGCAATGTCGACCAATGCGCACACCCGTGTCACACGTTTCAAAACCGTGACTTTTGGTTGGTTTTTGGTCTAGTCCGTGTCATATAGCCCAGCTTGCATACCCTCGTAAAGGTCAAGCCTTAGTTCATAACGGAAGAAGAACTCGCCAAAATTCCGACAAGGAAAAATTGGCGAGATCTCAACTCCGACATTGACTATTGACCTTGACCTCGCACGGAATGCGTAAGAGTCAAGACCGAGTCTTTGCCAACAAATCAAAAGATCTTTCGCTCAAGCGAAGCTCGCTAAAATTCCGACAAGGAAAAATTGGCAAGATCTTGACCCGGCATTGACTTCGATTCTAACTCACGCCGCGTATGCAACGAAGTTCAATGTGACACCGTGTCATCCGGCTTTGCCGCCCGACCCATGCCTATTATCTTCTGACATTACCGAAAGTCAAAACGTCATTCGCTCAAGCGAAATTCTGCCAAAATCCTATCAAGGCGTAAAGACGAGACTTTCCCGTATTGCCTTGACTATAATCCGCATCGCTCGTGCGTTGAAAGTTCCTATGACCCGCTAGACCCGTTAGGAGCGTTCTTTACTCTGGCCGGTGGGATCCGCGTGCCCTATAGGACCCTCGCCCGGCCGCCCACCCCGGGAGGTCGAAATACAGTGGAATACGAGGGGCTTATAGACGTAGTGACTTAACCCACCGATCCAGATCTAGTGTAGTTACGAAAAAGAAGGGCAAACCCCTTTTCCAACCAAATAGATATTAATAAAAGACACTGCTTTAAGTAAACTCGGAAGATTCTAATTTGCATATTGCCCGAGCCTTCACCCTAAACACCTACCCCGAGTCTAAACCTTTCCTATCCCTTTCCCGCAGCCGAGAAAGAAGTGGGTGAGAACACCGGGTCACGACTTGTTAGCGCAGAATTCTCGACAGCTCGCGTAATCCTCGCTTGGTCGGGCCCGTAGAGTCGAATGTCCGATTCGACAGAGAACAAGACCGGTTTGGGTAACCGCATGACTAGGGAAGAAGAGCTAGCCTTAGCCTTGGAAAATAGTCGTAAGGCCCATGAGGAAAAGCAGGCCATGCTCATTGATGCGCTACGCCGTCATGGGGTCCAGATAGTGGTAGAGCCCAATGGTTCCTTGGTTATGGTAGAAGATGAAACTCCGTATAACCATCTCAACTTCCTCTAGCCTATAACCAAGGCCCTCCTCCACCCACATATGAGCCTTTGCCAAAGACTGTCCCTTTTCAGCCTTTTTCCGTATCCCAAGCCATTAGTGGTCCCGACACCCTCTCCTCCTCGTATAAGACCCAGCTTTGTTCCCTACCAACAGAGAACAAACGCCACAGCCTATTCCCGTAACGCAGCCTCTCGCATTACCCTATGGGATTCGCTCCTCTCTCCCGCATGGGCCGTCCTGCATAACTTCCGTGCCTCGTAATCAATCAAGTGACCTTTTCGCCTCCCGCCCGCCACGCCAGCATCTTCCACCCCCAACCTTGCCAATAGGATCCCACGAGGCTCCTTTTTCCTACTTCGCAACTATGAGCCTAATTCCTATGCCTCGGTCGCCTCGTGGAAACACCTGACTGTGCCAAGTTTACACCTATTTCCCTTCTAAAGACTCCCAAGCCATGGTACCAGCCTACCACCGTGCCACCCACGCCCCGCCACTCAAATCCGACAAGCCTGCTTCAGAGTCGAAACCGTCCCCCGACCCCAACATGACTTGGTTGATGGAACAAGTTAAGTCAATGCAGAGAAGTTCGGAGAACCGAACACCAAAAAGGCGGCATATCGATTACCGATCCTAGCAAGATTGTCCCTCTTCCTCCAAAATTCGGATGCCGTAGATTGAAAAGTTCAACGGCACCGATTGTCCCCTGACTCATATTGAAAGTTACCTTCTTGCCATGAGAGCCAAGGATCAGTACACACGCAAATGGCCGACCATTTTCGCTTGTCATTAAAGGGTTCAAATTTCTTAGATGGTTCCCGCACGTAAAACCGTAAGCCCGAGCCACCTGGGACCAAATTAAGGAAGCCTTTCTCGAGAAGTATAAGGCCAATTTGAATTGGGAAACCAGCAGAATGACCTACAAGGCACTCTACAGCCGCACGAGCCAAATGAGTGAATTTTACAAGAGATGGAACTGAAGCTTAGTGAAATGATGACCCCACCGAATGAAGAGGAACAGATGGAGATCTTCCAATCCCGCTTAAAGCCTCAACTAAGGGTCCAAATTGGCAATTACTATTATCCCGACCTTCGAGCAATGGTAAATGCCGGTACCAAGTTTGAAAATGCCTTCAACATGGCCCCGGCCACAGATCGCCCGCCTCTTATCGCTACAAAGCGCCAGCTGTCAAACGCCCTACTGTCACTATAAAGGGAAAAGAAACGGTCGGCGCCGTCAATTACATCCGTAATGAGAAAGTGGGACAGAATTCAAGCCAAGTAGTTGCGAAACCGAGACCTCGTTTCTATACCGCAAGATTTTGGAATGCCACCGGAGAAGGTCTTTGACGGCTTGGTAGCCGAAGGACTCATCGACCTTGGAAAACCGGAAACCCAAAACCCTAATGTCGAATGGACGAAACCAAACATTGCCGCTTCCACAAATATCATGGGCATAACACCAATGATTGCACCTACTTGAAATTCCCGATCTCTCGCCTAATTGAAGAAGGCAAGTTGGAACCACCTCGGGTCCTAATGTGGTCAAGAACCCTCTTCCAAACCTAACAATCGTGTCAACATGATTGAGTTCGGAGACAAATGCAGCCAACTTTGGAAATCCAGAGATCATAGACATTCTCAAGTTCAATGTTCCTTATGCCGAATTGCAAGGAAAGTGGAAAGATTTGATTAACGCCGCCGCCATGGAAGGACAAGCTTTGGGCCCATAGTCGGAACCGATTTTGTTAATGTTGTCGAGCTCGGCCTCTTTTCTATGACATCGAACCAAGAACTATGGTCAAGATTACGTAAGAAAGGCTCACTTATGAAGACTGCGAGTTTGAAGTGAAACAAGCCATGTTAATGAAAGTTTCTTCGTAACCCTTCATCACCCATGATGAGCATAATGTATTTGTAATGGCTCTTACCACTCCCGAGGATCGCCCCACTGCTTGGGAAAAGGTGGAAAGAAGAGTGAACCGGCCGTAAGACTTTGGGATGAAGAAAGCCGTATCTCGTATGCCGAAAGCACAACCGGTCCTACCGCCCTGCAGGTACCGACAGTATAAAGTTAAGTTCGTAAAGGAGATTCCGCCAGAACAATAGGTATTCCCCATGGAAATGGTGTCAACAAAGGCAATTATGATCCACAGATGAGAACGCCGACAAGATCGCTACTCCCTGTGGCAACAAAGAAGAAGGAGTGAGATCCCGGTCCAACCCTCGTCAAGCCACCCTCGAGTCAATAAGTAGTGTAGGGTCCAGAGTCGCAGCGTCTGTTCAGCTGAGTCAGAATCTTTGAATTCCACCCTTCCGAGTCATCCGAAGGCCTCACGCCCGAGGACTACCAAAATGTAATCGATGTCATCTTTCCCCTTATTTTGAATGAAATGACAGATCTTTCGAGTATCCTCTTATTGCCAACTTAACAAATGATAAATTAACTCAAAACTTAACAACAGCTAATAATGAATCATTTGAACAAGATGCAAACACACTAAATGAACAATACATTAAAGAAATCTTTAAGGTGTTTCGTAAAAGAGGAAAACCGAGCCCAAGCCGCCGAGGAGGTTTTGACAAGTGTGAACTTGGGTACCGTCGAGGAACCTAAAGAGACACAGATCGGAAACTTCTTCCAGGGGGTTGAACGGGACAGACCGATCGATCCGCTCAGTGGAATACGTCGACGTGTTTGCATGGTCATACAGGATATGCCGGGCTAGACAGCTTCGATAGTAGAGCACGTAATCCCTCTAGCACCGTATGCTAAACCAAGAAAGCGTAAACCGAGGAAGATCAAGCCGTAATGGTCTCTACAGTCAAAGAAGAAATTGAGAAGCTACTCAAGGGTAGGATTCATCGTAGTCATCGAATATCCGACATGGTTGTCCAATATTGTGACCGCACCAAGGCCAATGGGAAGGTGCGCCGCCGTGTGGATTTCCGAGATCCGAACAAGGCCCCCAAGGACGATTACCCTTTGCCAAACATAGACATCCCGGTGGACTCCACCGCTAACTACGAAGTCAAATCCTTCGTTGACGGCTTTGCAGATACAACCGTATCAAGATGGCCGAGGAAGACCAAGAAAAGACAGCCTTCACCACGCCGTGGGGAACTTATCGTTATACGGTGATGCCATTTGGGCTTAAGAACGCCGGGCTACTTACCAAAGGGCAGCCGACCGCGCTTTTTCATGACATGATCCACAAGGAGATCGAGGTCTACGTAGACGACATGATAATCCACTCCAAAGGCGAGGACGGCAAGACTTTGTTGACTCGCGGAAGTTCTTTGAGAGACCGAGACAACATTCCATGAGACTAAACCCCGCTAAATGCACCTTCGGAGTGACAAGGGGAAAAGTGCTTGGGTATATGGTCACTGAGCGAGGTATCGAAGTTGACCCCCAAAAGATCAAAGCCATTATGGATATGAGGCCACCTCGGACCTGCATGTAAGTCAAGAGCTTTATGGGAAAACCGCAAAGACATTAGCCGTTTCACAACCGCTGACCACTATGTGCGAGCCCATCTTCAAGCTCATGAAGAAGAACGTAGACACGTAATGGACCGAAGAATGCCAGATGCTTTTGACCGCATCAAGGCATACTTGGTACACCCTCCTAAGCTATGCCCCCCACATAGACAGTAAACCTCTTCTCGCTCTATCTCACCGTCACCGATACGGCAGCTGGGGCTATGCTTGCTCAGAAAAGAAAGACTCTCGGGTAGAAAACGCCATTTACTTTGTCACCTAAGCCGCAGGAAGTGAGCTCAATTACTCAAGATGTGAAAAGACTCGTGGCAGATCGGTCCGGGTAGTCGGCAAGTTCAAGCATTATATGCAAGCCCACCCCGTGAATTTGGTCTCAAAAATGGACCCCATCAAATACATCTTTGATAAGCCTTCCCTCTCGATGCGTCTAGCAAAGTGGTCCTTCTTCTTAGCAGAGTACGACATCAACTATGTGACCGTAAAGGCTATCAAGGGTCAAGCGTTGTCGACCACCCGGCAAACTTTCCCAAGAATGAAGACAGAGGGCCCGAACCCCAATTCCCGCATGAAGGGATCTTTGCAGCCGAACCCGAAAACCGATGGCGCTTGTTCTTTGACTGAGCCGCTAACAAAAGAGGAAACGGTATCGGGATGCTACCGGTCGATCCGAAGGATGAGCATACACCCATAGCCCTCAAGTTGAACTTCCCCGCCACGAACAATGTTGCCGAGTACGAAGCCTCGCATTGCCGGTTTGGAAGCCGCCTTAGAAAGGAATGTCAAGGAGCTAGAAGTTTACGGAGACTCACCCGATCATCAATCGTTTCCAACAAGTGGAAGACTCATGGACCCTAACCCGCAGCCGGTATCATGCCCATATGGAGGAGTTGACCGGACAGCCTGTAGAAGTGACCTTCCACTACTTGCCAAGGGAAAAGAACAGATTCGCAGATGCATTAGCTACTCTAGCCTCATTGGTAGAGATCCCCGAGGGAAAAGCCATAAAACCCTTCCGAGTGGGTAGAAGAGAAGCCCCACCTCTTCGTTGTGAAGTAGACCTGGGACCCGAGCCTACGAAGGAACCCCGGTACAATCAAATTTACCAGCTTCCTCAAAGATGGAGAGTCACCTTTCAAAGACGAAGAAGGTAGACCAAAAGAAGGTGTCGTAGCCAAGAGCTTGCAAGCTCGAAAAGGTTGGCCTCCCATTATGTCATTCTAGGAGGCAACCTATACAAGAAGCGATACCAAGGACCACTCCTCTTGTGCGTCACTCAAGAAAGGGCCAAAGAATTGATGACTCGAAGTCCACAATGGTCCCCGCGGTCCCCATATGAATGCCGAGCCCCGATGCAAGTGATCCTCGAATGGGTTACTACCGGATTTCCATGGAAATGCATCGTGTCCAAGCACGTCCGAGCATGCGACAAGTGCCGCGGTTTGCCAACCTCAACCATCTCCCGCCTCATGACCCGTACCGCATGACGACTCCTTGGCCGTTTGCAACTTGGGGTATTGACGTGATAGGGAAAATAGCCCCTACAGAAGCAATGGGCATGAATTTGTGCTAGTAGCCATCGACTACTTCACCAAGTGGGTAGAGGCCAAGTCTTACAAGGTCCTCACTTCCGTAAAAGTGGCCCAATTCATCAAAGAAAACATAATGTGCATATGGGGTGCCCAACGAGATCATTTCCGATAATGGGTCGCACTTTGAAGGGGACTGCGATAGGTTGCCGTCGAATTCAATCACTCGCCACAAGTCGTCTCCGCATGCACCTCGACTAATGGAGCCGTGGAAGCCGCTAATAAGACGCTCGAACGGATCATCCGAAGATGGCCACCCGTGGTCGTGATTGGCCCGAAAAGCCGCACTTGGCACTCGGGGCTGCGTAACGTCTCTGTCGTAATGCCTACAGGAGAAACTCCTTTTGCCTTAACCTACGGATGGAAGCAAAGTGTTACCAAGTGGAGTTGGAAATCCCGTCATTAAGGGTCCTCCCGGAAAACAGTGTCAATGAAGTGGAATGGTTGCGCAACAAGATGATGAGTTAGCCCTCGCTGACGAGAGAAGGCTAAAAGCCATGGAACACACCCGAGCCTACCAGAGGCGGATGGCCGCAGCGTTTGATAAAAAGGTCAAGGCCGTAGACATCAAAGAGGGTGACTTAGTGTTGAAAGTGAAGCCCCTACCAGAGACAACCCCGGGAAAATGGGAACCCGTTTGGATCGGCCCTTATGTGGTGCGTAAGATACTATCGGGAGGAGCCATGAAGCTTGCAGACTGGACGGCAATCCCTTTGTCCACCCAAATAACGGTGATAAGCTCAAAAGATACTATGTCTAAAAAAAAATAATATAAAAAAAAGGTGCAAAAAGAGTAATACCCAGCTAGGCCGAAAACCCCAAAAAGGGCGGTCTAGGCAAAAGACAGTGGTTGCACATAAAAAAAAAAAGAAAAAATCTTAGTGCAAAAAGAGTAATGCCCAGCTAGGGCCGAAAACCCCAAAAAGGGCGGTCTAGGCAAAAACAGTGGCCGCACATAAAATTTTTTATAGTTCACCGTAATGAACTACGAAGACCCGAGCCCCTTAGTCTTTCTTGTAAAAGGGGAACGTAGGCGTACCATATATGGTTCGGTCTAAACAATAAAAAGGACGATTAAGTTTCCATGAAATGTGTCCTAAACAATAAAAAGGACAATCAAGCTTCCATGAAGTGCGTCCTAAATAATAAAGGGTATTTCAGCCATAAAACGGGTCCCAATAAATAAAGACATTTGAATTTCCATGAAATGTGTCTTGACTAATTTTTAAGATAATATTTCTTGTTCATTACAAGTTAAAAACTTCTTGATGAGTTCAAGCACGGCCTACCTCTTAACTCGCTAACCTCGCTACAAAGATCTAAAATACAATAAAATGCCTAAATAAACTAATGTGTTTGCAAAATGGCAATAAGAGAATCCTAAGAAAAGATCGTCGCCGTCATTCGCCGAGTCTTCTTTGGTCTTTTTCCCTTTTCCTCGGCCCCGTCGAGTCTTCTTCCTCTTTTTATCTATGATGTCGGTATCCTCATCCCGACCTCCGGTATCCTCACCGGAGCCTCCACTAAACTCCGTGTCAATAAGTGCTCTCTCTATCCGAGCACGAGTCCGCACCTCCTCCCTCCGAGCCTCGCCAAAGGAGCGACCTCTGACAACCTCTTGTACCGAGCCTCCATATCCCCGACCAAGTCACCTCGACCGGTTATGGCGACTCGCCTTAGCCTCGCCTCCCTCAAAGTCCCGCTCGAGTCACAGCCGCCTCCCAATAAAGCTCGACGTCTCTCCTCCAAGATGACCCGAGTCGCTCCCATCTCCCTCTCGTACTCCAAGTAGACAAAGTGGTCAAGATGGTGCTTTTCCCGCTCCCGAAGATAGCCCCGGGTGGGAAAGCAAGTATGTCCAAGCCCTCGAGAAGAATGAGAAGCCGGGCCGGATCTCTCATATCCAATGGCATCACCTCCATGGTCCGAATGTCCTCCCAATCGCTCAATGGCTCCCGTAAAGCCCCAAACCGCCCGGATACTAAGCAGTGGTATGTAGAAGGATGACCAGCAGTAATCTCGAACCCTCACAAAGATAGGACTCCCGAAATATCCTCCCGGGTCCGCAACCTCCAATGAGGTATCCACCAACGGATGTCCGAAGTGGATAGCCTAGCCATCGTCGCCTCCAGCCTACTCGTCCTCGTTGCCTCTGCACCTCTCCGAGAAATCACCCAAGGGCACCGAGTCGGCAAAGCCCCGGCAAAGCCCCGAGCCTCTCCCGCAGCCATAAGGTCAACACAGCTGACTCCCGGATCTCATGAAATGGTCTCCCGAGCCATCCCCGTCAATCCCATGAAGTGTCTCTCCCAAAACCAATGGGACAATATCCTTCCCACTTTGCAGCCTCTAACCATGTCCAAGAGGCCACTATGACAGATCCCCACTGACTCAAGAAGAAACAGAGCAGAATACGCAAAGGATAAATGCGTCCATAGCCACCGTGGTCGCAGCCATATCTCGGAGACCCAAACTCCGCCCGGGATATCGTAAAGGTCAATCCTATCCGGGGCTACCATCATCCTCTCAGCCTCTCCCAAAGGAATCTCGTAAAAGATGCAAGCTTTACCGCCACCGGCACGTCTCCGATCAGCGGAATAGATATAGCCTCAATCTCGACCCCCAATCAAGGCTCGGAAGTCTTCATGCGTCGGACAATCTCGTTATAAGAAAAGCAAGAAACATGTCTCCTGACGTCCTGCAACTTTGCCGCGGCTCTCAAAAGGTCCCAATCGGGCGGGAGATCCCTCAAATGCCATAAAGACTTGATCTTGAAGGAAGAATCAAGCAGCCCCTATGAGATTGGAAGTTGTGTCTCACCCAAGATTGAAGATCGGACGTAAAACGGTCTCGTTTCCCTTTGCAATCCGACAGCTTCTCCATCGCAAAATGACCAAAGATGGTGCTTTTAGGTCCAAAATGTGCTCTGGGAACAATTGGGACAAGTCTAAGTTGAAAATGAAATGAAATGGCCAAGCCTTGCTTTTATTTAACGACAGATTTTTAGCGTCGCTAATCCGTCGCTAAATGTCTTTAGCGACGGATTTTTGGCTTTTAGCGACGGATTTTTCCGTCGCTAAAACTTGTTTTTCTTGTAGTGCTACATTAGCCCTCTGCAGAAAAAAAATTCTGCAGCAACCAAAGTTGCTGCCCAAGGGAGTTTTCACCCCACTTTTTCAACCAAAACCTGTACAAAAACATATCCAGAAGCCATTCAAGCATTTATACACCATTATAAATCATTTTGGCCCGCCAAAGCCCCGATTCCAAGCAAAAAATCGCCCCAAGGCTCAGATAATATGAAACTTTAGAAAAAATAAATTAGAAAAGCAAATAAAACCTAAGTACAATGTCTTCGCCCATCGGCGCCAAATAAAGCAAAAATAAATAAAGTGTGCATAAAAATTGTTCATTGTTTGTTTTTGTTCCAAATCTACTCTAGAGACCTCCTAGGCCTCCGATTCTTCCCCCTCCTCATCGCTACTCGCCTCATAAATGCTAGCCTCCCTCATCGTCCTCCCGGTCGCTCACATCGTATAGATGGACATTATCGTGCCCGTACTCGCCCACCGCCTGCAATGTCGGCTGGGTCCCCGCCCCGAGGCATGGCACCGGAAGAGTACTCCGAGGCCGATGAAGAGGATGCCGTGCCCCCGACATGCCGTCTCTGCGCCCGGCTCCCCGTGCATCCGCCGCCGCCTTCGAAGCGCAGCCGCCTTCCTCGAAGGGACCGACACATGTCCTTCCAGCCCCTATTCTCGCCCGACCAATTAATCATAGGTGCGAGCCGGAACTCCGAGAAAAAAGAGAAAGAGAAAAATCTCGAAAAATCTCGTAAAATTGCAAAAAGCAAAAATCAAAGCCGAAAAGGGAAAGACCCTAAAAGTATACTTACAAGGCCGTCAGCGGCAAGGTGTACCGGGGCTCCCTAGCATCGGGGACAGTATCCTCATCCTCCTCGGTACTCCATGGACCACGTAGGACGATGCGCAGAGGGATCGGCGGGTCAAGAGGCTCATCCTCCCCATATCCCCGAGTGACCGCCGCCTTCACTAGCTTCGTGGCGTCCTCGTGCGCCGCTCCACAAACACAACCGTAGGGGGTGTCCATGTCGGTACTCCTCTCGCAGCCACGCCTCGCCCGGTACCTAGCAATCTCATCCTCTCGGCCAATCCCTCGGGCTTTAGCATCCGTGCCGGGAGGATCCCGAGGAGTAATGGCGTCCAATGGAGGGACATGGCCACGCCGCTCGAGAAACGGTCCCCAAGTAAATGACATCACATGTCGCCCAATGAGCCACCTCCTCTCGCCTCGTCGCCTCAATGGCATCTCCCAGCAAGATCTCCAGATACCTGCCCCAAGGGTAGAAGTCCACTCCGTCGTTCCCATCCCTGTTGATGACCGGCCTCACCATTTTGTAGTCGAAAGTGATTCGGGTCTTCCCCGTAAATTTATCCCTCGCATCTCCTCCAAATAACCATAGCAGGAAGATGGTGATATCGCTTCCGTTGGTTCCAAGGGAAGAACCCGATCACCTCGCAAAACCAGGCCTGCATGTTCAAAACATCAAAAATGTCATTCTCTCTCTCTCATAAAAGTCTCAAGACAAGAAAAGAAAGAGAAAAGAAAGAGGGACTACCTCAAGGGCAAATGAGAAGCCATCCATCGAAGCAGCCTTGTTCCGGCTGTACATGTCCAAGGAGAAAAACAACTCCGCCAATCCGGCCTCTCCCCAAGAGACCGTCCCTATCCCATCCACATCCTCCGTAGAGTCGAGAAGGCAAGTCATAGCGTGTCCTGCACATTAGCAAAGATAGTGACCGACAAAGCATCAACCATACAAAGGCTCTAGCTACCGCTGGCAAGGCCACATCATTAGCAAGAAAGTTCTCGCATGCAAGTCTCGAATCGCCACCTCGACATTCCGTGTCTCCATCCCAGCCCCTTGGGAATCAACTCAAACCCAACCAAAGCCTCGGAACTCCTCACCGTAATGTGGTCTCTCCAAGTCACGGGCCTCCCTGAACCGTAGGCCGCATAGCCGTGAAATCGGCAGAGTCACCGTAAGCCTCTCCCCACCAGGTGAAAGCTATGTGTACCGTCCCACCGTAACTCGTAAAGGGCCCGGATCAAGCCCTTGCTCTTCGAGGTGATGTGAACACCCCCGCCGATAGCCTCGACGAACGAATCCAGCCGGTAGCCCTCACCAAACCCTTGGGGTTCACCCCATTCTTCTCGAAATCCGGCATCCTCTGCCAAAGCTTGACCGCAATCTCTGATGGTCCTCTAGACTTGTTCTCCTGTAGACAAGCACAACAAAAAGAAGTTTGTCAATCATTCATCATTTTCAAAAGCATGCATATATTCAAAAAGTGCACATGTTTTTCAAAAGAAAAGCATTCACAAAAGTTTTTCTAGCATCATTTGCATCAAAAAAAAAAAGCGTCTTTCATCACTTGAAACGTGTCATGTCAAGTCCCATTGCTTTCCTAAAGCACAAAATCACAATTTTCACAATTCTTTGCACATAAGCATTATTCTTTCAAAAATGGCATGCATGAATCCTTTTCATCTTCCAAAATCATGTTTTCTCAAAATTTTGACCTAGTTCTAGCACATGCAAGAACTCCGTCTCACTTTAGACAATTTTTTCATTCTTACTTTATTTGCGAGAAAAAAGTGGGTCATTCCCATTATTTTTGTCAAACAAATTGCACATTGCATATTCTTAGCCTCATAGGTTATTCATCAATGTCTCAAAATCATTCAAAAATCCTAGGAAAATCCTAGAAAATTCCTAAATTCGGGTCAAGCCCTAAGTCATTCAAAATTCAATCAAAATCGACTAATTGAGCAAATTAAGAATGCTTACCCCAACCGATCGCGGGTTCTTTGATTTATGCTCTCTTCTCCCCTGTAAAGCTCCGACGGAGGCGTAAGAAAGTCATACTTTCTTTCCGTTCGCACGAGCTCCTTTCTCCTCCTCCGAGCGGCCGCCGAGATGTTTCTTCTTGCTTGCCTCATGGGATTGCCCTCCGGATCCATCTCAAATCAAAAGGAAGCAAGGGGATTGAAAGAATTTCGAAATTCTCTTCCTCTCTTCTCTCTCTCTCGCGTTCTTGGGCGGCAATACAATGCCAATGGCCCGTTCAAATCTGATTTTAAATAATCTGGAAAAACAGGCTTCTAGCCGTACGGCTCCTTTTTCTCCATCTCATGCCGGCGGCCTCATTCGCTCCGAGCGTAAAATTACAATCCCGCCCGGACCTTCCACTTGGGCATGCAATTTCCGTTATCTTTTAACCAAGATAACATCTTTTTCAAGATATCCCTTATCTCTTAAGCAATTAAGCTTTCTTCCCGCCGCCTCCGTTAATTCCGTTATAACGGGATAATGCTAGGTGACAACCTCCGAATTGTCAAAACTCTAAACTTAGCTTACCTCTATCCCGAATAGCGACGTATGCTAAGTCTCTTAACTTAAGCTACCTCTATCCCGAATAGTGACGTATGCTAAGTTTCTCTCAACTTAAGCTACCTCTATCCCGAATAGTGACGTATGATCAAGTTCTCTAAACTTAAGCTACCTCTATCCCGAATAGTGACGTATGTAACTTAAGCTACCTCTATCCCGAATAGTGACTTAAGCTTAAGCTACCTCTATCCCTGATAGCGACGTATGCTAAGTCCTCAACTTAAGCTACCTCTATCCCGAATAGTGACGTACGCTCAAGTTTCTCTCAACTTAAGCTACCTCTATCCCAAATAGTGACGTACGCTTGAGTTCCTCTTAACTTAAGATACCTCTATCACGAATAGTGAAGTATACTTAAGTTCTTCTAGCTTTAGCTACCTCTATCTCTGTCAAAAAGAGATAGCGCCGTAAGCTCTAGTCTTCGTTATTTCCGTCATAAAGAAATAACGTCATCCAGCTTTAGCTACCTCTATCTTCTCGATAGTGACGTAAGCTCCAGTTTTTCTCAGGTGACAACCTCCATTAATTGTCAAAACCCTCGAGGATCCTAGACATCGTTCCTACCTATCTAGTGATGCTCGAACTACGATCAAGGCTTGATTCCTCCGGGATACGTAGGTAGCCTTTTATAAAAGGTCCAGCCATCCGACCACTCTGGTCACCCTTTTTCCTCCGTCACTCCTCGTTGATGAAGTAGTCTCTCATAAGAGACTTTGTTATCTCGACCACCTTGGTCACTCCTAGCATATCCCCGCAGGATCAATTGCTTGACCTCCTAGGTCATTTTCTCTTCTATTTCCCCAAAGAAGAGACCCGCTTCTCTTCTCCATTCCCGGATCTATTCCGAACTACGGCCTGGCTTGATTCCTCCGGGATACGTAGGTAGCCTTTCATAAGAGGTTCAGCCACTCGACCACCTTGGTCACCCAATCCGTCTTGGCATTCGCCGATCGGATCCTTTTCTATCGACAACCCCACTCGCCTTGCAAGTGACGTTGCCGAGGGGCTTCGTAAGTACCCAAATCTGCTCATGCCTTCCTAAGCTAAATTTCCCGCAATTTCGGTAAGTTTTCCGGTAATTCCCTGCATCTTTCCTAGTGTTCCGGAAACATTCCGGAACTGTTTTTAATTAATTTAGGGCTGAAGAGGATCCTTCCTAATTAAGAAACACGTTTTTCTTAATTAGGAGGAAAGGTTCTAGAATTTGCCACCTTACATGGTTTTAGAATGCCGAGTCATTGTGGATAATGCCGCACGGCCGCATTAGCTCGCTTCCTTAGCCGCACGGCTTCATTAGCCTTATCCAGACTGCCTATAAATAGAGCCCTCCTCTACCCATTTCAACACAATTAGCACAATAAATCACCCACAAACACTCCAAATACGTGAAGAATACTGCTGGAAGCTCAAGAAGATGAAGAAGAAGGCCAAGAAGCTCCCTCCCTCCTCCTTGAAGATCCAAGACCAACCTCTCCTCCTAGCTCCGCCCGAAGAAGAAGGAAGCCATTGGTAATCTCGCACGCCCTAACCTCGCATCCTAATTGCTTTATAAAATGCTCATTGCATTACCTTTATATTGCTTGGGACTCGGTAGATTAAAGATCATATCTTCATATTCCCCCTTCCCCTTTTGCATGCATTAGACATCATTTGTCATAAAAATGTAGTCTTTTCCCATAAAGGTGTATCCTTTGCACCTAAAACCCCCATTTTCAAATAAAAATGTCATCTTTATGCATCCTTTGCATATAAAAATCAAATCCTTTCAATCAAAATGCATCATTTGCATTCAAAATCCCTTTTCCAAGCATCATTTGCTTTAAAGACCACGTCTTTACCATAAACTAGCATCATATGCTTTTCAAAATGCAATCTTTATGCATCATTTGCATAATGAATGCCAATTTCTTCAACAAAAATGCATCATTTGCATAAAAATCAAATCTTTATGCATCATTTGCAATAAAGATCATTTCTTTGAATTAAGTGCATCATTTGCAACCCAAAAATGTCATCTTTTCATTAAAGTGTCATTTTTACATACATTTCCCCCATTCCCATTAGCAACCTAGGAACGGACCAGTGTAAAAGATCCTATCTTTACATCGTTCCTTCCATAAAGGTTTCATAATCTCTTTAGAAAAGGGACACCTTCGAACCCTATATCTCCGATTATCACTTAAGATGAGTATGAAGCATCTATACAAGCTCGACCATCTTAAAGTGTAGGATTGATGGGCTAAGGACCCTCCTTTTCTAAAGAACCTCATCTTTGACTACAAAAGAGAGTCATTCTCTCGATCACGCAAGTCCCGAGGTTAAAATGCGATGATCACAAGTCACAAGATGAGGACGGGATCATAATCCCGAGTACATAAATTCCAAAAAATCCTGAGCGACAACCAACAAATGGTTTGTACGTCCGGAAGACGACTTGGGAAATTCCCACTTTATTTTCAAATACATGCACACAAGAAAGCACGCAAGCAAGCACAATTAATGAAATCATGGGAGACTTGCTCCGGCAAGGCACCTTGGGTGAACGCCAAACGCTCTTCCTGTAGCGTTGTGAGAAAATTTTTATCTTTTCATCTTTTTGAGTCGCCACCTATATTATTCGATTGGAAACATAGGAAAACCATTTTGAAAGAGATTTGGGTTCGGGGCTTAGGTTATGAAATGGGTAGGTTTAGAAGGCATCCATTTCACCCAATCCGGAGATCGGTCTTGCTAAAGAAAAGAGAGGTTTTCAATCTTTAAAATAAATAATTAAAGAAAACAAGTAAACCCTAATCAATTTCTTGATTAGGAATGTCGGATTGTATGCTTCGAGATCGCCTCCATTGACTGAAGGGACTCTAGGCTAATCCTTTTGATGGGATTACACTACTCTAAAATCAATAGAGAGGTTGAGAAGAGAAACGAAAGTTTTAAAGGATGATTACCTTTTGAGAAGAGATTCGGACAGAGTTTCGACTCAAGTTTAGAGTCGAACCTTGATTCGGACAGAGCTTCGCCTCGATCCTTGATTTGAATCTCGATGCGGACGGAGCTTCGCCTTGGTCCCTTGATTCGGGCTTCGATATTTGTTAATCAACAAGGTTGATGAACAAACTTTGGGAGTTGTTTTATGAGTGATTTGAAGGAGTCTTTCGTGGAAAGAAACCAACAAATTTGTGTGTGTTGTGTGTTTTCTTGATCAAGGATCAGAATTGTCGACCTCTGAAACACTGAAAGTCATCCAGTATTTATAGGAGGTTAGAGAGGTGAAGGTGGAGAAGTAAAATCCCCTAGGAAGGTTCCAGAACTCAGTTCTGATTGGATACCAGAATTGATAAGGTTTTATCCAAAAAGAGAGTTTGAAACGGAGAAGGAGAGTGATTTCTACACATCCTGTCGAGGGGATATCTCGCGGGAGATATGATATCTCGTGCGAGATAACTAGTCTGATGACTATTTTTTCCTCTTCAGTTGTTCCGTTAGTCAGTTAGGTCCAAAACTAACGAGGTTAGTTAGAAACTTAACGAAACATGACGAAACTGATATGCTTTCATCAAAACATAAAAGAGAGATGAAGAGTAGTGTAATCATGTAATTATGAGTTCAGAATGGGGTGTCTACAGAGCCCCTCGGCGACAGGTCTTATGAAAGAAGAAGTGTCGTCGATAGAAAAGACATCATTCTGAACATTGGGATGGTCGTGCCGCACGGCTGCCTACGTATCTCTATCGGAGGATCAGACCAAAACGTAGTTCGACTCCAAAACACGAAAAGGTTGCTTTAGGTATTTTGAAAATCATTTTTTGAAAATCGAGGAGATTTTATTTTTGAAAAGGC
Source organism: Adenophora triphylla var. japonica (assembly GCA_022495995.1). Classification (NCBI taxonomy): domain Eukaryota; kingdom Viridiplantae; phylum Streptophyta; class Magnoliopsida; order Asterales; family Campanulaceae; genus Adenophora; species Adenophora triphylla. Next base: position 22,016 of record JAFEMH010001091.1, read on the forward strand.
AAATCCATACTGAGGAATCAAATCATGACCCAATTCTGAAGATACCTGTCTTTTGTGGAAGTGAGGTGACGATCCTGGCGATTCAAGACCGAGCTTTTGTTGAGTAGTACTCGACATACTACTTGTAGATGCTTGACACACCTAATTGGTGACGATCCTGGCAATTCTGGACCGAGCTTTTTGTTGGTGAGTACTCGACATACTACCTGTAGATGCTTGACACATCTATTTGATGACGATCCACCTGTAAGGGCGCTGAATCGGGCTTTTGTTGGTGAGTACTTGACATACTTACCCTAGATGCTTGACGCAATGGATGCTTGACGCAATGGTTGCTTGACGCAATGGATGCTTGACGCTTTGGTTTGCTTGACGCGATCAATTGGATGCATTGATAGATGGAAAGGTAGGCGAAATCCAAACACTCAACATGTTTGATCTAATTCTTGAAAGTAGGCACTTGACGTGCTTTACGCATTTTAATTCCTTTAAGAGGGTTAGTGAAATCATTTGCATAACAACATACATTCACTTAAGCGTTTGTTTGTTCAAGACGATCAATGTGCACTCGACTCCGAGAATCAGCGGGGAGAATGAGTTCTATTATGTGAGAATTGAAAATCGTTTGTGATTTAAATTTTGGTTTTGAAGACCAACTCGTGAGGTCCGTCTAAAGATCGAATGAGACAATCGTCTAATAGGATTCCGTTGAGATAACCCAAGTTCAACACTAAGGTTCGAGATGGTTCGAGGATTTCTTCGTTGTCGCAGGACCTTTTCATCGCCAAGCCCCAAGTTTCTCATGTGATGATCATTGACTGAACAAGGTCTAAACCACTCCAATGGCTTTTTCTATGTATAACTTATGATGCCTATTCGAAAGCATGTATTTTCCAAGGCTTCTCTCGACACTAAGCCCCAAGACTTCTTGTATGCTGCAGATGACTTCATGAACAAAGTTTGTGAGGTCGCATGAATTGAAGAAGGATCCCCTCCTTTTTCCCTTTGATGATTTTTTTTTTCTTTAGTGACGCACCCTGGTTTTTGCCTAGACCGCCCTTTTGGGTTTTCAATCCAGCGGGCATCTCTTTTGCGTCTTTTGTTTTTGTGCTCTAACTTTTGCTTAGGCCGCTCTTTACGAGTTTTCAACCTAGCGAGCCATTTTTTTTTTCTGAAAAGTGTGTTTTCTCGAAGGGGATTCTTTTGGAAGAATCTCATTAAGGAGAAAGATGAGATCTCAAGCTTAGTTGAGGAGAGACGGACTCTATTTTTGGAAGATGATCCAGGCATTGACTCTTTGGGGAGTGTATTCTCTAATGATAAGAGTGAGAAATGAAGAGGAAAACCCCTAATGCGGATTTGATTACTCTTGAGAGTTTGAGTAGAGATTGACTGGGGAGGAAAGGTTAGGAAGCCCCAGTTTTGATGCTTGGATTTCAAGAGTGTGTATGAGAATGGCTAAGAGGAAGCCCCTAGACTCAACAAAGAACGCTATATGGCTCAAAGGTCTAGAAGAGTTGTTCTTACTTTAGTGGACCTTGCATCATCTAGAAATTTCTTAACGAATTTGAAAAGAAAGCCAATCATTAGTATGAATTAAGGCTAAACATTTCTCTTTATGGATTGATGTTGAAAGTCTTCTTCATTTGCGTTGCCATTCGGGCTTCATTGTAAGAGGATGTTGAGGGATCCTCTTTTCTTCATTGATATCACTTGACTCTTCTTCTTTGTGGGAGAGTCCTTCTTGCCTTCGTTGAAACTCCATCCTTGTTGTGGGGCGATGAAGGCTTGAGAGTTTTTCCTTTTTTTTTTTTTATTATTTTTTTTTTTTTTTTTGATGCTCTATTTTTGCCTAGGACGATTTGAGGAGTTTCGACCTAGCGAGCTTTTTATTTATTTTTGTACTCTCAAAGCCTTGAATTGAGTAGCCCCACTTTTCTTGGGATGAATGTTGATAGCAGCGCCTTTGGCTTCCTTCGTTTGTTGATCTTCGACTTTCAACATGAGTAATGTTTAGCCTTAAGCCTTCTAAGGATAGTTTTCATTTCAAACTTGTTTAGAAGTTTCTATTTTTCGTGATGATTTAAGGAATGAGGGTCCACTATTCAACATAGATCAAATGATATTCATAAAGAAAAACAACTCTTGGGAAAGTGTTTAGGATAAAGAGATAACTTTTATTGATAAGGAAATTCGAAACAGACTCGATAGTTCACTTGACACAAACTAGAGAGGATAGAGATGGACTAGAATGACAGAACGACTCTTCGAGAACATACTAGGAAGCTGACCTAATCTATATTTTTTTTCTTTTCTTTTCTTTTTTTTTCAAAGGAAAAAGGGAGAGGACAATCGGAGCCCCAAGGTGGTGATGCTTCAGTTGATCTTGCCGGCTTCATACAAGTCTTGGATGGCATCCCTCAAATTGTAGCAATTGTTGGTGTCATGACCACTAAACTGATGGTAATCGCAAAATTTGTCGTGGTCCCAATCTTCTCTCATTTTCTTAGGATGATAGTCTTCCATTGGCTTCAATTTTCCTTGGCCTACTAGATCATCGAACATTTCCTTAAGAGTAGCCCCACCAAAATCATGATAGGTACGACCGGTGCTCCCCTTTGTTGGATGATTCTCCTTTTCTGAATTCTTTCTAAGACGGATCAATTCATCAACTCTAAGGCCCGATTTATGGAGTTCGAGGAAACTAGGGAAGTAATTGCCGGCAAGCTTCTCTTGGTACTCTTCGCGGAGACATTGAAGTAGGATATGAATTTGTTCGTCTAGGCTTGGCCTATCAACGATTTCAGTCAGTTTGATCCTCCATCTCTTGACGAAGTCTGCGAATGATTCATTCGAGAGTTGCTTGGTTTGCTCGAGGTCTCTCCTAGTAGTGCGGTAGGTAGTGTTGTCCTCAAATTGTTCTTGGAAGGCACGACTGGCGAGTGGCCAATCAAGCCTTGTGGAGAGTGGAAGAGTCATGTACCAATCTCTAGCGGCACCATCAAGGGTTTGAGGGAAGCATTGAACTAGCAAGTTGTCATCGACACCCATAGGTAGCATGGCCCAAGAGTAGGTTTCCAAATGAGCTTTAGGGCAAGTAGAACCATTGAATTTTGCAATGTCGGGTGTCTTGTACTTTCTAGGAAGCTTTGACATGGATTGACGAAGGGTGTCATAGTCGATAGAGAGCGAGGCTCCCTTGCTCACATCGAGGGATGCAAGTTTCTTTTCTAGCATTGCCATGGTAAGGGGTTCGTCCTTGCTTTCCCTCTTTCTTTCTTTCTTGGAAGCATAACTCTCATTGTCGGAGGAGGAAGATGATGAGCTAGACTCATACACCTTTTTCTTGTGCTTGCGGTGCCTTTTAGCTTTCTTAGTGTATGATACTTCATCATCGGAAGAGGTCTCATTCTCTTTCTTCTTTGAGCTTAATTCGGCCAATTGTAGTTTCATGGCTTGGAGTTTATCAACCATGGCTTTCATTTCCCCGGCTTGGATTCTCCTTTCAAGTTCTAATCGGGCCTCCATTTCATCGGCTTGGGCTTGTAGCATTTCTTCATATCGAATCCTTTGATCCTCAATTTCCTTCTTGAGTGCTTCGGAATTCATCGTGTCGGAAAGAAATTGAGTTGTTACCGTTGGAGAGGTAAGGGAGCTTGACGACCTTAGAGATGAACTAGAGATATCCCAACGAAACGTCTTTTAGAATATTAGCCCCAAACGATCCTAGATGGAGAAAAGGATGATGGTTAAAATTACCTCACGAGTGATTTTTTTTGAAGTTTTATTTTTATTAGAGACGGAGTTTTGACTCAAGGAGGGAGCGCACATCGATCATCAATTACAAACACAGATTCTGCAAATAATATCTCGCGCGGGAGTAGGTAATCTCGCACGAGATAACCATTCGGAGAGATGGATTTTATTCCTTTTTATTTCCTAAATTCATGGTCGGACGGACAAAGATCCGTTTTCTATCTAGCATCCTAGGTAAATCTTGCAGGTATACGTAATTCAAACCAAACCTAGGGACTCGGTAATTAACCATTCTTTGTAAAATAAAGCCACGTAAAATTGACCGGAAGGATTTTTTTCTTTAAAGGGACTTCCGAAAGGGTCATTCCGAAGGGACATTTCCGAAGGGACTTTTTCTTTTTCCGAAGGGACTTTTCCGAATCCTTTCTCGATAGTCAATTTTACATTAACTTTATTTTGGTCAAAGACAAGAAAGATTACCGAGTCAAAACCGACCGGTCACGGAGTGTTCCTAGAAAGACAATCTACATGATATGTGGCGATGCAGGGCTGGAAGGCTAGGCTCCCCGCGATATGACAATCTAAGTGGATTGAATACGCGGAGTGGGATGATCCAACTGAGAGACCGGCAACTAGGTGGTTACCGTCATCCGTCCTTAGTGTGGGTCCCGGGTTTATAGAGGGTATGTAGTGCAATGACAGATATAAATGAGTGCGCGTGTGTGAGAGTCAATCTAGGTGATAGAGTAAAATAGAGAGTTTTTTTTTTTGAAAATCAAAAGGAAAACAGATAGTGGCCGCACCAAGTGGTTGCCTACGTTTCTCCCAAATTAGGAAGACTCAGGCCGTCGTAGTTCCACATAAAGAGAGAGAAAGAGAGATAAATAATTCAATTTACAACTCCCGAATCCCCAATGGACCGGACTTTAATTAAATAAAACCCAATCGCACGCAGTTCATAAATAATAATCAATTATTTAAATGAAATAAAGATTCGAGTTCTACACCTTAAGGGAGGCCTTAAGATGTGGGAACTCTGCAGATAATGAATTCTGGGATCCCCCTTGCATGTTCGGCTCTCGTCTTGGACTATGAGACAAACGGGAGAAACCAGAAAACAACCAGATTGCCGAAGCAATATCTCGCGCGAGATATGATATCTCGCCGCGAGACATGCCTCATCTGAGAGCAAAAAATTCGAATTTACAAATTTTTTTTTTTTTTTTGAAAACCTCTCTTTTAATTTTGACGCAAGTTTAAGCCTCTTAATTTTACATCCCCAGCGGAGTCGCCACTGTAGCGTTGTGAGAAAATTTTCATCTTTTCATCTTTTTGAGTCGCCACCTATATTATTCGATTGGAAACATAGAAAAACCATTTTGAAAGAGATTTGGGTTCGGGGCTTAGGTTATGAAATTGGTAGGTTTAGAAGGCATCCATTTCACCCAATCCGGAGATCGGTCTTGCTAAAGAAAAGAGAGGTTTTCAATCTTTAAAATAAATAATTAAAGAAAACAAGTAAACCCTAATCAATTTCTTGATTAGGAATGTCGGATTGTATGCTTCGAGATCGCCTCCATTGACTGAAGGGACTCTAGGCTAATCCTTTTGATGGGATTACACTACTCTAAAATCAATAGAGAGGTTGAGAAGAGAAACGAAAGTTTTAAAGGATGATTACCTTTTGAGAAGAGATTCGGACAGAGTTTCGACTCAAGTTTAGAGTCGAACCTTGATTCGGACAGAGCTTCGCCTCGATCCTTGATTTGGATCTTGATGCGGACGGAGCTTCGCCTTGGTCCCTTGATTCGGGCTTCGATGTTTGTTAATCAACAAGGTTGATGAACAAACTTTGGGAGTTGTTTTGTGAGTGATTTGAAGGAGTCTTTCGTGGAAAGAAACCAACAAATTTGTGTGTGTTGTGTGTTTTCTTGATCAAGGATCAGAATTGTCGACCTCTGAAATACTGAAAGTCATCCAGTATTTATAGGAGGTTGGAGAGGTGAAGGTGGAGAGGTAAAATCCCCTAGGAAGGTTCCGTAACTCGCCCGATTGGATACCCGAATTGATAAGGTTTTATCCAAAAAGAGAGTTTGAAACGGAGAAGGAGAGTGATTTCTGCACATCCCGTCGAGGGGATATCTCGCGCGAGATATGATATCTCGTGCGAGATAACTAGTCTAATGACTATTTTTTCCTCTTCAGTTGTTCTGTTAGTCAGTTAGGTCCAAAAACTAACGAGGTTAGTTAGAAACTTAACGAAACATGACGAAACTGATATGCTTTCATCAAAACATAAAAGAGAGATGAAGAGTAGTGTAATCATGTAATTATGAGTTCAGAATGGGGTGTCTACACTTCCCAAGGGGTAACTTAACCTCCGAACCCATAAAACCTTTTTTTCAAAGTTTTGAGGTAATCAAAATGGCGTGGCGACTCCGTTTTTCAAATTAAACCGGATGTCTTCAAACTCGCGTGAATCCAACAAAAACAAAATTTGGGCACACATTCACACCTATGAACCCGGCCAATAAGTTCAGAAGGTACAATAGCAAGTATTGTGATTACCACAAGGATACAGGCCATACTACTGAGGATTGTATGAGTTTAAAGCGTATCATTCAGAGAATGGTCGATCAAGGAAGGCTCGATGCTTATGTGAAAAGGCCTCAGGCAGGTGGTGGTGAGCGACCTGCAGGTGGACATCAGGAACCAAGGCAGCCTAGATTGAATCTGGGCGTTATTGCTGAACAAGCCAGCAACACAGCCATCAAGCATAAGATCTTTCAGCTCAATAAAGCCCCACATGTGCCGCCAAGGAGCCACGTCAGGGACGAGATGATCAGCTTTCACCCTTACGAGCTAGCAACTAATATGGCGACTAGAGAGCAGGTTCTCGTCATCCCAGGACTCATTGATGGATGTACGATGAGCAGACTCTTAGTCGACACGGGGGCCTGCAAGGATATTCTGTTCTATAAAACATTCCAGGAAATGGGTTTCCAATCTGCAGCTCGAAAGATATGATGGCAGATTGGAAGGCTTTACCAACCACCGGGTCGACGTCAAAGGACAGATCGAGCTAGACGTCGACCTAGGCCAACACCCCTACAGGGTCGTTTCCAAGGTAAAATTTGTTGTCATAGACGTGAATAGTGATTATGCTGCTATTCTTGGTATTCCTGGCCAGGTCGCACTTGAAATGGTGGCCTCAATTCCCCATCAGCGAGTTAAGTTCCCCACACCCGCTGGAGTCGGTTGTGTACAAGGCACAGCTCGAGCATACCTTGACCATGTCCTTCGTGAAAGGAAGAAGAGGGAGCTTGAGATTGAAACTGCGGAATGATACTTAAAGTTGTCTCAGTCAGTCACCAAAACTACTCGACTATCTACAATCACCATCATGGAAGAGTCGACCTATCACTCACATGACGTGATCATGACTGAGTCGACACGTCACTCTAAAACCACCATGGTCAATCCAGATGCAGTTATGGTCGACCAAGTCTCTATAGGCAAGCTATGCCTCTTGATCGACAATAACTCGGGGGCCACCACTAGTGAGATCGCAGATGAGCTGGATGGCATGATAGCCGAGGAAGCTACACACCTGGGGGCCGAAGAGAGACAGAGGGTCAGAGAAATCATCATTGAGACCCTACAGTTCAGGGATGGTTCGGAGCTGGAGGCTGTAGACGAGCTGGAATCAGTAATTACAAACCCTTCCTATCCCGAGCAGAAAATTCAGATCGGAAAACAATTGGCACCTGAAGAAAGGCTAGAGATTATCGAGCTACTCAAGGAAAGTAATGATGTCGTTGCATGGCGAGTAGAGGATATGAGGGGGATAAAGGAAGAAGTCGCTGTTCATAGGCTGGAGGTCAACCCGACCATAAAACCCAAACCTCAGAAACTGAGAAGCTTTGCTCGCGACAAGGAGGAGGCCATTAAACTAGAGGTACAAAAACTTTTGAGTGCAGGTATAATAAAAGAGGCCACACATACAACCTGGCTAGCCAATGTAGTCATGGTGAAGAAGTCAAATGGCAAATGGAGAATGTGCGTCGACTTCACTAATCTCAACCTTGCCTGCCCAAAGGATAGCTATCCCCTCCCTAGAATCGACAAGCTTGTGGATTCCATTGCTGGCCACTCCACCCTCAGTTTTCTAGACGCCTATTCAGGCTACCATCAAATCAAAATGCATGTGGATGACATCGTGAAGACAGCTTTCCAAGCAGCTGGAGGCATCTATTGCTACACCATGATGCCATTTGGGTTAAAGAATGCAGGGGCGACCTATCAGCGTATGGTCAACAAAGTCTTTGCTTCACAGATTGGCCAAAACATGGAGGCCTACGTCGACGATATGGTCATCAAAATAAAGACCGGACGTCATGTGGTCGACCTAAAGGAAACGTTCGCTAACCTGCGAGCAAACGACATGAAGCTCAACCCCAGTAAATGTGTCTTTGGCGTAGCAGCATGTAAATTCCTTGGATTTATGGTGTCACAACGAGGAATTGAAGCTAATCCAGAGAAGATCAAGGCTCTAGTCGACATGAAGGAGCCTACGAACATAAAGGAGATGCAGCGACTTAATGGTAGGGTGGCAGCCCTAGGTCGTTTCATAGCCAAGTCGGCAGAAAGGTCTCTCCCCTTCTTCAAAGCTTTGAGGGGGATGAAAATTTTTGAATGGATGACCGAATGTCATTCGCCGTTCCAACAGCTTAAGGATTACCTCGCTACTCCACCTCTATTGAGTAGCCCGACCATTGGAGAGACTTTGTTCGTGTATCTATCGGTAGGAGACAAATCAGTTGCAGCAGTTCTGGTTCGAGAAGAGGATGGGCTTCAAAAGCCTGTATACTATGTCAGCAAGGCCCTGTCAGACGTCGAAGGCAGGTATTACAATGCAGAGAAGGTCGCATATGCCCTAGTCGTAGCTTCAAGGAAGCTGTGAGCTTATTTCTTAGCTCACCCTATCGTGGTGCTCACGAATGCACCCTTGAGAAAAATCTTGCACAAGCCAGAGAGTTCAGGTCGCTTACTCAATTGGTTAATTGCCCTCACGGAATTTAACATCGAGTATCGACCTCGAAAGGCATTGAAGGCTCAAGCCTTGGCAGACTTCTTGGTCGAGCTTACGTTCACCAAGGACGACAGCGAGGTAAGAGCTCAGAAGGAGAAAGTTAAAAGGAGGGAACCAGAGTCTCAGCTCGTCACTCCTCTGCCCGACGATTGCTGGAAGGTTTATTCAGATTGGTCAGCTACAAAGAATGTCAGTGGAGCTGGGATCGTTCTGATCGAGCCAGAGTCTGGGACAATATATGAGGAGTCGTTGAGGTTCAAATTCGATGCATCCAATAACCAGGCGGAGTATGAAGCCTTAGTAGCAGCCATCGAATACGCCAAGTTCTTTGGAGCGACTAATATCATGGCATATTATGATTCCCAACTTATAGTCAACCAGGTTAGAGGCGAGTATGAGGTACTAAACTCCACCTTAGTCAAATACCATGACCTGGTGAAGGAATTGACAAAAGACTTAGAATTTTGGGAAATCCAAAGGATTGGTTGAGATGACAATGAGTTGGCTGACTTACTCTCGATAGCTACTTCAGACGAGCCACATGGAGAGCCCATCTCTTACCTTGAGAGTCCAGCATATGATAGAGTTCAAATTCAGTGTGTGGAAGACACTTCAAGGAATTGGGTTTATAACAAGTGTTGGATCGAGGAAATGAAAGCATACCTGGAAAGTGGCGAGCTCCCTGAGGACGAGAAGGAAGCTCGAGCTATCAAGAAGAAGGCTCCGAGATACATTATTCAAGGAGGCATGCTATTCAGGAGATCATACACTAGACCACTGTTGAAGTGTATTCACCCTCAAGAGATTACCCAGTTAATGCATGAGGTACACAGTGGAATTTGTGGTGGACACCCGGGGGCCAGGACTCTAGCCGACAAATTGATCACTTTGGGGTACTATTGGCCACACATGAGAGCTGACACTCATGACTTTGTTCAGCAATGTGACCAATGTCAAAGGTTTACCAACCTACCTCATATGCCCACAACGGAACAAACTCCAGTGATCGCTGCTTGGCCGTTCGATATGTGGGGAGTCGACTTAATTGGACCCTTCCCTCCCGCCTGGGGAAATTGCAAGTATGCGATCGTCGCCATTGATTATTTCACCAAGTGGGTCGAAGCAAAGCCACTAGCTCGCATCACAGAGGAAAACGCCATCAACTTCATACACGACTTCATCTAGTGTCGATTTGGATCCCTCGAGCTATAGTTTCAGATAATGGGTTACAGTTCTCCAGAGCCTTCGAAGAAGAAATGAATAGAGTAGGAGTCAAACATCGGGTAAATATCTCGTTGCATATCCTCAAGGAAATGGGCAAGCCGAAGGCAAATAATAAACTCGTCCTATCTTCACTAAAGACAAAGCTCTGGTAGTGGTCGACGGCAAAGAATCGGTTGGACGAACTCCCACTTGCTCTTTGGGCAGTCCGCACAACCACTCGGGGGCCTACGGGGGAAACCCCATTCGCTCTAGCATACGGGTCAGAGGCCATGGCTCCAGCTAAGTTGAGGTTTCCTACAGCCAGAGTGGCATTCTTTGATCAAGAACAGAATGATATCAACAGACTGATCGACCTGGATCTGATCGACGAGAAGCGAGATACTGCCTATCTTCGAATGGTCAACTACAAGTAGCGGACAAAGAGTTACCATGACAAGAAAGTGAGATCAAGATCATTCCAAGTAGGAGATCATGTGTTGAGAAAGATTGAAGCAACAGGAAGGAGAACCCAACAGAATAAACTATCTCCTAACTGGGAAGGTCCTTATATTGTTACTCGAGTCATCAAAGAGGGGACTTACATGATAGCTCACACCGATGGGGAGGAGTTGAAGCATCCATGGAACGCCACTCACCTCATCAAGTATTACTTCTAGTTCAAGTCCCTAGTTCAGTTCCAAGTTATGACAGTTTCCAAGTTTGAATTTGTCATAGTTCTAGCTTTCCATTTAATGTAAGCATGTTCCTACTTCAATAAAAAATAGCAGTTCTATTCGACCAAAATTGTGCTACACTAATCTCAACAAGCTCGACTCTTAGTCAGCTTCATCTTAGCAAGCTCGATTCTTAATCATCTTTGTTCCTTTAACAAGTTCGACTCTTAGTCGACTTCGTTCAACGAGCTCGACTCTTAGTCAGCTCCGTTTTAACAAACTTGATTCTTAATCAGCTTTCTTCCCTCAACAAGTCCGACTCTTAGTCGACTTCGTTCTAGAGAGCTCGACTCTTAGTCAGCTTCATTCTAATCAGCCCGATTCTTAATCAGCTGTATACTATTAACAAGTCCGACCTTAAGTCGACTTCGTTCTGATAAGATTGGTCAGCTTTGATCTCTTAAACAGGTTCGACTCTAAGTCAATCTCTTTGCAAGAAATCCTTACAAGTCTAAGGTCGACTAAGTCGCAACAAAGTTAGGCCGACCTTAAACTTAGAACGACTTAGTTGTCCTATTACATCTAGCTCGACACACACATGCTGAAATCAAAAGCTTTCAACATACAATGATGAAAAGTCAGCTAGGATTAAATATGATTAAGTCTCCCAAAAGCGGGCCAAGACTTGGAGAAAACAAAAATGTATAGGTAACAAGTCTCCCAAAAGCGGGCCAAGACTTGGAGAAAACAAAAATGTATAGGTAACATGTCTCTCAAAAGCTGGGCCAAGACATCAACATTCACAAAACCAAAAAACAAAAGTGTTTGAAACTTGTCTGATTACATCACCAATCAAAGTTAATCTCAAGAGGACGGGTCAACCTCCACTTGGTCGCTCGTAGTCATTTGATCATCTATATTTTCTTCCTGCTGCTAGGGCCAATTGGTTTACCTGACTCTGAAAACCCATGCCTAGGAGTATCACCATCAAGGGCCGGTGAATCAGGCTCCTCAAGCTCAGCCAAAATGGTATTGAAGTTAACCGGCTCGACAGGAGGAGGATTCCAAGTTTCTGCCTCTGCGGCCGCATCGTCATTGGCAATATTTTCCAAGTCATTGTCGTTGTAAGGTACCAAACGATGGCCCGGGTGAGCTGCCGTGTTGTAGGGATCCTCCGAAGCCCATTTGGCCAATTGTTCGATGGAGATGTCGAAGGCAGGATCCACCACGATGTGTCGAGCCATATGGCTCCGACCTACATCCCAAAATGAGCTAGCCTGCTTGGTAATATGAGTGTATAGCTTGTCACTATCTTTGTAGGCCTACACAGCCTCCTCTTTGGCAACTTTCACAGCATCAGCTAGCTCTCCCTCCCATCTAAGCTGAGCAGCCTCAAGTTCCTCTTGTTTTTTTTAGCCAAAATAACATGGCTTTCCTCCAACAGTTGGGTCGCCAGTTCAAGGTCTTTCATAGCTTTCTCTTTACTCGGCCTGAGCTCACCAAGTTCCTTGTTGGCTTCTCTCAACTTGCCCCAGGCTACTTCTTTGGCTTTCACCTCGTTGTCCTTCAAAAGCTCAACGCATCATAGGAATTATCCAAATCAGAGTGCTCCTCTTTCAACTTCTCAAGCTCCTCCTTCAGCTTGGCTCGCTCCTCCTCCACCTTGGTCAATTCTTCATTCTTGTGGGCCAGCATAGTCTTAGCCAACCTCTCTTGCTCCTCGGAAGCTTTCCAATAAGAGGTGGCCAAGTCAATCATGGCAAGAGACTGAAAAGGCGGGTAAAAAAGAGGAGTTAGGTCAACCAGAAATAAAGTAGAGACTTGAAACTAGCGAGAAGAATGAAAACGGCAATACAAAAAATTACAAGGGTTACCTCGGAGGTGGCTAGCCCGACCATGGCACGACAAGCTTCTGGAGTCAAGGCCTTGTTGGTATACTTCTTGATTAAATCCTGGTCAGCTCCCCTCCTAACAACCACTTGGCCATACTCCAACTCAGGATACTCCCTAGCAAAGCAGTTGATCCTAGTCAGAGGAGTCACCTCACTCAGCTCATCAACACGAGCCTAAATCAAATCAACATGCCACTCTGGCTCCCAGTAATCCTGCTCCATCACAACATCAGAATCAGCATCAGGTAAAGGAAACTCCCATCCTCTCCTACTCTCTACTACAACCACGTAGGAATTCCAACCACTGGCCTTACTAGGAAGGTTGACAAACAACTTGGGGGATTTTGGCTTGGAAGGGGTGCTTATCCCATCGTCTTTATCAAACTTGACGCTAAAGAACTCCTTGAACACTCTCATACAAGGCTCATACCCTAAGAACTTGCAAACCATAACAAAACAAACCAATACCCTGCAGGTTTGGCCCCTAGTTGAAGTGGCAGTGCATCCGAGTACTCTAAAAACTCGTTTATAAGTGGATCTAAAGGTAGCCTCAAGCCAGCTTCAAATTGGCCATAGTAGAAGGCCACCCTAGTAGGATCTTCCTCATAAGAATCTCCAAACTGAGCGAAGAAGTCCTTCTTGCCGTACGCATGTAGTAATGTCAAACTCTTTCCTATCCACTTCACAAAATCGTACACCATATTTATCCAAGAGGGAATGTTCTCGTTTCCTCTCGAATGGCCTCGGGAGGCACATATCCCCTTTCATTCTTGCCCGGCACCACAGAGGTCTCAAAAGCATCGACTATACGAGGGCTGGAAGAAGTTGAGGCCGAAGCTCCTCCATGGGTCATCATATCTGTACAAGAAGATGGGGAAACAGGGGAATCAGTTCTATACGCAGTCTCAAGGATCCTAGTAGACACACTAAGGGGCGACCTAAATTCCCCCGGAAATCCAGTCCTATTCCTAATGAAAGAGGGTTTATTGGGGCCCTGGACATAGAACAACGCAATGTGATCGAGGAGTTCATGGAAAAGATTGAAAGACACCATTCTAGGATCATTTGACTCAAAGACACCTAGATTTTCTCCTACAGGTAAAGCTAGCTCGGTGAAATGCAAGCCCCAACGGGTCAAAATGGAAGTACACTCCTCCACTGTTATCTCTCTCCACTCTCCATTCAAGTGCTTGTAAACCCTTCTATTTACCCTACAATAGCTATACCAAGCTCCGGGCTCACAACTAAAGGTCCTAGCCATGGCGGAATTGAAGAAATTGCAAAAATTAAAGCCCTAATGCTGAAAAGAGAGAAGAATACCTTGATTAACTTGAACGAAGAAAAGCTATTGACGGAGACGAAAGCTCGGGGTTTAATCAACTGCCTTTTTTGCTATTTTCACCGGAGTTCAAGGAATCAGAGAGGGTAAAAGTTCTAAATGGAGAAGGATTCTAGCTTTTATATTTTTAGTAATCAGAAAGGAAAAGGAAAAATTCAAAAGTCTTATTTTCCTAATTAATGGTGAAAAACGGTTCCCAAGACGGACTCTCAAACGTCAAAAACAGTAATGATTGAAAAAATATGGCGCTTCATGTAATCCTACCGTTCAACATTCAACGTTCAGGATTGAGCCACGTCAGCATCAGGCGAGTAAACCTTAACACAAGTAGCGACCTGCGAGTCATTGCAGACTTCATCAAGTTTTCTTTAACTTCCTGGTCGACAAAGTCAACTCAGAAAGTTGGGGGCCACTGAACATACCAAAAGTGTCTGGCTGGGCCAAGCAAGTAAAGCCCAATCATCAAGTAATTATTGCCATCATATTCTCAGTGGGTTCAGCCCAATCATCTCATAGCCCAAGGCCCATCTCAATGATCAGTCGACTTAAGTTGGTTGTCCGACCTACCAGGTCCCGACCTAACTTAGTCTGACCTTATGATCCAAGTCATATTATGGGTACGATCCAAGTCTACCCATCAGTCAGGTCGACCAAACCCCAAGCGTCAACCTCGACCTACCAAGCAAGCGTCGACCTAACGGTTACTGGCGCACGTGCTTCCATTCTTTCTATAACTGGTTCCCTACAAATCAGAGTCAATCAGTGGCACGAACCCATGACACGTAATCGTCCCACTGAAATATCTGAGCCCACGTAGCCCTACCCAAATAAACCACCTCCAACAACTATAAATACATTTCCACTACAACTAAGCATGCAGGGTAACCGTAATTTCGTCATTTGAATACTCTTGTTCAATACATTATTTGCTCTCCAATTCATATACTTACTCTCACGCCCGAGGGTCTAAGCCAGAGACACATCCGGCTAGTTGTGGGTTCTGGTTTTCAGGTCAAGGAGTCAGGTGATCAGTCCTGCCACGTGAAAGAAGATTGATAAGCACATTTCCTACGGCATCAGGTCCCATTAACAATTGTTCCGCCCTTAAGCTTAATCGATATATTCTCATTGTTTAACTTCATCAAAAAACCTTCTCAAACATTGAATTACAGCAAATATTATTAGAAACATTAAGAAAATTGTAAAAGCAAATTAACGTCTGAATTGGTGAAAAATATGTTCTAAATTTGTGAAAATTATTCTTCAATTTTTTTCATTTATTCTTCAATTTATTTTATTTATTTTTAGATAATATTATTTTGTTTCTACATTAAATTTATTAACATTATAAATGATAGGAAATGGGAAAAAATGCAAAAAAAAGTACCCAAATTGTTGAGTTTGTTTGGATTTGATAGCTAAACTCATTTTTGTTGCAATCAAGCGCCTCAACTATTTTTTTTTGTTTCATCCAAGGTAGCTCAATCTAACGACATCCATTTTTTTCAGTTAAATGAGCATGTGTTGTACGTGTGACAAAAATATTAAGGGTAAAATAGGAAAAGGAAATTTAAAATAATTATAAAGATTCTATTTAATAACTGCAAACTATAAGGGCTTAAGTTAAAAAAAAAAATAAAAATAAAAAAAAAAAAACAAACAAAAACATTCCCCACCCCTTCCCTTCTCCCAATCCTAGATCGTCTTCAACCTTACAGCTCTTCCCTCTCCTCTCTCAAACTCCACCATTGTTATCCACCCTAATCGCCTACCACTCCCATGCCTCTCCCTTCACCCCAACGCTGATGAATTTAAATTAATAATGCAAGAATGTCAATAAATTTCAAGTTCTTTCAATTTAGTTTCTTGATTTTGCTTTTCAATTTTGTCGAGAGAGTGTCTATGTTCTCTGCAATTTGAATGGTTTCCTGCAATTTTTATGGAAAGAGGACAAAGTGGTGAACGACAATAGAGGAAAGAGAGTCGGCCAGCTCTCTACACTAGATCTACCATCTTCCTTCAGCCATCTCTTCGGATCTGCAAACCTTCACCACTGCCCTTGATCCTAAGTCTGCCGACACCATCAAAAAGCGACCATCCACATCCTCGTCGGCCTTCGATTTTGTCTCCCCCTTTATCCTAGCCATCGACTATCGTCCGCTCTCCGGTGTTTGTCTCTCAAAGTACCAAGCTGAACTAGAGCTACCTTCAAAAATTGCAAATATATTACCCCAATTATATGGTTTACTCCCTCCGTCCCGCCCGAAAGGGCACAAATTTCCTTTTTGGGCGTCCCATTTAAAAGGGCACAACCCCAAAAAGGAAAGTTATTATTATTTTTATACTCTTCCTTCCCCACTCATTCTCTCTCCTACTTTACTTTTACACTCACAACATTCTCTCTCCTAACTATTCTTCCCACTCATTCTCTCTCCTATTTAATTTTTCATACTCACAACATTTAACCTTTTTCTCTTTCTTACATCACTTTCCTTATTCATTTCTTAATTTTCGTGCTAGGAGGCAAAATTGCCCTTTCGGGCGGGACGGAGGGAGTATTTGGTTTTTATGCCTAACTAGTTTTCGTTACAACCACAGTAGCGATGGGCGGAATTTGCCTTCCTTTTCATTTTTATTTTGAGTCGTCACCTATATTATTATGAAAATATAGAAAAATCATTTTTTAGAAGATTTCGATTCGGGGCTTAAGTGATAGATTTGAAAGGTCAAGGAGCACCGCATCCACCAAATCCGAAGATCAGTCTTGGAAAAAGGGGGGTTTTCAAATAAGAATCCCTTTTAACAAAAGAAACAGATAAAAATCTATTTAATTAAATTAAATGAAATGTCAAATCGATTGCTTCGAGACCGTCTCCATGATTTGGAGAGGCTCTAGGCCGATCCTAGATTCGATGTTCTACACCACTCTAATAATCAATTAGAATAAGTAAAAGATGAAGGAGAAGGAAGATTACCTTCGAGTTTGAGAAGTGATTCAGACAGAGTTTCGTCTCAATTCTAGACTTGAATCTCGATGTTCGTTGATCAACAAGGTTAATAAACGAACTTTAGGTGTTTTAGGTAGTGATTTATAGGAATCTTTCAGGGAGAGAAACCAACAAAATGTATATTTTTCTGGAGTTCAACTGTCCTCTGAAATACCGAAAGTCATCAAGTATTTATAGGGATTTTAGGAGACCAAAGTGGATTGGGATTCTTCCCAAGGAAGCTTCCAGAATTCTAAGGTCAGTAGAAATTCGGATTAGATGATATTTATCAAGAAAAGAGGTTGAAATCGACAAGGGAACCGATTCTGCACATCTGCAGAAGGCTAGTCTCGCGTGAGACACGCCATGTCCCACGTGGGACAAGGCTGATCAAAGACAATTCTGTCATCCCCTTGTTATCTCGTATGCAGTTTAGTTCAAACTAACGACCGTTAGTCAAAACTTAACGAAACATGACGAAATTGTGGATTTCTACTCCAAACCAAAGACGACACTTAGAGTGGTATAAATCTGCCACGATAGGTTCAGAATGGGGTGTCTACAGTAACGACATCTATTTTTTCAGTTAAATTGACATGTGCAATGCATGTGACCCATTTTTTAAGGGTAAAACAGGAAAATCATTGCAATTGAAACAACACAATTATTAAAGGTTTTAAATGTAAATTAATAAAGTAAAAGGTAAACTAAAATAATTAAAAAGGGATTATAGCTTAAAATTATAATTTACAAATAACCCCTTATCCCTCTTCCACCCACCACCCACGTCGCACCTCCTTCTTCCTCCCACCTCCATAGCCGCCCATATTCCTTCCAACCCATTCTTCAGAGGAAGATTTTCTTTGATTCTTATTTATGAACTTGAAAATTGAATTTCAAATAATTAAAATCTATGACCCAATTTCATAGACAACTGGTCACCCACACCATATTTGTGAGGGTAACTACCTGGTAGATAAAATCCATGACCCAATTGGCATATCAAGCACACAAACAAAACTCGGATCTTGTATTTATGAATTAGCTCCATCTTCGACTTTAATAGGCCAAAAAATTCTTTCACAAAATAATCCATCTTTTTCGGGTTTCTTAACTTGAATGTGGCGATTCACTTTCAATAATTTAATTACCCTCAAACAAGTTAATCAAGAACCCAAACACGACGAACAGAACAATCGCAACAACATCGCCGAATTTGAACTTGAATATAGAGAGATCTCGGTTCGATTCCTTCAAACTGGATTCAACCCTATCGATTTTTTGGTTTTCGATTTCTTAGATTCGATTGGTGCCCGGGTATCAGTTTTCATGGATTCGAGCTTCTTGCCTTCTTGGAGCCCTTATCAATGGTGGATTTTATGGATTTGTAAGAGGAAGTGCGGTAGATGAGGAGGTAAGAGATGGCTTCGCATACTAAGGCGGTTAAGAGTGAGATTCCTACTATGGTTATGCTGTCGGAGTATTGGGAAGTGGAGAAGAAGAATTGCCGGCGCCGGCTTGTTCCCCATTCCTGATGCTGGAAAGACCAATTGATTCATGGGTTTGAGTTTGAAAATGGTGGTTGGAGAGGGGGATGAAAAATTAATTTAGTCCACCTTTCACTTTTCAAATTTACACAAAGAATCTTGATAATTGTTTAACTTGATTTTGTGTTGAATTTCCTGTTTTACCCTTCATAAAATGGGTCACATGCATTATACATGTCAATTTAACTGAAAAAATGAATGTCGTTAGCCCTAGATATCTTAAACGAGCATCCAAACAGATGAGGTACTGTGGTTGCAACAAAAACTAGTTTAGGTAGAAAACCAAACAAACCCTATAGTTGGGGTACTATGTTTGCATTTTTTTTCCAACTTTTTAATTTTTCACTTTGAAACTTTATGTTTGTGTTATTTTACTTTGCTAAAATTTCCTATTTTACCCTAACAAATGAGGTTACACACATGGCACATGCCTACTTAACTGTTGAAAATGGATGTCGTTATTTTGAGGTACCTTGAATGCAACAAAAAAATAGTTAAGGTGCTTAATTGCAAATAAATGAGTTTAAGTATCAAATCCAAACAAGCGCAACAGTTCAGATACCTTTTTTGCAATTTTTCCTAAATGATATTTTATAATAAATCATAAAAGATTAACATAAAAACTTACTATTTTGTACGGACGTTGATTATTTTATTTTTAAATTTAATAATTAATTGACAAAATTATTCATAACATAATAGTTTTTGAGTAATTTATTTTTTAAACAAAAATAGAGTAAATTTTAAGCAAGGGTGTAAAGTGGGATTAAGTAGAAACTTTTCGAGGTTAAACAAATCCCATGTACATTGAAATGATATAAATACCTCTCACATGATATGCACATTACCATTTTCCGTTAAATTTATAACTTCGCGGATGTGAACCGTGTTTTTATAGGGTCACCGTTTCACCTCAGTTTGAAGACACCGGTTTATTGAAAAACGGAGTCGCCACGCCATTTTGATTTCCTCAAAACATTGAAAAAAAGGAATAGGGTCCAGAGGTTAAGTTACTCCTTGGGAAGAACGTTTTGCGTTCACCCAAGGAGCCTTGCCAAAGGCAAGTCTTCCTAGATCCGATTTTTGTGCTTGTTTTGTGTGTTCGTGTGTGAGATGTGATTTTGAAAAAGGGGAGGGAATGTGCCAAGTTATCTTCCGGACGTATAAACTACTTGAGTTGGTTATCGCTCGGGATTCCTTGGATTTGATGTGTTCGAGATTTTGATCCCGTGCTCATCTTGGACTTATGATCATCATTAAGTGACATTTTTACCCCCCCGTTGGAATAATCAATCATATTAGGCGTGAAAGCCTTGATGTATCTTAAACCAACGTTCTTCGGGACAAGGTCGTATGTGATCGGGAGAGAGGGACACCTTTTTATAGTCCAAGAGTGAGGCTCTTTAGAAAGGAAGAGTCCTTGCCCATCAATCCTACATCTTGAGACGATTTGAGCTTAGTAGGGACATTTATACTCGTCTCAAGTGATGATCGGAGATGTAGGGACCAAGATTCATCCGCTTCTAAAGGAACTTCGACTATGGCATTTTAGTGGCGAAAACGATGTAAAGATGATGCCTTTACACCGATCCATACCACGGGATGCTTCAAATACCAAAGGGACTAGGGGGAGGGGTATAAAGATTGGATCTTTATACTCATCCTATGTCTTTCGTGCCTTAAGAAGGTCACTAGACAATCCTTGGAGAGTAATCCAATCAAAAGGGACATGGGGGATGACTTTAGAAAGTAAAAATTGCATTTTTATGAAAATAAGTGTAATGAACACTATGAGAACTAAAGTTATGAATATAAAGGAAAGACCATTGAGGCTTTCCTATGTCCTTTAAGAACCTTATGAGGTGGACAATCCTTGGAAGCAAGGTCAAGGGAGGGGGAATACATTCTTAGAGTAAAGATTGCATTTTTATGTAATAAAATGGGACTATTTCACAACATCATGTGATGAATCCTCCCTAGAACAAGCCACGTGTGGACTCTTGTTCATCCTTGGGATGGGATTCCCCATGAATCATTTGTGTTGGGGGAAATAGGGGGAAATGATATCTACATGACAAAGATAAAATCTTTATAACAATATATCAAATTTAATGACAAGAAAAGGCAAAGCAAATAGCAAGTAAACAATATAACAATATAATATAGGTATTTCAAGGAGAAAGGACGAAGAGATTACCAATGGTTGTTTTCTCTATCTCCCTTGGGTTTTTTCCTAATATAGGAAGAGCTTTGAATGGATTTTATGGAGGAGGGAGGTGATTTTTTGGGAGTTTTGGTTTCTGGAAATTCGAGTTTTCAGTTTGGTAAAGTAACAGTGCTCTATTGTTCTTGTTAAAATGGGTAAAGGAGGCCTCTATTTATAGGCTAATTTGTGTTTCCTAATGAAGCCATGCGGCATTAACCTCTGGCAAAAGAAGCCGTCCGGCGTTATCCGTCGATGACTCAGCCTGCTTCTAGATTCATGCAAGGTGGCAGCTGGAAGCTTCATTCCAGCGAGGGACTGCTTGGAATTTTAATTCCTAGCAGGTCCTTCTCCCCTTGGGCATTTTGGAAAAAATCCAGAATTGCCCCTGAACTTTAGAAAAGTTCAGGGAATTGCCGGAAAACTTAACCGGAAGGCATGAGACAGATTTGGGTACTGACAGAAGCCCCTTGGAAACGGCACTTGCAGGGCGAGTGGGGTTGTCGATAAAAAGAATCTAATCTGGCGAACTGCCGAGACGGATTGGGTGACCAAGGCGGTCGAGTGGCTGAACCTTTGGAAGGCTACCTATGTATCCCGGAGGAATCAAGCCATGATCGTAGTTCGGAATCCAATGGGGAATGGCGAAGAGAAACTGGTCCCTTGCTAGGAAGATGGAAAGGAAATGACATAGGAGGTTAAATGGCTGATCCTACTTGGGATATGCCAAATGAAGGGAGTGACCAATGTGGTCGGATGGCTGGACCTTTTTGAAGGGCTCATGCACCACTGAGGAGTGATGAATGAAGGGGGTGACCACTGCGGTTGGATGGATAAACCTTTATGAAAGGCTACCTCACCACTGAGGAGTGATAAAGGAAAAAGGGCGACCACTGCGGTCGGATGGCTGGACCTTCATGAAAGGCTACCTACGTATCCCCGAGGAATCAAGCCGTGGTCGTAGTTCAAGGCTCACTAGATAGTTAGGAACATGTCTAGGATCCTTGAGGTTTTGACGATTAATGGAGGAGTCACCTTAAGAAACTAAAGCTTACATCGCTATCGAGGAGATAGAGGTAGCTAAAGTTGGAAAAACTAAAGCGTACTTCGCTATCGAGGAGATAGAGGTAGCTAAAGTTGGAGAAACTAAAGCGTACTTCGTTATCGAGGAGATAGAGGTAGCTAAAGTTGGAGAAACTAAAGCGTACTTCGCTATCGAGGTGATAGAGGTAGCTAAAGTTGGAGAAACTAAAGCGTACTTCGCTATCGCGGAGATAGAGGTAGCTAAAGTTGGAGAAACTAAAGCGTACTTCGCTATCGAGGAGATAGAGGTAGCTGAAGTTGAAATTTGACAATTCGGAGGCTGTCATCTTATTTGATTTAATTCCAACAGAGATAAAGGAGATTTTTGGGAGAAATTTATACGATTTAAAAATTTATACGGTCTTCTGGACCGGGTAAGTTAAAGCCTTCCAGGCTACGAATAATGATTTTGGGAAATTTATACGATCTTTCAGACAGGGTAATTTAAAGCCTTCCGGGCTACGGATAATAATTTGGAAAATTTATACGGTCTTTCGAAACGCGTAATTTAAAGCCTTCCGGGCTACGGATAATGATTTTGGAAAAAAAAAACGTTATCCCATTTGGCGATAACGGAAGGACTTCCCGGAGGAAACGTTATCCCATTTGGCGATAACGGAGATTTCCCGAAGGAAACGTTATCTCATTTGGCGATAACTGAGGATTTCCCGGAGGAAACGTTATCCCATTTGGCGACAACGGAAGGACTTCCCGGAGGAAGCGTTATCCCATTTGGCGATAACGGAGATTTCCCGGAGAAGACATTATCCCATTTGGCGATAACGGAGGTTTTCCGGAGGAGACGTTATCCCATTTGGCGATAACGGAGATTTTTCGGAGGAGACGTTATCCCATTTGGCGATAACGGAAGTTTCCCGGAGGAGACGTTATCTCATTTGGCGATAACAGAGGTTTTCTGGAGGAGACGTTATCCCATTTGACGATAACGCAAGGTTTTTCGGAGGAGACGTTATCCCATATCGCGATAACGGAGGTTTCTCGGAGGAGACGTTATCCCATTTGGCGATAACGGGAAAATTTTGGGCAAAAGTATTTCCTACTGAGTTTATTTCTCTTTGTGCATGTCACATGAGCCACAGGCTGACTCTTTTGTGGGAAGGCAATGTGAGGGATTTGATGTATGTAAGGAGGTGTTGGGGATGTGTTTGGATGTATGTGTTTGGGAATTGTTTGAGACAGGTTTCGAGCAGGTGGGGTTGTATCCCTTGGGTGTGGAATGAGCTGCTGTTGTTGCTGAGATTTTGCTAATGCTGCCAAAAGGTATCATGTGAACCAAAATTCCCCCTTGGGCTAAGACCGGGTTTAAACCTCGGGTCTTGATTAAAGTCCCTTTCTCAAACTCTGGCGCTTGAAGCTTGATGCCGACAAGCTTTTAGAACCAAAGACTAAAGCAAATGTCAAAGTGACCAAACCTCTCTTCTAGGGGTGGATGCGACTTATCGAAGCCCCGGTCTGAGGTAAAAAATTCTGTAAAGCCCCAGGTTTTATTAAAGCAAGGAAAGATTCTCTTACTGGCAAAGCCCCGACTTGAAGAGGTGACTTGGTAGAGTTTCGACTGATGTCCTAGCAAAAGTCCCAATCTGATTAGTACTGCAAAAGTGATCTTGAGGTTGATCTGACCAAGACTGAATCCATTTTGTGACATAGTGAGGAACCCGATGCGGACCCAAAAATGACTAAAGAAGCCCCAGTCTAAAGAAATGGCTTGGCAAATCCCCAACCTTGAAGAGTTTCAAAGCAACCCTAATGCGAATTGTAGCAAAAGAGGGAAAAACTATCCTTTCATACTTACTTTCTTATTTTATTTAGTCAATCAGTCAACCACAAGAAGATGTAAAAGAAAAGAATTTTAGAAATTTATATATGCGGGGAAATATTTTTCGAAAGGTGGGAATATATCCCGATTTTGTGTTATTTTGATGGCCTCATTTGACGTAGGCACAAAAACTCGCTTTGGGTTTGACTCTTTTGAGAGAGTATAAGCCTAGAAAGGTTTGTAAAAGTGTATGGAAGCCCCTACTGACAGAAAATCAGTGTTTAGCACTATTTTTCCTAAGATGTAGAAAAAGAAGACATGTCAAGACATCTGAAAACTTGTTTTATTTACAATGATCACAAGATTGCTTAAAACCTTTTATTAATGTCCGGGTTATTCAACCACTAATCTCGATATGAACAAACATTTTGATTAATCATGAGGAGAAAGTCAACCAGTATCGCGGAGCAAGGTTGGCTGGGTGTGAAAGAAAAGTTTGTGTATAGGGAGGTCATTGATGAGATTGGGCTTTTTGGTATTTGAATATGTTTATAGGAGAGGCCACTGATGAGACCGGATTTTCTGGAATTTGAATATGCTTATGACCAGACCATTTCTGGTTGCCTACGTTCCTCTCATTGTGAGGAGCTCAGGTCGCCGTAGTTCGGCTTTGGCTGAATCCTGTTTGGCTTTGGGGAAGGGTATGAATATTTGTGGTTCCTTTGGTGAGAAGGCTTGGATGAGAAGGTGGGATGATGAGGCACAGGCCTTGAGACGATTCCTTGACTAGTTGTTTTGGACGGCTGCTTCAATTGCTTCCTGATTTTCGTCTTTCATTGGGGGAGAAAGGATTTGCCTATGCCTAAGTGCTTATGAAATGTTTCTGCCTTTGCTTTGACCACTCAATTGTTTTTGACAACTTTCATTCTTCGAGCTTTGATTTTGCCCCATCTGTCAAGCTTTTGATTGGCAGTGCTGGGTCCTTGGCCTCATTTTTTTTGAAGCACATGAGGGCAAAGGCAAGCCCCTGTTTGAACTTTCTTGATGCCCTTGAGGTTGAAGACAAGCTCCTGAGTTGTTGTTGACATGGGGTCAATCTTTCGATGTTGAGTGACCTTTTGTTGTTCCTTGATGGTGCCGCCATCGTTGACTTGGTCAAGGTGATGGTGAGGACATGATTTGGGAAGTGTATGGCCAAATGGAGGTTTTTGTGAGGTAAGGAAAGTGTATGGGGAGAGCATTGGTTGACTTTCTCACACCGATTAATCAGAACGTTGATTATTTCGAGAGATTATTTGTTGAGCAATGCAAAGTGATCATATAAAATAAAACCATTTCATTAAATGTAATGTAGGTGTGCAAATAATGTCTTAAGTCTAGCAAGAAAGGAAAAAGACTCTTTTATAGAAGATTTAAGATTAATTACAATGTCCGAGGAGGACTTGATTGAAAGAGGAAAGTACTAGAACCTACGAAAGTTGACTGAGAGACTATTTTATTTTTTAATCTTGCTTAAGGATAGGTAACCCCTAGCCTAGCTACTCTTCGCGGGTAGGGCTGCCAGGACGCTTGAGTTTTCCATTTTCTGCTAACTTCTGAATTCCATACCGCAGACCAAGGCAGTGATCAGTTACGTGCCCATGATACTGGTGGAAGTGGAGGGATTTGAGTCCATGGAGCAGCTGGAGCAAGTACAAGTTGTCCAAAGAAATGGGTCGGAAAAGTCATGGGGACGAAACTTGATGACTGAGCATATTTGTGGAAGGAAGTTAACCTGGGAGGATTTTGAGGGATATTGGGATCTGTTTGAGAGGATTCAGCACTGTGCTGGTTGTATTGAGTGAAAGGCGTAGTACTGGATAGTTGTGTCTTCGGGCCTTTCTCAAGCTTAGAACTGGCATTGGCCAACCGAGCTCTGGGGCAAGTTTTCCTATCAAATTCTCTCACTTCGGGCATTTGGATTTTGCACGGCAGAATCACTTCTTTGCCTGGTTCAACATCTTGGGTCGAGGGAGTACTGGTACTCATCTTGAGATCAAGCTTTTCTTGCATTCGTTTCACTTGCTCCATCAATATTGCCACATGGGGGTCAACGGGAATTCTCGAGTTACTGGAACTCGCAACAAGACTTTTATCAGTAGAGGGAACCACAGTAGTAGACCGGTGAAACTGACGGGTGAATTCACTAAGTTCGGTAAACTGCAATGGAAAATTTGAGGCATCCGAATTTTCTTTTAGCAACTCATGATCGCATTTAGGTGGGTATAGGGGTCTCAAAACATAGCCACATGGCTCAAACTGATTATGTGAAGCTGGAGCATAAACTGGCAGGTACCTGTGAAACTAAGAAACAGGTGTGATGAACCCCAATCCGTTCTGAGGAGCTGAGGGCGATGGAGCCCTGATGGCCTGAGATACTGGGAGGAACTGGAGGGCAGTAGTCCTTAGTGGGGAATCATATGTCAAAGGAAGAGGGTATTGGCTGTAGGATGGAGGGTATTGGTTATATGACGGAGGGTATTGGTTATAGGATGGAGGGACTGAGATCACTGTTTCTGGAGTTTCATCTTCGACCATGACCAGAGAACCATTTTCCTCCACTGTTACCTGAACTCCATGACGGTGGAGAGCACCGATGAGCATGGCCATCTGTTCTTCATGAATCTTATGGGCATTTTTCAAAGCTAGGACTAACTCTTCCTCTCTGGTCATCGGATTACCCGTGCCACCACTGTTTTCTGTCATATCTGCCATTCTAAACTGCTGAGTAGACGAAACTGATGATTTTGATGAACTATCTGAACCTGAGGTTTTCTGCACTAAAAAGCCATTGACCTGGTATTCTCACCCACTTCTTTCTCGCTGCGAAAAAGAGATAGGCAAGGTTTAGACTTGGGGATAGGCAATGTTTAGACTCGGAGGTAGGCAAGATTTAGACTCGGAGGCTCAAGTAACATGCACTTATTGCTTAAATTTTACTTAAAACAAGTTTTTCTCCTAATCCTAACTGATCGGAAAAGATTAGATCTTTTGAAAGGTCAATATTGAAAATTGGATCGGGAGGGTCTCGATTAGGGATCAAAGATCGGACCGTGAGGGTCTCGATTGGAGATCGGACCGTGAGGGTCTCGATTAGAGATTTGACCGTGAAAGGTCGAGATTGAAAATTGTACCATGAAAGGTTGGGATTGACTATTTGACCATGAAGGGTTGATATTGAAGGTTGGACCATGAAAGGTCTCGACGGGAGATCGAATATCAGATCGGGAGTGTCTCGATTGGAAATTTGACCGTGAGAGGTCGGAATTAAAGATTGGGGATCGGACCGTGAGGGTCTCGATTGGAAATCGGAGATCAGATCATGAAGGTCGCGATTGGAGATTTGACCGTGAAAGGTCGAGATCGGAGATCGGAGATCGGAGCGTGAAGGTCGCGATTAGAGATTTGACCGTGAAAGGTCAAGATCGAAGGTCGGAGATCGGATCGTGAAGGTCGCGATTAGAGATTTGACCGTGAGAGGACGAGATCGAAGATTGGAGATCAGACCGTGTAGGTCGCGATTAGAGATTTAACCGTGAAAGGTCAGGATTAAAGATTGGAGATCGGACCGTGAGGGGTCGAGATCGAAGAGCGGAGATTGGACCGTGAAAGGTCGCAATTAGAGATTCCAGAAATGGGACCATGGAATTGTGATTTCATTAATTGTTCAAGTTTACTTAAAACAATGTCTTTTAATTATTTCTATTTGGTTGGAAAAGGTTGCCCATCTTTTTCGCAACTACTCTAGATCTTGGATCAGTGGGTTCCGTCACTACGTCTATAAGCCCCTCATTTTCCACCTGTATTTTGACCTCCCAGGGTGGACAGCCCCGGGCGAGGGTCCTATAGGGCACGCGGATCCCACCGATCGAGAGAGAAGAACGGTCCTAGGGTCTAGCGGATCATAGGAACTTTTAACGCACGAGCATTGCGGATTATAGTCAAGGCAATGTCGGGAAAGTCTCGTCTTTTAGCCTCAATGAAATTTCGGCAGAGTTTCGCTTACGCGATAGACGTTTTGACTTTGGCATTGTCCAAGGAAAATAATAGGCATGGGTCGGGCGGTAAAAGTCGAATGACATGGCATCACATTGAGCGTTGTTGCATACTTTGTGCAAGTCAAAGTCAATGCCGGGTCAAGATCTTGCCAAATTTTCCTTGACGGAATTTCGGCAGAGCTTCGCTTGCGCGAAGAGATCTTGCTTTTTGGCACGAACTTGGGCTTGAATCTTACATATCCCGTGCAGGTCAAAGTCGAAGTCAATGCCGGAGTCAAGATTCTGCCAATTTTTTCTTGGCGGAATTTCGGCAGAGTTTCGCTTGCCGAAGGATCTTGACTTTTGGCATGGGCTCGGGTTTGACCTTTACGGGGGGTATACAATGAGGCTATATGACACGGTCTAGTCCAAAAACCAACCAAAAAGTCACGTTTTAAATGTGTGACACGGACTAGTGCATTGGTCGACATTGGCTGCCATGGGGAGTTTGGGATGATTCCGTGCGCGCCGGGGAGCGTCGTAACACTGTCCATGACTGCAGCTAAACAACCATCCCGGGTTAAAAGGACGTGCGTGCAAAGTGTACATGATATATGGTGCGCATAGTGTGCGGCCTCCTAAAAATATTCTTTTTTGAGTTAAAACAGAGATTTTCATAAATGTGTTTTAAAGGAATGTTTTTCGGGATGGGGGAAAATGCGGCAAGTAAGCACGTAAATTTTCTGGGGCCCGGTCAGTCTTGGAACTGAATAGCCCCAAGATGCCAAAGCTGCCAGATTAATCTCAGAAAGTGTCCTGGTGGAACTGCCAAAGAAGCCATCCGGCTATGATCTAGGCAGATCAAGCCTTTCGGCTGGATCTGGCAGTTTTCCAGGTTCCAATTTTTTTTATTTCCAGGCTGTTTTTCCGGACATTTTTGGCACCTTTCAGCTTCAGAATGATCCCTTTTCACTATTCAGAGTATGCACAATCCAAAAACCAAGATGCATGCAAAATAAGAAAAGAAAAACAAGCACAAAGATTGGATCCGCGGCGGAAGGCTAACCCTCTTAAACATTTCCAATGCTTCCTATGAGAAAAGTTTGGAAACATTTACTAGTCCCCAGCGGAGTCACCAAACTATAAATGTGGGCCCAATCGCGGATGTGAACAGTGTTTTTATAGGGTCGCCGTTTCACCTCAGTTTGAAGACACCGGTTTATTGAAAAACGGAGTCGTCACGCCATTTTGATTTCCTCAAAACTTTGAAAAAAAGGAATAGGGTCCGGAGGTTAAGTTACTCCTTGGGAAGAACGTTTGGCGTTCACCCAAGGAGCCTTGCCAAAGGTAAGTCTTCCTAGATCTGATTTTTGTGCTTGTTTTGTGTGTTCGTGTGTGAGATGTGATTTTGAAAAAGGGGAGGGAATGTGCCAAGTTATCTTTCGGACGTATAAACCATTTGAGTTGGTTATCGCTCGGGATTCCTTGGATTTGATGTGTTCGGGATTTTGATCCCGTGCTCATCTTGGACTTATGATCATCATTAAGTGACCTTTTTACCCTCCCGTTAGAATAAACAACCATATTGGGCCTGAAAGCCTTGGTGTATCTTAAACCAACGTTCTTCGGGACAAGGTCGTATGTTATCGGAAGAGAGGGACACCTTTTTATAGTCCAAGAGTGAGGCTCTTTAGAAAGCAAGAGTCCTTGCCCATCAATCCTACATCTTAAGACGATTTGAGCTTAGTAGGGACATTTATGCTCGTCTCAAGTGATGATCAGGGATGTAGGGGCCAAGATTCATCTTCTTCTAAAGGGACTTCGACTATGGCATTTTAGTGGCAGAAACGATGTAAAGATGATGTCTTTACACAATCCACACCACGGGATGCTTCAAATACCAAAGGGACTAGGGGAGGGGTATAAATATTGGATCTTTATACTCGTCCTATGTATTTCGTACCTTAAGAAGGTCACTAGACAATCTTTGGAGAGTGATCCAATCAAAAGGGACATGGGGGATGACTTTGAAAAGTAAAGATTGCATTTTTATGAAAATAAGTGTAATGAACACTATGAGAACTAAAGTTATGAATATAAAGGGAAGACCATTGAGGCTTTCCTATGTCCTTTAAGAACTTTATGAGGTGGACAATCCTTGGAAGCAAGGTCAAGGGAGGGGGAATACATTATGAGAGTAAAGATTGCATTTTTATGTAATAAAATGGGACTATTTCACATCATCATGTGTTGAATCTGTTAGTGTTATTCCCTAGGCCTATAGATGATAGACTTATGTGTTGACATTATTTATTAATATATGAAAAGTTTATCATTCGATTATTATATGTTTTGCATATTTATCTGTAATAATCTCCATCCCTAATTATTAAGTGAATAATTAGTATAAATGTTAATGGATAATCATATGATGATATGCATAGAGATGCACATTAAATTTATGGGTACTTGTTAGAGAACAAGTGACTGGACTTGACCCTTATGAGATTTATGTCATGGTCAAATGTCATAATTAAATCTCATATGGTCACTTCATTTAGTCCCTAGACCTAAGATTATCATGACCTTACATATGATGAAAGTCATGTTTGATTCTAGTCAAACGATATCTTAACACGATATCTATAAAGGCTATCTATGGCATGATCGGAAACATGATGGGAAGGATGATAAGTCAAGATGGAATTTATCCCTCGAAAGAGAGATGTTATGCTTAGGCCTCTCGATGAGTGATAATGATGAAAGTGTATGGCCATACCCCAATACGATTGGATTATCATTATACTCAAGATCGAGAAAGCATTGAACAAAGACAAGTTGACATGGACCATGACTTGTGTTCAATATAACATCGTGAGACAAAGGGAGAAATGGAAGTGCACCATTGGAAACGTGAACTCTTACGTTATATTATTTGGGTAGACATAATGGCTTGCTAGAGTCCACTTATGTCTTATGAGAGTCGATATGATCGAGCTCATTGCCAATATAATATAATCCTATTGGGTCACACACAACTAGAATGAATTGATTAAACCAGAGGAAGAATGATTGAGAGAATTCTGATGTGGCTTAAGACATCGCGCGACAGAACTTGTCCATGGGACTCGTCTGGTCGTGCGACACTTCAAGCCACAAAAGGCGTTTATAGACTGGTTTCCTAATTTGATTAGGAAACATATACCATACTAATGTAGTATAAATATAATAGTCTGTCAACCCTAATAGACTAGCCGAAATACTGAAAAGAAAGTCACAACATAATTCTCAATATTCTTCAAGGTTTTTGATCTAGCAATCATCAAGAAATCGTTCTTGGTTCATTCAAAGGTGTGGATACCGAAAGAGGGTCTTCGCTCGTTCAAAGATCAAGGCCTAGAGTTCAAAGCTTGTATTCAGAATCACATCTATACATAGTTCGATAGCTCAAGAACGGAAAGCGTTCAAGGTTGGTTATTACTATCTCATAGAATTCAATTTAAATTGTATAGAATGGATCCTAGGCTCTTTGAGTTTTATGTTATTAGATGCTTAATTTCGCTGCGCATGGACCCATAAAACCCAACAGTGGTATCAGAGCCCCGTTCGTATGATTAAGTTTGAATAAACATGCTAGAAAGTTTGATATAAATTGTTTATATGATTTTTTCGTGTTTGATATGCGAAAGTTTAATTGTTTTTGAAACAATATGCCTAAATCGTGTTCTATTGATATTGAATTAAACCTGTTAAAAGTTGTTTACATGATTTAATTGCTCTGTGATTTAGAATTGATTGAATCTGCAAATCTGCTTGATTGTGTCATGCGACACTGCTTGATTGTGTCACGCGACACTGCTTGAATGTGTCACGCGATAGAGCTTGCTTGTGTCACGCGACAAAGTTTACCTCTGTCACGTGACAAAACTTGCCCATCTGGGCAGAATCAGTTTGTTGAACAATTCTGCTAATCTGTGAATGTGTTTACAATCTGATATGTTTATGTCTTAATCTGGATGCCATAAGTTTCTGGAAATTAAGTTTATAGGGCTATGCTAGATTAATTCATTGTTTATGCATGCTTAGTTAATTAAAATATGATTTTATTAATTGTTGCGATGCATGAATTATGTGTTCTTACATGTTAAGAATTTTGTTAGATGTTTAGTTGAAATATTGCATTGTAATTTCCTGAATGTTTAGATTTAAATATTAAAATTTTGGTTTTCTGATTGTTTATGAGAAACAAGTCATTTTACGCAAAATTTAAAAGGAAATTGATTGTTTATATAAAGTATTGATTATGTTGCAAATCAGAGCTGATTTCTGATTGTGCATGTTTAGGAGATTTCTATCGAAGGAGAGATTTGGTACTTAAGTAGTCCTTGTGGCTCACCTATCTTCCTGGGAACTTACCTGGTGCACAGTTATGACTATCTTTACTGATGCGCTTATAATCTACTTTAAAGAACCTTCATTTAACTTTTAAGTTCTTTATGCCAATTCATGATTAAAACACTTGAGACCATTCAGATAGTTTTGGGTGGGCTTGCCATAGCAAGGTACTTTGATTCTATTCGTATGCGAGCAAGATGAGAAAATGGTGGTTCCTATACGTTTAAAGTGAATGAACTTAATTGGGTTATCAAAATGGTTTTGGACCCAAGGCATAAGATGAGATTAAAATATGCTTAGACATATGGTGTCTTGAATAAATCTCATAAAAGATCTAAGAGTCATATATGTAATATGATTGATGTTTCTACCTAATTAATTTAGTTTTGAGTGGTATGCCTTAGCAAACTTGAAATTAAATTAAAGTTGCATCTTAGCCCATTAAATGTATATTATGCTTGTTTGCATTGGAAGGTGTATAATTTAGTGAGAGCATTTATTTTCATGTAAATGCATTATACTTTTCATATAATATGTTTACTTATATGTGTTCATATTTTATGTATATCTTTTTGTAGAATTAAATGACATCAAACAATAATCATCATTTGTCACTGCGATCTGTCCTTAAGAAGGAAAAGTTGGAGGAGAATGGTACAAACTATATGGATTGGATCCGTAGCATGAGAATTGTTCTCAGGCAAGAGGAGAAATTGTACGTTCTCGAGGAACCTATTCCACCTGAACCTGCTTCCAATGCTACTAGGGCAGTGAGGGATCAATATCTGAAGCACAAACGTGATTCTACTGATGTTGGTTGCCTCATGCTCTCTGCCATGTGCAAGAGCCTTCAGAAGGATCTTGAGCACTTGGGGACAGTTGATCTAAACAATCGACTGATAGAAATGTTCCAAGTTCAAGCAAGGCAAGAAAGGTATAACACAGTTAAGGCCCTAACCTCATGCAAGATGAGTGAAGGACAAGCTGTTGGTCCCCATGATCTAAAGATGAAGGGCCACATCGAGCATCTTGAAAGGCTCAATTTTCCGATTAGCCAAGAGTTGGCTACTGACATGATATTGAATTCATTGCCCGAAGGTTTTAGTAATTTCATAATGAACTATAACATGGAGGGCATGAATAAGAACCTTTCCGAGTTAGTTCAAATGTTGAACACTGCGAAAACCAATATTTTCAAGAAGAAAACCGATCAAGTATTGATGGTTAACAAGGGGAAGGGTTTCAAGGGTAAAGGAAAGGCAAAAGTTGCTAATCCTAAGGCAAATGTTGCCAAACCCAAAGAGGGTGCCCAACCCAAAGAGGCTAAGCCCAAGTCCCAAGAGGACGCAGTCTGCTTCCATTGCAATGAGATTGGACATTAGAGGAGAGACTGCACAAAATACAAGGAAGCACTGAAGAAGAGCAAAGGAGTTGCTTCGACTTCTGGTATCTTTGTTATAGATATATTCCTTTCTACTTCTAGTTCTTGGGTATTGGATACCGGATGTGGAACTCACATTTGTTTAAATGTGCAGGGTCTAAAGAACAGAAGGATGCTTAAGGAAGGTGAAGTGGACCTACGTGTGGGGAATGGAGCAAGAGTTGCTGCATTAGCCGTAGGAACTTATGAAGTTACTTTACCTAGTGGACTAATACTTGTTTTGAACAATTGTTATTACGTTCCAGCTTTAAGTAGGAATATTATTTCGATTTCATGTTTGGATAATGAAGGTTTTAATTTTCTTATATGTAATAAGAAGTTTTCCATTTACAAGAGTGATAAGCATTATTGTACTGCTATTTCATTCAATGGCCTTTATATCCTTGATGTTGAAAATCGTGATAATGATATCTATAACATTAACAAGAGATCTAAACCCAATGATGTAAACCACACTTACTTATGGCATTGTCGTCTTGGCCATATAAATGAGAAACGCATTTCTAAACTCCACAAAGATGGATTTTTAGACTCACATGATTATGAATCATATGAGACATGTGAATCTTGTTTGCTTGGCAAGATGACCAAGGACCCATTTACCAAAACTGGTGAAAGGGCGGGCGACTTATTAGGCCTCATACATACCAATGTGTGTGGACCTATGAGTAGCAATGCTAGGGGAGAATTTCACTACTTCATAACATTCACTGATGATTATAGTAGATTTGGAGATGTTTATCTAATGAAACATAAAAGTGAATCGTTTGAGATATTTCAAATATTTCAAAATGAGGTGCAAAATCAACTTGGCAAAACTATTAAGGTACTTCGATCCGATCGAGGTGGTGAATATTTGATCGTGAATATTTGATCCAAGAATTTGACAGTCATCTTAAGAGTTGTGGAATCGTTTCAGAACTCTCTCCACCCGGAACACCACAATGGAATGGTGTGTCTGAAAGCAGGAATAGCACCTTGTTGGACATGGTTCGTTCTATGATGAGTCAAGTTGAGCTTCCTTCATCCTTTTGGGGACATGCACTGGAAACTGCTGCTTTCACTATAAATAGAGTTCCTACCAAATCGGTTCAAAAGACCCCATATGAGATGTGGCATGGAAGAAAACCTAATTTGTCTTTCATGAAGATTTGGGGTTGCGATGCATATGTCAAGAAGTTAACTTCTGACAAGCTAGCACCTAAGTCTGATAAATGTGTTTTCGTGGGTTATCCTAAGGAAACCAAATGATACTATTTCTACAACCGAAACGAGAACAAAGTATTTGTTGCTCGAAATGGTACTTTCTTAGAAAAGGAGTTTCTTCGCAAAGGAACCAGTGGGAGTAAAATAGATCTCGAAGAAATTCGAGAACCCGAAAACAACATTGAGCCAATGGTAGAAACTGAACCAAGTTCACAAAGAGTTGTGGAACCGGTTCAAGATGCACAAGTCCTTCTCCGAAGTGGTAGGTCACGATCCGAACCTGAGAGATATGGATTTCTCGTTACGGAAAGTGATGAAGTGGAGTTAATCAAAAACGATGAACCTACTTGCTATCATGAAGCGATGTCCACTCCTGATTCAGAAAAATGGCAAGAGGCCATGAAGTCCGAATTACAATACATGGCTGATAATCAAGTTTGGAACTTGATTGATCCACCCAAAGGTGTAAAAACCTTAGGGTGCTAATGGGTCTTCAAGAAGAAGACCGACATGGATGGGAAGGTGCACACCTATAAGGCTAGGCTTGTAGCTAAGAGATATAATGGCATCGACTATGATGAAACCTTTCCGCCTGTAGCTATGCTTAAGTCTATTAGAATTTTGATTGCCATAGCCGCATATTATGACTATGAGATATGGAAAATGGATGTCAAGACAACTTTCCTAAATGGGAAGTTACTTGAGAATGTATACATGATACAACCTGAAGGTTTTGTCAGTCCAGAAAATTCTAACAAGGTGTGTAAGTTGCAAAGATCCATTTATGGATTGAAGCAAGATTCTAGGAGTTGGAATCTACATTTTGATGAAGCAATCAAGGAGTTTGGCTTTATCAAGAACGAAGATGAACCTTGTGTATACAAGAAAATTAGTGGGAGCATAGCACTGTTTCTAGTGTTGTATGTCGACGATATCTTACTCATTGGAAATGACATTCCTGCACTACAGACTGTCATGTCTTGGTTGGGAAAGTGCTTTTCGATGAAAGATATGGGCGAAGCTGCGTATATCCTTGGTATCAAGATCTATAGAGATAGATCTAAGAGGATGATTGGTTTAAGTCAAAGTACTTACATTGACAAGGTTCTTAGAAGATTCCAAATGGAAAATTCTAAAAGAGGAAACTTGACAATGTTGCATGGTGTATCTCTTAGCAAGACTCAAAGTCCTAAGACTAATGATGAGCGAAAGAGAATGAATGGTATTCCATATGCTTCGACAATTGGGTCTACCATGTATGCTATGTTATGTACTAGAACCGATGTCTCGTGTACTCTAAGCATGACGAGTAGGTACCAATCGGATCCCAGCGAACCACATTGGATAGTAGTCAAGAATATCCACAAGTACTTACGATGAACTAAGGATGTATTCTTGGTCTTTGGAGGAATGGAAGAAGATCTTGTAGTAAAAGGCTACACAGATGCTAGATTCCAAACCGACAAAGATGATTTTAGATCGCAGACATGATTTTTGTTTACGCTGAATGGAGGCACTGTGAGTTGGAAAAGTTTCAAGAAAAGTACCATCGCTGATTCTACAACCGAAGCTGAGTACATAGCGGGCTCTAATGCAGCTAAGAAAGCCGTTTGGATCAAAAAGTTCATTAGTGATTTGGAAGTCGTTCCAAGCATCAAAGATCCTATTGAACTTTATTGTGATAATAATGGGGCCATTGCACAAGCAAAGGAACCAAGGTCACACCAGAGATCCAAACACATACTTTGACATTTCCACATTATACGAGAGATATTCGAAAGGGGAGACGTAAAGATATGCAGAGTAGACACTGATGACAACGTGGCGGACCCATTAACTAAGGCTCTCCCGCAAGCTAAGCATGATGGTCATTTTAGGTTCATGGATATTCGATACATGGAAGATTGGGCCTAGTGCAAGTGGGAGACTGTTAGTGTTATGCCCTAGGCCTATTGATGATAGACTTATGTGTTGACATTATTTATTATTATATGAAAATTTTATCATTCGATTATTATATGTTTTGGATATTTATCTGTAATAATCTCCGTCCCTAATTATTAAGTGAATAATTAGTATAAATGTTAATGGATAATCATATGATGATATGCATAGAGATGCACATTAAATTTATGGGTACTTATTAGAGAACAAGTGACTGGACTTGACCCGTATGAGATTTATGTCATGGTCAAATGTCATAATTAAATCTCATATGGTCACTTCATTTAGTCCCTAGACCTGAGATTATCATGACCTTACATATGATGAAAGTCATGTTTGATTTTAGTCAAACGATATCTTAACACGATATCTATAAAGGCTATCTTTGGCATGATCGGAATCATGATGGGAAGGATGATAAGTCAAGATAGAATTTGTCCCTCGAAAGAGAGATGTTATGCTTGGGCCCCTTGATGAGTGATAATGATGAAAGTGTATGGCCATACCCCAATACGATTGGATTATCATTATACTCAAGATCGAGAAAGCATTGAACAAAGACAAGTTGACGTGGACCATGACTTGTGTTCAAAATAACATCGTGAGACAAAGGGAGAAATGGAAGTGCACCATTGGAAAAGTGAACTCTTATGTTATATTATTTGGGTAGACATAATGGCTTGCTAGAGTCCGCTTATGTCTTATGAGAGTCGATATGATCGAGCTCATTGCCAACATAATATAATCCTATTGGGTCACACACAACTAGAATGAATTGATTAAACCAGAGAAAGAATGATTGAGAGAATCCTGATATGGCTTAAGACATCGCGCGATAGAACTTGTCCATGGGACACGTCTGGTCGTGCGACACTTCAAGCCACAAGAGGCGTTTACAAACTGGTTTCCTAATTTGATTAGGAAACATATACCATACTAATGTAGTATAAATATAAAAGTCTGTTAACCCTAATAGACTAGCCAAAATTCTGAAAAGAAAATCACAACATAATTCTCAATATTCTTCAAGGTTTTTGATCTAGCAATCATCAAGAAATCGTTCTTGGTTCATTCAAAGGTGTGGATACCGAAAGAGGGTCTTCGCTCGTTCAACGATCAAGGCCTAGAGTTCGAACCTTGTATTCAGAATCACATCAATACATAGTTCGATAGCTCAAGAACGGAAAGCGTTCAAGGTTGGTTATTACTATCTCATAGAATTCAATTTAAATTGTATAGAACGGATCCTAGGCTCTTTGGGTTTTATGTTATTAGATGCTTAATTCCGTTGTGCATTGACCCATAAAACCCAATAGAATCCTCCCTAGAATAAGCCACGTGTGGACTCTTGTTCATCCTTGGGAAGGGATTCCCCGTGAATCATTTGTGTGGG
This sequence comes from Adenophora triphylla var. japonica, assembly GCA_022495995.1. Taxonomy (NCBI): domain Eukaryota; kingdom Viridiplantae; phylum Streptophyta; class Magnoliopsida; order Asterales; family Campanulaceae; genus Adenophora; species Adenophora triphylla. The sequence goes on from JAFEMH010001091.1 coordinate 59,964, forward strand.
GAAAATAGGGGGAAATGATATCTACATGACAAAGATAGGATCTTTATAACAATATATCAAATTTAATGACAAGAAAAGGCAAAGAAAATAGCAAGTAAATAATATAACAATATAATATAGGTATTTCAAGGAGAAAGGAAGGAGAGATTACCAATGGTGGTTTTTTCTATCTTCCTTGGGGTTTTTCCTAATGTAGGAAGAGCTTTGGATGGATTTTATGGAGGAGGGAGGTGTTTTTTTGGGAGTTTTGGTTTCTGGAAATTCGAGTTTTCAGTTTGGCAGAGTAACAGTGCTCTATTGTTCTTGTTAAAATGGGTAGAGGAGGCCTCTATTTATAGGCTAATTTGTGTTTCCTAATGAAGCCGTGCAGCATTAACCTCTGGCAAAAGAAGCCGTCCGGCGTTATCCGTCGATGACTCAGCCTGCTTCTAAATTCATGCAAGGTGGCAGCTGGAAGCTTCATTCCAGGGAGGGACTGCTTGGAATTTTAATTCCTAGCAGGTCCTTTCCCCCTTGGGCATTTTGGAAAAGTTTCAGAATTGCCTCTGAACTTTAGGAATGTTCGGGAAATTACCGGGAAACTTAATCGGAAGGCATGAGCCAGATTTGGGTACTTACAGTGTGGAACAAGTGTATTTTATTAGTGTAAAAGTAACCAAGTGGTTTTGATTTATAGGTTGAATTATCTAAAAAAGCAAGAAATAAATAACAAGTAAAGAAATCAAGGAGACAAGAGATTCATAGATTGAAGATCATAACAATTATCAATTTATGCTATTTTAAATCATGTAAAAAGGACTCAATCTCATTAAATGGTTCATTTACAAAAATATAGAGTTGGGACGTTTAGTGTGCGGATTGCTACCCTAATATCTCTATCTTGTTAACCTTCCGATAAGTCAATACTAATATTAAGAGATTCCAATTTAATCATAAAAACATTAGACGCTAGATTTATTTGACTTCATGGTCAGTCATCAGTTAAATCTAATAATCTCAACAATGGTAAATGTATAAACTATCCATGTGAGTGCAACGATTTATACCCAAGTAAATTCAAAGGACAAAAGTATCTTAACATACAATTGAAACCTAAGAACGATAATTAAGAATGTTGAGAAGAACAAGAATGAGAAACAAAAAGGAAGAATTAAAATCTTAGCATAAAGATTCAATAGTTAATCACCCAATTCACGAACCAAAAATTCAGCCGTGAAGGGCCATTAATATAAAGGAATAAAAACCTGAATTATAGTCTTAAAAACTTGTAAACCTAAACTATGAATAATAATATGGAAGATGATACAAAACCAAATCTAGGGGTTGTTTATAATGTTGGTGAGAGATGTTTCCATAAGCTGCCTCAACAAATTCTTTTGAATCCTTCACAAATCCGTATATCTAGGCCGGATCCGCCTCTGAATCCAATGGGAGCGGTAGCTCCCCTTAGTTGGGAGCGGTCGCTCTCTATTTCTGCCAAACATGCGCGTTCGTTCCAACTCTCGGCGTGATCGCTCCCTATCCTCTATACAAAGGGCACGGACGCCCCCTTTTAGGGGTGCGGTCACCCTCCTTCTATTTTTCAGCTCCATCCCTTTTCTGTCCTTTTGCACTTCAGCCCCTTTACTTACAAAACCACTAGAAAAGACATCAAATTCCAAGGATCAAGCACAAAATAGGTCTAGAAATGTATCCTTTAGATGGGTAAAACCTCATCCATCATATACCCCCAAACTTATCTTTTGCTCGTACTCAAGTAAAACAAAACTGAAATCAAAACAAAACTATCTATCTAAACTATTACAAAAAACAAAATATTTTTGGGATGTTCAATTCACATAATAGGCTGTTGGCACAACATGTTTCAGATATTTACAACACACATAATCTACAAGGGTTATTATGAACATAAAATTATATTTACATGTATGCATCTAACTTAAAATTCTCCATAACATAATCATATCATGAATGAATAGGTGGGAGATCATTGTCAGCAAAGTAAGATATTTTATAGGGTCACTTGTGTCATGTTCTAAACCAAGGATAATAAGATGAAATTGCACAAGTACACTCATATGATGTTTAAACACAACTGTCAACCCGGCTAATCTTTAGGGATCAAATATAGCTTTATAGCTTGTAATGTATCGCGAAAATCGCGGGCTTGGTTCACGGTTATAAATGAAGGCAAGGACATAAGAAGTCAAGCAAGTGAAACTAGAAATTTTTCAACCTATATCCTCAATTTGAGTTTATTACTCCGATCCACTCATGCCAACCCATTGATTCAACCCCCAAACTTGTGATTTGCATACTTTTCACACATATTGTAGATCACGTTTCTTTCATTCGGCCACTTTGCACTTTAACACAAGAGAGGGCAAGGCCTTTTCTTTTCTTTTCATCTTTTCTTTTCTTTTGCTTTGCACATATATTTCACGAATAATATGCATTCAATATTTTGCTCAAACCCCTCTTTTCAATATATAACCCTTTTATTTCTTTCGGTGATCTCTCTCCACTCAACCACTTGAATTCCAAGTATAACCCACAATTTCTCATTCATTTCCTGTTTTCACTTTCTTGAAAATGTGAGAAAATAGTGTATGTTTAAAAGGGTAGGATAATATAGGTACAAAAGAAGGTAAATGATGGTCTAAGATAACCTCCCACTTTGTTGATAATCCAAGTGCATTTGATCTCTATCAAATCTCTTGAGTGTGGCCACACATTTCATCAACATCATTCATCGAGGGGCACAAGCAAAATATCTCTCTTAATGAGAGGGACAAATCCCGTCTTGACTTATCATTCTTCCCTACAAGAATCCAACCGTGCCAACATAGCCCTTATTGCTATCCTATTAAAGATAGTGTTAGACCACATCAAACACGATGTTAATCATGTGGAAGACGATGATAATCTCAGGTACGAAAGATTCAATAACACGACTATCATGAGATTTAATCATGAGACATATGACTATAGACCATGTCATAAATCTCATAGGTAGGTCATGTCCAGTACTTATTCTTTAGCAAGTACCCATAAGTGTAATGTGAATCACATGCATATAATCATCTCCATGATTATCCATTACCAACTTATACTAGTCACTCACAATAACTAGAGACGCAGGTTATTATAATAAACATTTAAACATATAATAAGCCAAATAAACATGCTCTATAATAAATAATAAAGACGATTACATAGCGGTTTAAGTTATAAGTCAAACATAACTAAACGCCTAGGGCATTACACCAACAATCTCCCCTTGCACTAGGCTCCATCTATGTATCGTATACCCATGGACCTGACATGACCATCATGCTTTGCTTGTACGAGGGGCTTTATAAGCGGATCCCCAATGTTATCATTGGTTGATACTTTGTATATCTTAACGTCTCCCCTATCAATGAATTCTCGAACGAGATGGAAACGTCTAAGTATGTGTTTGGATCGCTGATGTGACCTTGGTTCCTTTGCTTGCGCAATGGCACCATTATTATCACAATAAAGTTCCACCAGATTAGTGATACTTGGAACAACTTCCAGATCACTAATGAACTTCTTGATCCAAACTGCCTCCTTAGCTGCATCAGATGCCGCTATATATTCGGCCTCAGTTGTAGAATCGGCAATAGTACTCTGCTTGGAACTCTTCCAACATATCACACTTCAGTTGTAGAATCGGCAATAGTACAGGGCAGTTAGCCCCCAAACAGCAATCCAAAGGGCCACCATTCCGAAAGCAGTCAGGAACGAAAGAGTTCGGCATACCGTCTGTTATCCCCTCTCAGAATGATACCGATCCCGCAGATATCAGCATGGGTAATGAAGATCAGGAAATAGTGGAGGAAATATGGTCAGCCATCAAAGCTCTTGAGGAACGCCAGAACAAACAACAAGCCTGGATTGAAGAGGCCACACGCCATTTCGGGACATTAACAATCTCCCGACTGACTGGGGCTCCCCTGAAGGACAAACACGCGCCTGTTCCCCTGGCTTTTAATACCTCTCATTACCCGGCAGAGTCCAACCATTCACTTCCAGATGAGCCCAACAGCAGATCTCCCGGACTCGGTTCAACTCAAAGTCATTCCAAGACCGCTCAACCCGAGATCCCAAATCCACCACCACCGTAGAACACATTTGGTGGGATATACGCTGATCGCCATTGCCTTGAAAGGGACTATCAGGACTGGATACACGAGGACCGTCCTCCTAAGAAGAAGAAAATTTCCTCCCAGCAAAAATTGAAAGAGAGGTTCGAGGCCGGTGATACCAGTGTGGGTACGCTCGGAGAGCCATCTGGGGGATTTGATTACTATGTACTCTACTCCAGCCAGTCTTCCCCAAAGCAAATAGGGGAAGAAAAGCCGAGAGGCCTTGCCAGCGATAGAATTGAGACCTTCGGGCACCAGAATACTGCAGATCTGGGTGATTTTACTGCCAATCAAAAGTCTAACCCCCCGCGGGGTCAGCCAAGATTCAGTTTGTCCGGCTCCCGAGTGCATACCGACAAAGAAAGACCAACGCCAGTTTGGCGCTCGCACTCAATTAATATGCTGACTGGGGATGGCCACCGCCACAAACGGCCTCAACATAACCCAGGGGCTTCAGCAAAGGTTCTACCTCGCAAGAAAAAGGCACGAAGTGACTGGCTTGATGACTCACTTTCTCCAGACAAGCACCAAATCTATGATCCCCGCCTATATGGTAGCATGATCACCTTCTGCGACGAAGATTTGCCAAGAGATGTCTCCAAGCACAATGAAGCCTTGTACATCACTATTCGGCTCAACACCGTATCACTCCCAGGGGTATTGGTGGACAATGGATCAGCCGTTAATGTCCTTCCCCTCAGCATGATGCGGGCCCTACGCATCAATGAAAGGCACATGATCCCATCTACCCGGTCAATCAAGGCATATGATGGCACGTCTCGTCCCATCTTGGGGACGGTGGTTACAGGAACTCAGTACGAAACCCAAATGGTGCCAGCAAAATTCCATGTAATGGACATCCCATCCGAATTCACAGCCCTACTGGGGCGCCCTTGGTTGCACCACATGAAAGCCATAGCCTCCACTCTCCATCAATGCGTCAAGTTCATTAACCGGCAGGGAGACCTTGAAGTCATTAGGGGTGACAGTTTCCTCATAGGGAACGAAGTCGAGACCAGCGCCAAGCATGCTCGTAGACAGACACCGGGGCTACCTCCTCCGAATCAACCAAGGGACTATCGGGGCAAGTCTCATCAGAATCCCCCAGAATCCGGTGATGCCAACTATGTCAACGAACTCAAGCGGGCAGACCCTGAAGCAGTTCGATTTATCAAGTTCAATTGCTATTTCCAACATTTGGAGGCAGAATGGAAAGAAACACTGAATACCGCCATGATACGAGCACACAAGCCTCCAGTCTCCAGTCAGAGATTTGTCAGCATTCTTCAAACCCGTTCTCTGGCCTCGCCAAGCGAAGAGATTTTCATGATAAAAGTCGACAAGTACCGGCAGACTCGACTCGAATGTATGAACGTCGTATGGGACGTCCTCCTCGAAGAACTACCCACTAAGCCTTTCCGCTCGAGCATGGGACATGAGATTTTTCCAGCAGCACACCAAGACGCAATACGTCCTTACATTTGGATTGAGCGGTCAGACGAGTTAGAATTCCCCAGAATTGAGGATGCGGCAGATCCGCAAGAAGATCCCTACATTCATATGCTCGGTTTTCAGGTGCCGGACCCGATTGATTCTGGTTCAGACGAAGAGATGATAGCAATGCTTGAGGAAGGAGAACCAAAACAAGACAATCCCAGAGTCATGAGGTCACTGACAGCAATGCCGCTAAAGAATCGGGAAACTCTCTCAGGCCCGTCCGCGACCAAAGAAAAAATGATCACCAAGCCTGGATTGGTCCCCCGTCCCTTTGTGTCAATCTAGGTAGAGTCTTCCGAGTCCCTCAATGTCAAGTTCAAGTCTCTAGAGTCATCCGACGGCCTTACGCCTGAAGACTACGAGTCTGTAGCAAATGCTGTACTTCCTTTCGTTCTCAATGAAATGACGAACCATTCTGAGTATCCCTTGATTGCCACTTTAACTAATGATAAATTAATAATTTTAAAAAAAACATTTAATAATGATTCATTAGATAAAGAAGCAGACACATTAAATAAACAAAAGAAAGAAGAGAACAAAAATCTTTAAGCAGGTTGTTCGGAAAGAGGAAAATCGAGCCCAAGCTGCCGAAGAGATTTTGACAAGTGTGAATTTGGGAACTGCGGAAGAGCCTAAAGAGACGCAGATTGGTAGTTTCTTCAAAGGAACTGAAAAGGATGCCCTACAAAATCCTACAAGATTCTCAACTCAAGGAAAGTAGCCCTCTTCATCAAAGAAAACATAATATGCAGATACGGGTTGCCAGCCGAAATCATCTCAGATAATGGATCCCACTTCGAAGGGGAATGCGACAGTGGCGGCGGAATTCAGAATAACCCGTCACAAGTCATCTCCCTATAGGCCCCAAACCAACGGAGCCGTCGAAGCAGCAAACAAGACTTTGGAAAACATCATCCGAAAAATGGCTGTCCGAGGCAGAGATTGGCCCGAGAAGCTACACCTGGCACTCTGGGGCTACAGAACATCCGTCAGAACGGCAACTGGGGAAACACCATTTGCTCTTACCTACGGGATGGAAGCCGTACTCCTAATCAAGCTAAAAATCCCCTCACTCCGTGTGCTGTTGGAAAGCCAGATCAACGAGGTCGAATGTCTCCAAAGTCGCCATGATGAATTGGCCCTGCTAGATGAGCGACGATTGAAGACCATGGAACATATCCGAGCATACCAAGGGAGAATGGCCAGAACCTTCGACAAGAAAATAATGCATCGGGAGATCCGAGAAGGTGATCTCGTTTTAAAAGAGAAGCCCCCGGTCCGTGTCAACCCGCTTGGCAAATGGGAGCCTGTCTGGGTCGGGCCATACATCGTCCAAAAGATCTTCTCCGGAGGAGCCATGCAACTTGCAGACCTCGACGGAAATTCCTTTGTACACCCAGTGAATGGTGACAAGCTGCGCAGATACTACGCGTAAAAACACTGAGTCAAAAAAAAAAGAAAAAAGGAGTGCTAAAAGAGTAATACCCAACTAGGTTGAAAACCCGAAAAGGGCGGCCTAGGTAAAAAACAGGGTTGCACAAAAAAAAAAAAAAAAAAAAAACAACAAAAAAAAACCGGGTCGAACTACGGAGACCTGAGCCCTTTTGTCCGAAGGGAACGTAGGCAGCCGGAAATGGTTCGGTCTAAAACACAAATAAAAGTCATACTTTGACATCAATACACTGATCAGACCATGAAAGCGTCTCGAAAAACTCTAAAACAATTCACATATTCATTACAGTTAAAAGCTTTTTGATGAGTCTAAGCCCGGTTCACTCCTACGAATTACAACCTGCTAAAAGAAACTAAGATACATGAATCAAACTAATGTGCCTTTCACGGAAAAAAGGGATACTCGTAAAACTTCGAGGTCACTCTAAGCCGCTCGTCTTGGCATCTCCCTCTTCTTCCCCCTTCGGGTCTTCTTCCTCTCGAACAGGGAAAAATGTCGGTCTTCCTCCTACCAAGCTGCGGTGTAGGGACGGGATCTATCAAACCGGCCTCGTCGGGGCCTTAGTGGCCCTAGCATCATCTCTCATCTCCTGTAGCCTAGCTGGTAGCATAGGAGCCCTCCTCTCCTGTCTCTTGACATAAGCCTCATAGTCGGTCACAACATCTCCGCTCCTGTCATGAGGGTTGGCCCTCGCCTCGGCCCTCCTCCTCTCCGAAACTGTCAGGTCCTCCACACCCACAATGGCCTCACGCCGTCTCAAAATAGCCATCTGAGTCTCCCCCAAATGCCTCTCGTACCAATCCAAGTACCAAGTGGTCAAGAACACAGGTCTCGGACGCCTGAGGATAACCCGAGGAGGAAAGACGTCATATCTCCACACTCGGGAAAGAAATGGAAACACCGAAGGATCATCCATAGAAGCAGAAGCCACCACCCTGGTGGCTATATCATCAAAGTCCTCCAAAGGAACCTGCTCCAAACCGAACTGTCTCAGAACCAAAGCCGGAATGTAAAAGCTGGACTAAAAAAGCCCCGGAATCATAACCACGGGAGATCCATCCTGAAGTACTCTCCGAGTCTCCACTCGCCAATGAAGCACCGACCATCTGATATCTTCAGTCTGGCGACTAGCCATCCAACGCTCCCACGAGCCCTGATCGTCAAAATCCGCAGCAACCCCCCTCCTGGCAAATGTCCAAGGCTTGATCATATCAGAAGTTTCCCGAAGAATCCCCAGGCGCTCCATCAGCCACAAAGTCAAGAGAAACGGGCTGCCCCCGTGCATATACCGCCTCCCGGTGGTCAGCCTGTCGAGAGCATGAAAAGTCTCCCCCAGGATCAAAGGTACAATGTCTCTGCCCAAACGACAGTGAACGACTACATCTAGCAGAGCCCGATGACAGATCCCAAAAGAATAAACCATGAACAAGGTCCCGAACATGCAAAGTGCAAAGGCATCCCAATAGGCATCGTCAAGCAAGCCTAAGCCCCTAAATCTATCAGGGAGACCAGAAATGTTAAAATGATCGGGACCACAGATCATACCTTGTGCTTCCTCCGGGGAAAGATGAAGAAGGTTGCACAGCTTGTCAACAAAAGAGGCTCCTCCGGGCAAAGGAATTGCAATCTCCTCCACCTCAGGACCACCAAGCAAAGCCCGAAATTCTTCAACAGTCGGGACCATTTCATTGTAAGAAAAGCAAAAAATATGCCTTCTAGTGTCCCAAAATGAGGAAGAAGCTCTCAAAAGATCATAATCCGAAATCAATTCCTTGAGAGACCACAAGCATCGTATCTTGTACCTTTCTTCAAAGAATGGCCTCCTCTCATGCATAATCTCCCGACACCACTCTTTAAACTTGGTGAAGAATTGCATTTGCGAATCTTGGGATAATTTGGATGGATTTCTCATGCTCACAATTCCCTCCATGGTTTTTCTCTCCTTCTCCCCGAAAATGGCTGTTTGAACTGGTGGTTGAAGAAGGTGTTTGAATTTGAAATAAAGGAAGACCAGATCTGAAGCAAAATTAAAGGACAGTGTCAGAAAGCTGTCCTATCCGCGCGGACATAAGTGCCATCACCAGAAAAAAATCTGCAACAGTCTAAACTGCTGCACCACGGAAGAATATTTTCATCCCGGTTGCTCGAAACCTGTGCAAAGCCTGTCCAAATAGTTTGAATACCAAATACTCACACCCTTGCCAAAAAACCGGGGCTCATGCAACAATGCATTCATATAAAATTGCATTCATGATAGATAAAATAAAATAAAATCCTAAGTTATTACATTCCAAAAAAAAAAAAAAAGAGAAAAGCAAAAAAAAATGTGCATAAAATGTATACGTACCGAATAAGTACAATCCCGGCCCAGTCCCAGAAATCAATCTCAGAAGTCAATCAGAATCCTCGGTGGCCGGTGCTTTCCCCCGACCCCTCTTGCGGCTCGGGCCCGCCTCCTCGGTAGCCATGAATGTCTCGGGCTCAGAATCATCGTCCTCGTCTCCGGAAGAAGGCTCGTCAGGACCTACCGGCACGCTCTGATACGGCAAACCAAGATCCGCAAAGAAGTCATATCCGAAGGTGAATGCGTCGGACTCCTGGACGTGTGAAGAAGACCCACCGTGATGCCAGACATGCCCCTGCCCGTACGGATCCCCGAGAATGACGTGGTCCGAAGGCAGCACCACGCTGGGATCTATGAGAGGAGAAAGAGGAGTCTCGGAAAAACGCTCAGAAGGCTCAGGGGAAGTCTCCCGCTCGACAGGCGCCGGCTGTGCTCGCCTCGCTCTAGCCTGAGGGGCTCCACAAGCAACCATCCTCCTGATGAATCTCTTAGCCCCGATCACCTGCTTCGTCAGCTTCTCCACGACCACCTCCGGAAACTGCACGGAAGCAAAAGCGTCAGAAATAATTGAGGCAAAAAATGATGACAGGAAAGAAAGGAAAAGACAGAAGCAAAAAAAAAAGAAGAGGTGGGAAGGAGAAGCCATACCTTCATACCCGGACGAGGCTGAAAAGCTCGTGGAAGCCGCTCAGGCTGAGGGATCTGCACCCTCAATCGGACCCCATCCTGGACATATGAAAAGTCCGTCCGCGGGTACCGTACGATCCCTACCCCCTCTCTCTCAAGGACCTGGGGCATCCTCAACCTCCTCAAGATAAATACCAGATACAGCTCAATTGCCACGAATGCCGAAAAGTGCTGGCCACCTCGATAATCGCCCCAGGTCTCCGACCTCTCGCTTGGATGCATCATGTCGGCGGGAGGCTCCACCGGAGCCATCAAAGGCGAGTTCACGCCATGCTGGCGCGTCACTCTCTCTCCCAGATAATACACGTTGCAAGTCAAGCCCCTCAAAATCCTCCGCTGCACGGTCCATATCTCGGCACCCTTCAGCTGCTCCACATCGAAGCGGTCCCAGGGATAAAATATCATCCTCTCATCTGTCTCAGCCCTCGTCAAAGGCAGGCACTCCCTGTACTTAAGGGTCGTGCGCCCCTTAGAACCTATCTTCTCCCGGGCATACTTGGACCAAGAAAGCATAGCCGGATACGCCCTGAGGTACTCCGTCGGCTGCCGCCACATCGTGACGTGAAAAAACTCTAGAGCCCATACCTGCGAAAGGGAAAAATCCCATCAATCCGGTGCAAAAAAAATGAGGAATACGTGCTTAAAGAAAAGAGAGAAAGCAAAAAGAAAGCTCGTACCTCCAGAGGAAACTCGAAGCATGTCAAAGAGCTGACGGCCTTCCGGCTATATCGATCCAAGGCAAAATAGAGCTCTGCCAGCCCTGCCTCTCCCCAAGAGACCTCCCCAGCCATCTCCACATCCTCCAAACTCCTCAGCAAAGCAAACATCGCCGTCCCCCCAGCGTGTCCAAAAAGTGTGCTCGAAAAGGCAAACCATAAGAAAGCCCTGGCAATCTGCACCGCACCCACTCTCTCGTCCCCAGCCTCGTAATTCCCGATGGTCTCCACGATCTTCCCATAAACCACGGCATACTCCATCCCCATCCCCTTTTTGGGAATGGGGATAAAGCCCAGAAGCTCCTGCAGGTCCCGATCACTGTAGCCGTCTCTCCACTCAACGCTCCGTCCTTTAAAGGACAGGCCAGTAATCGCAGCGTAATCGGAGGGTGTAACCGTGGCCTCGCCCCAGAAAAATGAAATGTGTGGGTCGCATCCCACCAATGCTGTGCCAAAGCAAAAATCAGACCCTTGCTCTTGGAGAACTTGACCAACCCCCTCAGGCACTCGATAAACTCGTACAGCCCGGTCTCAATGACGATCTGTCTAGGACTCATCAAAACTCCTCGGCCCAAGACCGGAAGCTGATCCCACAGGTCAACCACAGCCTCCACTGACCCTCGAGTCTTCAGCTTATTCAGCTGCTCCGTCACAAAACGATCTCCACCCTGCAATTGAAAAAAGAAAGAGTCAAAAAAAATTTTTGCATTCAAAAAAAAAAAATTGCATTAAAAAAAAATTGCATTCAAAAAATTTGCATTCAAAAAAAAATTGCATTAAAAAAAAAGAGCATGCACATGCATCATAGACATAAAATTTTGAAAAAAAAATCGGGCAGCATAACGGCATACAATGGACTCAGCCCCATTTTTCTTGCACAGAGGAAAAGAGTTTTCAACAACCATTCATACATAAAAAAAAACATCCCAATAACATTGAGTCAACGGAAGAAAAAAAAAAATTTCCGTCCCATTTTTCATGAAATAGCATGCATAAACAATTTTTTCACCATTCATACATTCAATCAAGGGAACGAAAAATCCGTCCCATTTTCACAGAAAATCACACTCTCACAAAAAAAAAAATGCATATCATTCATATCACATTGCAAGAATTCTACAAAAAGTCCGTCCCGAATTTGGGCAAATTTTCATCTCATATTCCAAAATGGCAAGATGCCCATTCTTTTTTCAAACAAAATGCACATTTGAGTTACCCATATACTCATTGCAACATACAAATCATCAAGTTCAAGATTCAATGTCAAAAACATAATTTTTGAATTTTAAAATGCAATTTTCGATTTTTTTTAAATTTTTTTTTTTTGGCAAAATGCCCATTCTTTTTTCAAACAAAATGCATTACCCATATACTCATTACAACATACAAAGCATCAAAATCAAAATCCAAGTCCAAGAACATCAAAATTTTCGGATCTAAAAAAAAAAATCACCAAAAAAATGAAAAATCGACAAAGGGAATGAAGAGATTCGAAGTATACCGTACGGAGACTCGGATCAGAAGCCCAATGTTGCCATGCATCGGGATACGGCTCCTCCGCAATCGATTGCGAAAGTGTGTAATGCCTCCTCATTCGAACGAGCTCTAATCGCCTCTCGGCAACCGGACCGCGTCCTTGGCCTTGGATAGCAGCTTCCCCGTGTTCCATTGCTTGAAAATCGAAGAAAATCGGAAGGATTTCGAGGTTTTTAGGCCAACAATGGCGATTTTGGGCGAAAATTCTCTTTCTCTCTCGTAATTTTGAAAAAACTGACTGTGAGGAAGAAGAAGGGCGGCGCCCTTTTAAAATCTGTCCAGGTCACGTTCTGGTCTGCGCGGATGAAATGGAAGGGGCAAAATGACCCTTTTGCCCTTTAAGTTTTCAGGACTCTGCAATTTAGTCCTCAACTTAACAGAGTTAACCAAAGTTAACCAAAGTTAACCCCCTCTTCAAAAGAGCTCAAACGGCAGTAAAACGTAAGTCCGATTTCTCCGAGAAAGATAACGGAATCCCGTTTCTTTCATCAAAATCATCAAACGGCAGTCAAACGTAAGTCCGATTTCTCCGAGAAGGATAACGGAAACCCGTTTCTTTCATCAAAATCATCAAACGGCAGTCAAACGTAAGTCCGATTTCTCCGAGAAAGATAAAGGAATCCCGTTTCTTTCATCAAAATCACCAACGGCAGTCAAACGTAAGTCCGATTTCTCCGAGAAAGATAACGAAATCCCGTTTCTTTCATCAAAATCATCAACGGCAGTCAAACGTAAGTCCGATTTCTCCGAGAAAGATAACGGAATCCCGTTTCTTTCATCAAAATCATCAACGGCAGTCAAACGTAAGTCTGATTTCTCCGAGAAGGATAACGGAATCCCGTTTTTTTCATCAAAATAATCAAACGGCAGTCAAACGTAAGTCCGATTTCTCCGAGAAGGATAACGGAATCCCGTTTCTTTCATCAAAATCATCAAACAGCAGTCAAACGTAAGTCCGATTTCTCCGAGAAAGATAACGGAATCCCGTTTCTTTCATCAAAATCATCAAACGGCAGTCAAACGTAAGTCCAATTTCTCCGAGAAAGATAACGGAATCCCGTTTCTTTCATCAAAATCATCAACGACAGTCAAACGTAAGTTCGATTTCTCCGAGAAAGATAACGGAATCCCGTTTCTTTCATCAAAATCATCAACGGCAGTCAAACGTAAGTCCGATTTCCCCAGCAAAAGCTAACAAACTCCCCAGCGAAGTTAACGGAATCCCGTTTCTTGCCTCATTATCATCAACGGCCGTAAAATGTAAGCCCAATTTTTCTCCAACGAAACCCTCACCAGCGTTTCGAACTACGATTGGCTTGATTCCTCTTAAGGATACGTAGGTAGCCTATCATTAGGTCTAGCCACCCGACCAAAATGGTCACCCTCTCCTTCGGCAGCAGACGAAGTCCACCGAAGGACCATCCATCCCAAACCATTAAGGGAAAACATTTCAAATCAAGGTCCGAGGCACCTAAAAAACCATCATCGTCAAGGTCCGAGGCACCTAAAATGCCATCATCCCCAAAGGTCCGAGGCACCTAAAACGCCATCATCACCAGAGGTCTGAGGCGCCTAAAATGCCATCATCAAGGTCCGAGGCACCTAAAGCGCCATCATCAAGATCCGAGGCACCTAAAACGCCATCTTCAAGGTCTAAGGCACCTAAAACGCCATCATTACCAGGTTGACGCCTCAAAATAGTCATTCCAGGGTCAAAAACCCGAACTACGACTGGCTTGATTCCTCCTAAGGATACGTAGGTAGCCTATCATTAGGTTCAGCCACCAGACCAAAATGGTCATTTTTATCCCCAGCAGAGTGGATATACAACTTCAGCCACCCGACCAAAACGGTCACCCTCTCCTTCGGCAGCAGACGAAGTCCAACGAAGGACCATCCATCCCAAACCATTAAGGGAAAACATTTCAAATCAAGGTCCGAGGCACCTAAAAAGCCATCATCGTCAAGGTCCGAGGCACCTAAAACGCCATCATCCCCAAAGGTCCGAGGCACCTAAAACGCCATCATCACCAGAGGTCTGAGGCACCTAAAGCGCCATCATCAAGGTTCGAGGCACCTAAAGCGCCATTATCAAGGTCTGAGGCACCTAAAACGCCATCTTCAAGGTCTGAGGCACCTAAAACGCCATCATTACCAGGTTGACGCCTCAAAATAGTCATTCCAGGGTCAAAAACCCGAACTACGACTGGCTTGATTCCTCCTAAGGATACGTTGGTAGCCTATCATTAGGTTCAGCCACCAGACCAAAATGGTCATTCTTATCCCCAGCAGAGCGGATATAGAACTTCAGCCACCGGACCAAAATGGTCATTCTTATCAGAGCGGATATACAATCGCAGCCACCAGACCAAAATGGTCATTCTGATCCCCAGCAGAGTTCCTCTCAGCAATCGACTGCAGAACTCGCTCATCAAGGCTCGAGGCACCTAAAATGCCATCATCTCCAGGATCAAAGACCCGAACTATGGCCGGCTTGATTCCCATTCGGGATACGTAGGTAGCCTATCACCAGGTTCAGCCACTCGATCACTTGATCATCCTGTCAAATATGGAGCCTTACTCTTATCGACGACCCCGCTTCCTTCGAAAGCACCGTCGCCGAGGGGCTACTGTAAGTGCTCCAATTTGAGTTGTTAGTATTTTCGTTAAAAAATTAACGAAAGTTTTAACATTTCTAACATTTCTAACAATTCCTAACATTTCTAACCAAGCAAGGGTAGATTAGGGATTGCCATTTTAAGATAAACCAAGGAAAAGAATCAAAAAAGCAAAAGAAATGGTCAAAAACCAAAAATAGAAGCTGCTGGAACAAAAACTGGCTGCCTAATTTGAATTTTAAAAAAAATATTCCTTGTGTCCAAAGCCTGGAGCTGCATTAAATGAACAGTGCACGCTTCTGGTCTTGTCCGCACGGATGATAATGCCATTTTCAGAGGGCTATAAATTGAGGCCTTCAGTCACAGAAATAAGGAGCAACAACACATTTCACAACTGCACCTTGGCGAAAATAGGGAGAAAACAGAGAGAATTCTCTAGAATTGTCACCTTTTTCTCTTAATTATTTTCCCAAATTCCACTCACTATCAAATTCAAACACTCACATATTCAAGCTTCATACACAAACACAAGGAAGATAGGTATAACCTCCCTCTCCTTACCCTAAATCTCTCTCATCCATGCATGCATTTTCAAACTCCAAAATGTAGTTTGTTCATCTTCTTGCCCTAGATCCAAGAAGATCACCATGGAAGTTCATCTCCATGGTTGATCTTCTACAAGGATCAACATTACTTTCAAAGTGTTCTTACTTGCTTGCAAATGCATTTTCAAAACCCTAAAAACCATTTTCATACATCAAATCTTCATTTTCAAAGGATAAAATTCCCCTTCCCAAGCAAATGAAGTGCTTAGTCCTAATGTACCCTAAGGATGGCTTGATATAGTTGATTCACCACTAAAATTTCAAGTGATCACTAATCAAAGCCTAAGGAAATGGGGACAAGCATGGATGCCAAACCCCCTTTAAAATCATGTTTTTCTTCTTAAGAAAGTTGCTGTCCAGTAGCAATTTTCTAAGACCTCTGTCAATGGTCTAATTTTTTGGACACAGATAAAATTGGAATTTGGTGTTGACTACAAAACACTTTTTGTAGCCAACATCCAGAGATTTCCATACATATTTTTACTTTATTTTTTTCGTGAGTAAAACTCCCTTTTTCAAATTTTCTTTTAAAGGTCAGTTCCTCAGTCTCTGGAAGTCCAGATTTCATATCTGAGATTTCCAGAAGGTTTTGGTCCACCAAATCAACTCCAAATGGGAAATTTCTTTTACAGAAATCTTATTTAAGGTGTTTTGAACAACTTTTATTCTCGGACTTTCCCCATATTCTGAAATTTTTAAGCCCTTAAACCCATTTTAAAATAAAGTGTCCACTGCCTTTTTCATTCTGGCAGAAATGTTTTTCAACTTCAAAAAATCCTTTGAGTCCCAAAACTCAACCCAAAAATCACACTAAAAATCATGGGATTTTTTAAAAGTCTAATAAAGAGTTCCCAATTTTTACTTTTCTGAGTTTCATTTTATTTTGGCCAAAGTAACACATACACACACACACACAAATGGTTTTTATGCTTGGAAGACTCGTTTTACGAGGCATTCCGGGCGAACACTAACGTTCTTCCCGGCGTGTAACGTGACCTCTGAACCCAAATCTCATATTTCGGGCATTTTTCAAAGTTTTGGCCCTTAAAACAAAAATGGCATGGCGACTCCGTTTTCCGGTTTTATTTGGTTTTCAAAGAAACGAAAAATCGAATTTTTTCCGCGAATTGGAATTCAACATCGTTACAATGTATATACAAGGTTCATCTTCGTTCTTGACAAAACCAAACTCTTAGATATTTTCGTCAAAATGAAGATTCCAACTCCTTGAAGCTTGCTTCAATACATATATGGACCTTTGCAACTTGCTCACTTTGTTAGAGTTTCTTAGATCGACAAAACCTTCGGGTTGTGTCATATACACATCCTCAAGTAACTTCCCATTTAGGAAAGCCGTTTTGACATCCATTTGCCATATCTCGTAGTCATAATACGCGGCTATGGCAATTAAAATTCTAACAAACTTAAGCATTGCAACAGGCAAAAAGGTTACATCATATTCAACACCATGAATCTGCCTATATCCCTTTGCTACAAGCCTAACCTTGTAAGTATGCACATTCCCATCCATGTCAGTCTTCTTCTTGAAGACCCACTTGCACCCTATGGTTTTTACACCTTCGGGTGGCTCAATCAAGTTCCAAACTTGATTATCCGACATGGATTGCAATTCGGATTCCATGTTTTCTAACCATTTATCCGAATCGGGAGTGGGCATCGCCTCTTGATAGGAAGTATGTTCGTCATTCTCAATGACTTCCACTTCATTACTTTCCGACACGAGAAATCCATATCTCTCGGGCGCGGATCGTAACCTATCCGATCTACGATGGACTTGTGGATCTTGAACCGGTTTCACAACTTCTTGCGGACTTGGTTAATCTCTACTATCGGTTCCATGTTATTTTCGGTTTCTTGAACTTCTTCAAGATCAATTTTACTCCCACTAGTTCCTTTATTGAAAAACTGTTTCTCAAGAAAAGTACCATATTGAGCAACAAACACTTTGTTCTCATTGCGGTTGTAAAAGTAATACCCTTTGGTTTCCTTAGGATAATCAACAAAAATAACCTTGTCAGATTTAGGTGCTAACTTATCAGAGACAAGTCTCTTCACATAAGCTTCGCAACCTGTAGCGTTGAGCAGATTTTGATCATCCCCCTTTTATTTATCTTTTGAGTCGCCACCTATATTATTCGTTTGGAAAACATAGAAAAACCATTTTGAAAGAGATTTTGGATTCGGGGCTTAGGTTATGGAATGGAAAGGTCAAGGAGCCCCCATTCCACCCAATCCGGAGATCGGTCTTGCTAAAGAAAAGAGAGGTTTTCAAAAGAGAAAAAGATTTTAAATAGAAAAGAATAAAATAAAGATTCATTTAATGAGGTTAAACGGAATGTAGGATCGATTGCTTCGAGACCATCCCCATGATTTTGAGAGGCTCTAGGCCGATCCTAGATTCTATGTATTTATACCACTCTAACAATCAATTAGAAAGGAATTAGGGGTTACCTTGCGTGAGGTGATTCGGGCAGAGTTTTGACTCAAGTTTAGAATTGAATCTTGATACGGACAGAGCTTCACCTCAGTCCTTGAATCGGATCTTGATGTTTGTTTATCAACAAGGTTGACAAACAAACTTTCAGGTGATTTTAGGGGTGATTTACAGGAATCTTTCAAGGAAAGAAACCAGTAAATGTAGGGGGAATATTGGGATTTTCCGGACCTCTGAAATACTGGAAGTCACCAAGTATTTATAGGTATTGGAGAGGTAGAGGTGGAGAGGTAAAACACTCCTAGGAAAGTTCCAGACTCCAAAATCATTGGTTGGCCGGATGGATAAAGTTTTATCCCGAAAAGAGGTTGAAATCGACGAGGAGACTGTCATCTGCATGCTGCAGAACACCAATATCTCATGCGAGACACGTTATTCCGCGCGAGATATTGCAGTCTGCGGACAATTCTATCCTTCCCTCGTTATCTCGTATGCAGTTTAGTCCAAACTAACGGTGGTTAGTCAAAACTTAACGAAATATGACAAAATGGGAGATTTCTACTTCCTGACTCAAAGTGAGACTTAGAGTGGTATAAATATGATCTGATGGGTTCAGAATGGGGTGTCTACAGAGCCCCTCGTCGACAAGTATTATGGAAGAAGTTATGTCGACGATAGTAAAGACATCATTCTGAACATCGGGATGGTCGGGCCGCACGGCTTCCTACGTATCTCTATCGGAGAATCAGACCATAACGTAGTTCGACTCCAAAACACAAAAAGGCTTCTTTAGGTATTTTGAAAATCATTTTGAAAATCGAGGAGATTTTGTTTTGAAAAGGTAGATTCATATTGAGGAATCAAATCAAGACCCAATTCTGAATATACACTTTTGTCTAAAGATTCGCTGTCAGGCTCCGAACACAACGGGAAATATGTTAGAAAACAAAGGCTCACCTGTCCGGTCCTTTGAGTCCTGTCGGTTTTGTGACGATTTGCCTGTCTGGGCTCCGAATCGGGCTTTTAGTTGTTGAGGATGACGATTCACCTGTTTGGGCGTTGAATCGAGCTTTTGATTTGACGATCCACCTGTCTGGGCATTGGATCGGGCTTTTGATTTGACGATCCACCTGTCTGGGTGTTGGACCGGGCTTTTGTGTTGACGATCCACCTGTCTGGGCGTTGGACCGGGCTTTTGTGTTGACGATCCACCTGTCTGGGCATTGGACCGGGCTTTTGTGTTGACGATCCACCTGTCTGGGCTCTAAATCATGTGGAATGAGTTGATCTCTGGATCAATCATTTTTTGGGCGACTGGTGCCGTATCGGGCGATCGTACGGGTGTCACGTTCAGCTCGTTCCGTGACTTGCTTTCCACGTTTCCTTGCTAGTGTATCATTTCCAAGGGTAAATGTGTCAAAATTTTAAATTTTAACGTTGCGTAGACGCTTATTGTCGAGGACAATTTTGTACATTTCCCGAAGGCATATCTCGCGCGAGATAAGATGTCTCGTGCGGGACATCTACTTTCGGGGCAATATATAACAGCAACTGCTGTTTAATTTGAAAATATCTCTTTTCAAATTCCCTCCCTAGCTCGATCCAAGGCGATTTTCTCTGCAAATTTTCGCGAGTTGCTTGTTGATTCCTCCTCCTAACCAACTTTCAATCCTTCCTTCCTCCATAATCAATGGCTCAAGAGAGAAAAAAATCTAATTTTGGAGAGTTATTTGCTCGGAAAAGATTACCCCCGTGACGACTTTACGTGCATATTTCTACCGCTGTTCGGGAAGGTTTGGTAAGAGCTTCTCTCTCAATCCTTGTTTCTTGCATTGTATTGCCTTTGAATCCATGCTTTTTTGAATCCCAATTTCATCTATGGCAGTTTTGCCTAGAATTTGGTTCCACCTTGCATGCTTCATTTTTTGTTGAATTTGTTGGATGATTGTTGTTGCATTGTGTGCGTATGAGTCCCCTACATATCATGGATTGTAGGAGGGGTTGATTCGGGTAGTCGAATGCATCTTTGGGCAAGCTTTTCTTGTGCGCTCGCCAAGTGTTTGATGAAATGCCTCAATGAAAATTTTCTTCTATTCTTTGAGATTTCTGCCATGGAATGATTTCTAACATTGCCCTTTTGCTTTCCTCTGTTTTGCAGTCGTACAGGCCAATGAAAAACTATCGTGGGAGCCCAAAACTGGCTAGAGCTTTATGGGACAAGATCAAGGACCTCAATGGGGTTCGAGCTAGGATGGCTCAAACATGCCTTTTGACCTTCATTGATAACCTCCAAGGGATGAGACGGACTCCCCAAGTTCTTCAGGAAATCCGGGAGAGGTGGTGGGATACTACTCACACCGTGCATCTGCGCTTTGGGGAAGCCACTATGACTCCGACAGACTTCCTTGCTATTACGGGGCTAGAGTTCACCGGTGAGCCCCTTCCAAAGACTGCGAGTTATAAGCCTGCGAGCCCTGCTGTGTGGAGGCAGTTGATTGGTTTTGCCCCTAACAAGGTTAAGGGGTTTGCTGCTGAGTTATCCCCTCTCCGGGGTCAGATTGAGACTTATGTGGAGAAGCCGAATGTGGACACTGATCGGTTGGTGCGGGGTGCCCTCTGGTACATTCTTTCGAAGACCATTTTTGTGAACCACTCTTCTACAGACCGTCTTTCTCTTTTGGGTTTGTTGGTGAATTTGGATGAGGTGAGGACTTATGACTGGGGCTCAACGGGGCTGGCCTTCTGTTATCACGCCATGGACGAGGCGTGTAGGCACACCAAGGATACCCTGTCGGGGTATTCTTATGCTTGGGAGGTATGCTCTTGATTCTGTTTCTGTCCTTTGTCTGTATGCTTTGTCTGTATTTCATACTGAATCTGTTCTGTTTTCTTTTACAGATATGGGGCTATGTTGTCTTCGAGCTGTACAAGTTTGAGCTGGACAGTTCGAACCCTCTATTCCCGGATATCAGGAGGAGGAGCCATCCCAATCGGAGTATTGATGAGGAGGAGAATCAGGAGTGGACCCTACGGTTGTGGAGGTGCGGGCCATGCTGGAATCCTTTGAGTATGAGCGGCTGGGCCTTTATCCATGGACCCTGGTGGAGCGGGAGGTCCACCATGCTTGGGATGCCACTGCGATGCAGAGGATGCTGGCATCTCTGGAGGGGGATACTATGTATTTGGGCGAGCGAGTCTTCCCACAGCATGGCCGGGGTAGACTGCCATATAGGGTGCCAGCGGATCCACCGAGGGCGATGTACCCCACCCACTATATTCCTGATGATGATTATGCCGATCTCATGGTGGGTTGTGCGGCGACGACTCGTGTTGTTTGAGGATCCTCCTATGCGGAGTTCTTGCCTCGACTGATGGGTCCTCTGTCGGTGGGTGCTAGGCGATCGCTTGCTCGTGGTTTCACCTCTGTCTCTGCCTCAGGTTCGTTAGCCCCTAGCACTTCCTCCCAGTCTGCTGGCTCTCTGCCCTTCATGCCAGATTTCGGTCCTCTGAGCTACACGTATATGATGAGGAGCATGCCGATGATGGGCCACATCCCGACTCCAGATCATATTCCCGAGGGTTACCGTCTTCCGCCTGATGTCTCCTCGATATGTTTCTGTTTATACTATTTCACGTATTCATCCATATAAGTGTATATGTCCGACTTCATCTGAGCATCTCTTTTATTTTGTTGTCATATCACTACGTCCGCGGCCGATTACAACCGTGGGGCGAGCAAGATGGCAGGATTGATGGCCCTGGTGTCAGACCTATCTGAGAGGCTGTTCCAGAAGGCATCCTTGGCGGCTTCGACGGTGGCTTCTGCGGTGACTCCGACTTGTGGAGCCAAGAGGTCGAGGAGGGATGGTAGCCCCAGTAGTGGTGAAGGCGGAGGTGTCGGTGGCTCGGGTGACCTGATGGCTTTATCCCCCTTTTTCTCCCTATTTATTTTCTGATGACTTGTAAATATTGGCCGTGTGGGCCCAGACAATTTTCTTTTCTTTTGGTTCCTGTTAGCACGTAGATAGCACCAAAACACAGTTTTCTTAATTCCTAATCCTAGGTCTAATTAGTTAGTTTTTTAACTTTCTCGACTTTCCGTGGTTGGAAATGAAATGGCCACCTAGGCCCCAATTTTGAGCTTGAATTTGGTGTTGCACTGTATGTTAGGAACTGTATGTGCAGGTTTTTTGAGACTTGCTTCGTCAAGTCGGGGCTAGATTGTTATTTGTGCAAAACTGTTGCTGTTTTTCCATGGCGATGTATCGCGCGCGACAAGGCATCTCGAGCGATACACGCTACCCAGGCAGAATCCTCTTCCTTCTTCGAACAGGATTTTGTCAGTTTTCCCTATAAAATTACCCTGTAGTCCGGCCAGAAAACTCAACCTAGCCTTTCAAACTCTAGAGATATTCTGTTAGGGTGGAGTTCTTGTCTTCTTTTTCAACCCTGTGATCTATGGCTTCCAAGGAGATCGCCCCAACGTCCATGATTGTTGGTGATTTTTCTTTACCGTCTGAAGTGGTTGAATCCTTCAATCAAGCATCAAGGGATTTTGTGAGGTCGATTCGCAATCGATCTCGTAATAGATTAATAGCAGAATTTGGATTCAGAATCCTTTTCACCTTGAAGAACCTCCAACTGGATTGGAATCTTTTGCAGGGTGCTGCTCGATTTTGGGATCCCTCTGTCCATCTCTTCAATTTTTCTCTTAATGAGATGGTGCCTACTGTGGAGGAATTTGCCATTATCTTGGATATGCCCTTGACTGGTGAGATTGCTGTTCCTAAATAAATTAGGAATCATTCAGAGGCCTTGAATGAATTGCTAGGTATCCCCCTTGATACTTGCTATGAGTTGGTTCACCGCAGGTGGGTAGATTGTTCTTCTTTTCCTTAGCGATTCAGCGGGGATTCAGATGATGATGCCTTTTATGACTACAAACGGAACTTTCTGGCCCTTTCTCTTTTCGAAGAAGTTTTGTTTACATGCAAGGATGGCTTGGTTGACTCCCAATTGGTGGAAATTGTTTTGCAGGCTAGGAAACGTTCTAGGAATATCATTCCGCTAATTTTGGGTGAAACCCTACATGGTCTTGATGAGTTGCACAAGACCGGTGCCATGACTCAAGGGAGCCCTCTTTTATTGACTATTTGGCTTAGGGAGCATCTCAAAATGGTGGGTCCCCCATTGGAATATTCCCTATTCACATATCATATGCGAAAGTTGCAGATCTAGGACCTCTTGGTGGAGGAGTGGGCCAAGTTGATTGTAAAGGTTGTAACTGCTGATATCCTTTGGTGTCCACCTTATTGGAGATTGAACAAGTACGTCGCCAATACCAAAGGTTTTGATAGACTTGTTCTCCCGGTTTTGCGAGATTTCTCCTTTTATTTTCCCAAACGGGTGCTCCGTCAGTTTGGTCAGCAGTAGGACACTTATCTTTTCGAAGGGGCCTCTCGTGGTGTGTCTTATATTGGTGTAGAGTTTACGCAGGTGCTAGCCCAAGCATGGGGCAAAGGAACTAGTTGGGACTGCTGGTCGAACCTTCGGAATTTTGATGCAAGCATCTTCTTATCTGACAAGTATTTGGATTGGTTCCTTCATACCGGTCACCCTAGTGTGGAGAAAATTGATGATCTGCGGCTTTCACTGTTAGGGGATTCTTTTGTAGCTAGCAGTATTTTGCGAAGGAGCGAGGCTCAGTCTGATCCTGCTAATGTACGAACTGATCCCACCCAGGATTTTCTTGATGGGGATTGGTACGAGAGGCAAGGCAAAGGGATGCCTGGAAAGACGCAAGCTTTAGATAGGCCCAATGTCTTCAAGAGGCTTTCGGAGTCCGTCTTTACTCGTCTCGAGGGATGTTCTGCTTCGAAGGGTCCGAAGCGCAAGAAGGATTTCGAAGACGGTGGTGATCATGTCCGCCGGCCTACCAAGTCAATGAAAGGCTAGATCTTAAGGAGTACCAAGAGATTGCTTTGATAGATCAACAGTTTTATTTTATTAGTATTTTTTTTTCAAGATTGTTAGCTTAGCAAATTAGTCGTTGTGGTTAGGATTTCCCTTTTGCCATTAATAAAATGCATTTGATTAATAAAAGGACAAATTGGATTTATTTATTTGATTTGACCGAACCCGAAGGCTGCCTACGTTCCTCTTTTACAACAATTAAATAAGAGGCTCAGGTCTAACGTAGTTCATTTTTGAGAGTAAAAGGTGGTAGGCTTAGTCGCACGCCTACAAATTACTACAAGGACTCCTAAAAATGTAGATAGTGGAAGTCCAGGATCGATCTCAGGTCGTTAGCCGACCGGATTCCCAATTCAATGGGGATTTGAGGTGGCCACCTTGTTTTTTTTTTTTTTTTTGTCTTAACTTTTCTTCCCTTGGCCCACCTCGCACATTCACGAGTGCAAATACCCATAATTTTCCCCATATATGTACCTTCCATGATTAAATAGGGTCGATCCCAAATAAAAATTGTGGCCTTTTTCTTGGCCCTTATTTTCTTTTTCTTTTTCTTGGGAATATCCCAAGAAATTTTCGTGGCCTTTTTCTTCTCTTTCTTCTCCTTGGGAACCTCTCCCACAAACTCACTCGGTGCATTGGTCTTACCAACATCAAGCATATCAGCAAGACCCAGCACCGCCTCCTTCATCTCACCAGAAAGATCAAAGTCTAACTCTACTAATCCTAAAGCATTCTCCAACACAGATTTCATGTCATCAAAAACATTAAAATCCATTTGTTGTCCATCACCCTCCATAGTCAAACAAGATTAAGAAAAAGATGACATAAAAAAAAACTTAACAAAAACAAAAAGAAAACAAGAAAAAGAAATAGATTAAGAAACAGAATAAGTCCGTAAACAATTACACCGTTCCCCGGCAACGGCGCCAAAATTTGGTAGGCTTAGTCGCACGCCTACAAATTACTACAAGGACTCCTAAAAATGTAGATAGTGGAAGTCCAGGATCGATCTCAGGGAACAGTATTGATTACGAACTAGTCACGAACAAATGGGGGGATTTGTTTGTTTTTTAATTACTTTCTAAGAACAGAAATTAAACTAATTAAGAGTAAAAACAATGATTTAGAAACACTTCAGATTTGATTCAATCCCCACCTAATTATGCAATTATCATTGATATCTCTTTTCAATGTCACCCTATTCACCTGATCACGAGATATATTTCAATCTCTGTTTCTTCTTTCAGATTAGTTACTAGCAGTGGCACACTCACTAGAAACCCTAATTAATAAATTAATCTAACTGGCACAGTCTAGATCGCAGAATTAATTGATGAACGATTTAAGAAACTAAGATCAAGAACGCTTTCTACAATTATTTCATATAGATAATCGTCTAATTTTACCCACTTAACAATTCACCATGGCACATGCATAAATCGAAAAGATGCTACTTATGAATTCCTACACTGGCACAGTAATAGAGAATTCTAGCAAAGATTCATAAACAGAATAAATGAATTGATCAAGTTCACAAACCCTAATTATAAATCTAAAATCAACACGAGTAAAATTATGAATAGAGATGAACAAATAGAAAAGAAAATACCTCAAATTGATAAATAGAGGTTCAAGCAATCAAATCCAAAGTCAAAAAGCTTAAGCTTCCATGAAGGTTCTAAGCTTTTCTCTCAATAAAAAAAATAACATAAAAGAGAAGCAACCCTAAAAAAATCTACTCAAGGAGTTTTTATACTCCTTCCTAATAATAATACTAAAACCAAAAAAAATAAAAAGCATAAAAGAAAAAGGAAAAGAAATAAAAATAATAATAATATACTCCTCTTTTACCCACGCCAGTTACCAACTTCACGCCTTGGTTTCCTCGGTCCGTACGCCTGCCTTGATTTTGTGAATATTTTGTTTCCAAAAACAATTACTACTTTTCTCAATTCACACCTTGGTCTACATTAACTCCACACGCATTCAATCCCAAGTTCACGGGCACAGCATCAGCAAAATTTTTAAATACAATTTCTTGATTTCTACTTTGGTCACCCAGCTTTTCATACTTTCATTTTGGTCACTGAAGTTTCCACATTGTTGCACCTTGCCCTCCTTGTATGCAGTTGACCTGACTTGACTTGAATATTGACCTTCAATTAGCCTCTCCAAAATACCATTGTCCCAAATTACATACAAATGCTAACAACAATATCCCTATTACATTCTTTCCTCGCGAATACAAAGTATAGCAATTTTAACTCAAATAAACACAACATAAACCAAAATTGCTATAAAATGTCAAGAAAATCGAGGAATTACCATAGCTAAAAATTAACCTATCAAAAGGACAAAAATACGGTTTCAGGTCGAGGGGTAATCTCGCGCAAGACAAGGCCCTTTTTTTATTTTTTATGCACACCCTTTCTTTTGCCTAGACTGCCCTTTCGGGTTTCCAATCTAGCGGGCTTCTTTTCTTGTGCGAGCTCTAATTTTTGCCTAGGCCGTCCCCTTCGGGATTTTCAACCTAACGAGCGTTTTTCTTTTAAGAGGCCAAGTCACGCGAAGTATTTCTTGAGCTTGTCCATGTTGACTGGCTTCGGTAGTTGATCTCCGTCTAAGTCTACCAGCTGAAGGGCTCCCCCAGAGAATATCTTCTTTACGATGTAGGGTCCTATCCATCTTGATCCCCACTTGCCTAGCGGGTTGAAAGGTACCGGACGATGCTCGCGGGGAACTAGGTCGCCCACTCTGATATTCCTTGTCTTGACCTTTTTGTTGAAAGCTCTTGCCATTCTTCTTTGGTAAGCTTGAGTGTGCTCGGCTGCTTTCAGCCTCCTTTCATCTAGCAAGGCTAACTCTTCGTATCTGCTTTCTAGCCAGTCGACTTCGTTCACTTGGTTTTCTAGGAGAACCCTTAGTGATGGTATTTCCAGTTCTATTGGCAAGACAGCCTCCATTCAAAAGGTGAGGGCATAGGGGGTCTCTCCTGTAGCTGTTCGGATTGGTGTGCGGTATCCCCACAGTGCGAAGGGTAACTTATCGGGCCAGTCTTTCCCAGTGACTGCCATTTTTCTGATGATGGTTTCGACTGTCTTGTTTGCGGCTTCAACTGCTCCATTCGTCTGAGGCCTGTAAGGAGATGACTTGTGTCTTGTGATTTTATACTCGGTTAGGAGGTGATCGGTTTCCTTCTCGAAGTGTGAGCCATTATCGGATATCATCTCTTATGGGACCCCGTATCGGCAGATGATGTTGTGTTTGATGAATTCTGCAACCTTTCTGGCATTCAAAACGTTATAGGAGGCGGCTTCGACCCATTTAGTGAAATAGTCGATGGCTACTAGGACGAAGCAGTGCCCATTGGCTCTTGTGGGTGTGACCTTTCCAATCACATCTATTCCCCATGTCGAGAATGGCCAAGGAAAAGTCATAGGGTATAGCAAGGAAGGCGGTGCGTGCTGAAGGTTGGCGTGTATCTGAAACTTATGGCATTTCTTGACCATTCTGGTACAGTCGGCTTCCATGGTTAGCCAAAAGTACCCTTGTCTGATGATCTTTTTGGCGAGCATGTTTCCGCTCATGTGGGTTCCACATATGCCTTGATGAACATGGTCCATTATTTCTCGGGCCTCTTCCTCGGTGGCACAAAGAGGTTTCCTTGGGAATGCTTCTTGAATAGACGGCCAGCTATGATGGAGTAATTAGCGACCAGCTTCTTAAGGGCGATCTGAGTCTTCTGGTCTATCTCAGGTGGGATGGTTCCATCTAGGATGAAATGCCAAATATCATGGTACCACGGTTTCTCTTTGGAGTCCTCAACGGTGGCACATTCGGATAACCATTTGTCTTTGCAGTCATGGAGATCTATAACGGCGCAGTAGACAGGAGTTGAATGCCACGTTATTTTGAAGGGTTTGACTGCCTTTCCTTTAGGGATTTCGACCAAGGAAGCGAGTGTGGCTAATGCATCTGCGAACCAATTTTTGTCTCTAGGAAGATAGTGGAATGAGACATCCTGAAATTGTTGCGCCAACTCTTGGAGGTGGGCACTGTATCTTTGAAGGGTTGGATCTTGGATCCTCCACTTCTTCAGCATCTGATTGATGATTAACGGGGAGTCCCCAAATACCTCGAGTTTGGTCACGTTGCGTTCTAGGGCTGCCTCAGCCCCGCTATACAAGCCTCATATTCTGCGGTGTCATTGGTGGCGTCAAAGTCAAGACTTATTGCTAGTGGAGTATAGATGTCGTCAGGGCCTACCAATAACATTCCAATGCCGAACCCTCTCTTGTTGGCTCCACCATCGAAAAATAATTGCCACTCATTTTCGTCTTCTATACTCATGATGACTTCATCAGGAAATTGCGGGTCTTCCCCCTTCGCTTCGTCACAAGGAAATTCGGCCAACTGATCTGCGAATACACTCTCCCTGACGGATTTCTGAGTGACGTAAGTGCTATCATATCCCGCAAGCATGAAGTACCATTTAGCCAGTCTCGAAGACAAATTTGATTTGTCTAGGATATACTTCAAAGGATCCATTCTTGCAATGAGACGAACCGGGAAGGCTTCCATATAGTGCTTTAGCCTTTGTGATACCCAAACAAGAGTAGCGCAAGATTTGTCGAGTGGAGAGTAGTTGATTTTGCTGCCTTGGAATCTGCGACTGAGAAAGTAGATGGCATTCTCTGTGTGTGAGGTAGGCTGTTCTTGAGCGAGCATAGCCCCTAGCGCGTTGTCAGTGGACGTGAGATATAGCTTTAAGGGCTTTTCCTTGTGTGGTGGAACCATAATGGGTGGGGAAGTTAAGTAATGCTTAACTTCCTCGAATGCTTCTTGACATTCTTCGGTCCACTCTTGAGGTGCGTTTTTCTTAAGTAACTTGAAGATAGGATCGCACATTATAGTCAGTTGATTGATGAATCGGCTGATATACTGGAGTCTGCCCATGAATCCCTTTACTTCTTTCTGCGTTCTGGGTGGAGGAATGTCCATGTACCCTAAGACTTTCCCTTTGACCACTCCGAATGAGCATTTTGCGGGGTTGAGTCTCATCTTGTGTTGTCTCAGTCGATTGAAGAATTTTCTGAGATCTCTGAAGTGCTGACCATCTATCCCTTTTGAGTGGACAATCATGTCGTCCATGTATACCTCTATTTCTTTGTGGATCATGTCATGAAATAGTGTCGTGACTGCCCTTTGGTAAGTAGCCCCAGCGTTCTTGAGACCAAACGGCATGACCGTGTAACAGAATGTTCCCCAAGGTATGGTGAATGCTGTTTTGTGCTGGTCCTCCTCTGCCATGAGGATTTGGTTATACCCTGCGAAGCCATCGATGAATGAGCGAACTTTGTATGCTGCCGTGGCGTCGACCAACATGTCTATGTTTGGTAGTGGGAAGTCATCTTTAGGGGATGCCTTGTTCAAGTCTCTGAAATTGACACAGACTCGTATTTTCTCGTTCGACTTGGCTACTTGTACCGTGTATGCTAGCCATTCCGGATACTCGATCACTTTGATAAACCCTACGTTTAAGAGTTTCATGATTTCCTCTTTTACTTGCATTGACCATTCCGGCTTGATTCTGCGTAGTTTCTGTTTGACTGGCTTGGCGTTGGGTAGAAGCGGTATCTTGTGCTCTACAATTGACTGATTCAACCCAGGCATATCATTGTAGGACCAAGCAAAGACGTCGACATATTCTCTGAGGAGCTGCGTCAAGGTTTCTCTCTCTTCCCCCTTGAAGAAGCTACCGATCTTTGTTTCTCTGGGGTCTTCTGTTGTCCCAAGATTAACCGTTTGCATTTCCTCATTGTCAACAGGGCCATTCTTTCCACAACGACCTACTTGCTTTGCTAATTCTTTTAAAATTTGTTCGTTTTCTTGATCTATTTCATCATATGATTCATTATTAACGTGTTCGTTATATTGATTATTATTAGTTAATTCATCATTCACGATGTTAGCAATCTCAGGGTACTCGGAAAGATCAAAGTTTTTATTAAGGAAGTAAGGTAATACATGCTCGGCCACCGCCTCAATTTCCTCTTGAGTGAGTTCATCAGAGGTGGAGCCTGATTCTAATGTGAAAGTTACAGGGCCTATCTTCCTGCGGGGATGGGGAGAACAACCAAGCTCTTTGATCATGAAGCCTTCATCAACAATTGGTCCATCGATGACGTGCCAGTTTAGAATTGGCTCATCACATTTCTGTATTAGTATTGTATAATCAATAGTTGGAGCGTCCCCCTTAGAGATTGCATGGATCTGGATGTCTTCTAACCGGCACAGGTCTTCAAACTGTCGCAGCATGTCTTCTCCCAACACAAAGTCCCATTTGCTGGTTATTTCTGCCTTCGTGCCCCACAAATCTTTAGGGATGAGTGAGACGGTTTCTGTTTCATCTGGTGAAGCATCGCAGTCGCTGAAGATTTCAAAGCCCGGTTAGAGCTTTCCTTTATCGTCAGTCCATGGTTCTGAAAAGATAAAGTAGGGAATGCTTTCCCCTTCCCAGACGAAGTAGCCATTGAGTGTCTTTCGATATGTTTCGAGATTGCAATCTTTGACCTTCGGGTTATTGTGGCCTTTGTATGCAGTTCCTTCCTACTTGACTTGAGTGAAGTCCCACTCTTCTTCGTCATCTCCATCATGGATGGAAGTGATGTATCCTAGACCATGCTTTGTGTGTGGTGAGGGAACCGGTGGTGGTTCCGTTACCTCTTGCAAGTGTTTTCCAAGTCCCAAGCCAGGGAAGTATCCTTTTGCTTGCATCATTCTCCAAACCGGAAGGTTTCCAGAAAACCGAAGTGCCTTGGAGTAATCATTTTCGCTTCACTTTCGCAGTTGAAATAAGTAATCAGAATTTGAAAATGAAAATACAGACTAACTATTATTGAAAAGCAAACTTGATACTCTTGCCCATAAATGATGTTTTTAGGCAAATAGTATCCAAACTAAACTAGACTACTAATCGTTTCTTTTTTTTTTCAAATAAAAGTAAATAACTAAAAAGGAAAGTTAAGCTTCTCATTTGCTTGCATCCATCCAAATTATGCCACCGCTTGGGCATATTTCGCTCGATGTCAATCGAGATCTTGGTGCGTTCTTCGAGGTTGAAACAATTGTCGGTATGGTGGCCGTAGCATTGATGGTAGGTCCAAGTCAGAGAGAATGATGATCGTCCTTCCCTCCTTGGGTATATATTGGGTATATAATATTCAGTAGCTTCAGCTTTTCCTCCTTGTGAAGACTTGACTTCTGGAAAGAGATGATCGAGAGTCAGCTCCAATGTCGGAGAAGCCAATGTCGGAGAAGATCCTACCCTTCCTTCACGGCTTAGCCATTTGATTGTGTAGGTCTCGAATATGGTTCTCATAGTGGTGCACAAAGGCGTTGTAGTGGTGCACAAAGGCCCGACGTTGTGGCGAGACTGATACTCTGCGCTTCCATTTGCTCCTTGAGGTCACGGCTAAAGAGTATTGAGGCAATATTTGACCCTCTGCATCAATGTCATCTTCAATGTGGGCTTCGAGGGCGCTACACTTTGACTGCTTTTGTCAGCCTCGAGTCGAGTTCGCTTTTTGACTTCCTCGAAGAGTTCTTCAATCAAGGCATTCGCTTTTGTCGCCTTGTTTTTTGCTGGATTCTTCCAAGTTGTGCCATCTTCCACGTCGTCATCAATTTGCCGCAAGGCATCGTAGCGTCATCAATTTGAGCTTAATGTCACTTAGCTCTCTCGAGCACGCATGACGCCCGCCGTCTGAGTCACTTTCCATTCTTGCGAAAGAGATGAGCAATGCGGCATTTGTCGTAAATCGAAGGCTTTCCATTTCATGAAATCCAAATCTTGGATGACGTCCATTTCAGTGGAAGGTAAATCAACAAGGCTTCTGACTGGCCTCTACATCTGTGTCCATTTCAGCAACAAGGACTTGGTCAACTCTTGCGAGTTTGTTGTTCAGGGTCATTCTTGGTGATGGTGACAGTGCTTTCGGTAGACATTGTGTTGTTGGGAGTCTTGAAGTTGAGGAGTCGGGAAGACCGACGGAGATACGGGGAGATGACGTCAGAGACGACGTCGGATAATATCTAGCCCCCCCAACGCAGTCGGAAGAAGGCTTAAAGCGGTTCGGGGTTCACCATTCCCTCTGACAGCAACGAACAGGCATTATCTCGCGCTAGACATATAGTCCACGAGACAAGAGGAAAGAGTCGATTTTTATTAGACCTAATTTTTGGTCGAAACGGGGAATCCGTTTTGAGGGGTTTCTAAGGCCTTTATCAGAACCTAACGACTAAGCAATCAATCCGATTTTTGTAAAACAAAGCCATGTAAGATTGTTTTTGAAGGATATATTCTTTTTTTTTTAAAGGGACTTCCGAAAGGGTCATTCCGAAGGGACTTTTCCGACGGACTTTTTCGAGTCCTTCTTTATTGTCAATTTTACATGGCTTTATCTTGGTCAAAAACAAGAAAAGATCACCAAGTCAAACCGATCGGTCACAGAGTGTTCCTAAAAAGACAATCTACATGAAAATGTGGCGATGCAGGGCTGGAAGGCTAGGCTCCCCGCGATATGACAATCTAGGTGGATTGAATACGCGGAGTGGGATGATCCAAGTTCGGAGAGACCGACGACTAGGTGGTTACCGTCATTCGTCCTTAGTGTGGGTCCCGGGTTTATAGAGGGTATGCAGTGCAATGACAGATATATCATGAGTGCGCGTGTGTGATAGTCAATCTAGGTGATAGATAAAAATAGAGATTTTTTTTTGAAAACAAAAGAAAACAAATAGTGGCCGCACCAAATGGTTGCCTACGTTTCTCCCAATTTAGGAAGACTCAGGCCGTTGTAGTTCCACATAATGAGGGAGAGAGAGAGAGATGAATAAATTAATTACAACTCCCGAATCCCCAATGGACCGGACTTTAATAAAATAAAACCCAATCGCACGCAGTTTATAAATAACAATCAATTATTTAACTAAAATACGGATTCGAGTTTGACATTTTAAGGGAGGCCTTAAGATGAGGGAACTCTGCAGATAATGAATTCTGGGATCCCCCTTGCGAGTTCGACTCTCGTCTTGGACTGTGAGATGAACAGGGAAAACTAGAAAACCACAGATTGCCGAGGCGACGTCTCGCGCGAGATAAGATATCACATGCGAGATATGCCTGATCTGAGAACAAAAAACGAATTTTTATTTTTTTTGAAAACCTCTCTTTTAATTTTGACGCAAGTTTAAGCCTCTTAATTTTATTGTCCCCAGCGGAGTCGCCACTGTAGCGTTGAGCGGATTTTGATCATCCCCTTTTTATTTATCTTTTGAGTCGCCACCTATATTATTCGTTTGAAAAACATAGAAAAACCATTTTGAAAGAGATTTTGGGTTCGGGGCTTAGGTTATGGAATGGAAAGGTCAAGGAGCACCCATTTCACCAAATCCGGAGATCGGTCTTGCTAAAGAAAAGAGAGGTTTTCAAAAGAGAAGAAGATTTTAAATAGAAAAGAATAAAATAAAGATCCATTTAACGGGGTTAAACGGAATGTAGGATCGATTGCTTCGAGACCATCCCCATGATTTGGGGAGGCTCTAGGCCGATCCTAGATTCTATGTATTTATACCACTCTAACAATCAATTAGAAAGGAATTAGGGGTTACCTTGCGTGAGGTGATTCGGGCAGAGTTTCAACTCAAGTTTAGAATCGAATCTTAATACGGACAGAGCTTCGCCTCAGTCCTTGACTCGGATCTTGATGTTTGTTTATCAACAAGGTTGACAAACAAACTTTGAGGTGATTTTAGGGGTGATTTACAGGAATCTTTCAAGGAGAGAAACCAGTAAATGTAGGGGGAATATTCGGATTTTCCAGACCTCTGAAATGCTGAAAGTCACCAAGTATTTATAGGTGTTGGAGAGGTAGAGGTGGAGAGGTAAAACACTCCTAGGAAGGTTCCAGACTCCAAAATCATTGGTTGGCCGGATAGATAAAGTTTTATCCTGAAAAGAGGTTGAAATCGACGAGGAGACTGTCATCTGCATGCTGCAGAACACCAATATCTCGCACGAGACACACTATTCCGCACGAGATATTGCAGTCTGTGGACAATTCTTTCGTTCCCTCGTTATCTCGTATGCAGTTTAGTCCAAACTAATGGTGGTTAGTCAAAACTTAACGAAACATGACGAAATGGGGGATTTCTACTTCTTGACTCAAAACGAGACTTAGAGTGGTATAAATGTGATCCGATGGGTTCAGAATGGGGTGTCTACACAACCCCAAATATTCATGAAAGACAAACTAGGTTTTCTTCCATGCCACATCTCATGTGGGGTCTTAGGAGCCGATTTAGTAGGGACTCTGTTCATTGTGAACGCAGCAGTCTCTAATGCATGTCCCCAAAAGGAAATAGGAAGTCAACTTGATTCATCATCGAACGAACCATATCTAATAAGGTTCTATTCCTCCTCTCGGACACACCATTCCATTGTGGTGTTTCGGGTGGAGTCAACACTGAAACGATTCCATAGTTTTTGATATGATTGTCAAACTCCTGGCTCAAATACTTACCACCACGATTGGATCGAAGTGCTTTAATAGTTTTGCGAAGTTGATTTTTTACTTCATTTTGAAATGTTATAAACATCTCAAATGATTCACTTTTGGACTTCATCAGATAGATATAACCATATCTCGATAAGTCATCGGTGAATGTAATGAAATACCGAAATCCTCCCCTAGCAATGTTGCTCATTGGTCCACATACATCGGTATGTATTAGGCCCAATAATTCACTAGCCCTTTCACTACTCTTAGTGTAGGGTGGTTTGGTCTTTTTTCCCAATAAACAAGATTTGCATATCTCATATGATTCATAATCATGTGAGTCTAAAAGTCCATCCTTATGGAGTTTAGATATGCGTTTCTCATTTATATGATCAAGCCGGCAATGCCACATGAACATGTTGTTCACATCATTCGGTTTAGACTTCTTGTCCATATGATAAATATCTTCAACATTATTTTGTTTCTCATGAACATCAAGAACATAAAGGCCATTAAATGAATTTGCAATACAATAGAGCATATCATTTAAATAAATAGAAAATTTCTTATTCTCAATAAAAAACCTAAAACCTTCATTATCCAAACAAGAAACGGAAATAATATTTCTATCCAAATCCGAAACATAGTAATAATTGTTCAAAACAAGTACTAATCCACTAGGTAAAGTTACATCATATGTCCCTACGGCTAATGCAACAACTCTTGCTCCATTCCCCACACGTAGGTCAACTTCACCTTGTTTGAGTAGCTTCCTCTTCCTTAGTCCCTGCACATTTAAAACAAATGTGAGATCCACATCCGGTATCCAATATCCATGAACTAGAAATAGAAAGGATAATATCTATCAGATAGATACATGAATCAGAAGCAATCGTATTGCCCTTCTTCACCTTTAGGCCTTCCTTGTAAGCCTTGCAATTACGCTTCCAATGACTAACCTCTTGGCAATGGTAGCAAATCGCATCCTTTTAAGATACCTTGGGAGCCTCTCCGACAACGGAAACTTTTGCCTTAGGTTTAGTAACACTTGCTTTACCTTTGCCATCTTTGTTGAACCCTTTACCTTTGTTAACCATTAACACATTTGTCTTTCTGGGCTTCTTGATATTCTTCTCTGCGGTCTTAAGCATCGCATGCAATTCCGAGAGATTCTTATCCATGCCAGTCATGTGATAGTGCATAATAAAATGACTATAACTTTCAGACAATGAATTTAATATCGTATCTGTGGCGAGTTTCAAACTCATCGGATTTCCAAGCCTTTCGAGACGCTCAATGTAACCCTTCATCTTGCATGCATTTAGGGCCTTTACCACATTATACCTCTCTTGTCTAGCTTGCACTTGAAACATTTCCTTTAAGCGCTCGGCTAGATCAAAAGCATGTGTTCAAGGTCCTTCTGTAGAGCCTTACACATGGTGGCAAGCATAAGGCATGTCACATCATTAGAATCATCAGTATGTTTCTTATCTGCATCCTTATCTACCCTTGAAGCATTGGCAGCAGGTGGAGGTGGAATGGGTTCGTCAAGAACGTACATTTTCTTCTCTTGCCTAAGAACAATTCTTAGGCTTCTGATCCAATTAGAATAGTTTGTACCGTTCTCTTCGAGCTTGTCCTTGTCAAGGATGGATCGCAGTGACAGGGGCTGATTATTGTGAGTTGCCATTACTATAATAAAATATGCAAACAATAAACATATAAGTATCAACGCATTTATCATCTAAGAGCAAATACTGTATTTCATAAATACTCCCATTCAATTATACACCTTCAAATACAAGCATGCATCATATAATCATAGTAGGCTAAGATTCATATTTCACTTGATTTTGGTTTAATTGAGTCAATGCCCGAAATCAAGCTATTTAGGTAGAAAATATCAATCATATCATATATGACTCTTAGATATTTTATGAGATTTCTAGACATCATATGTCAAAAAATGTTTTTAATCTCATCTATGCCTTGGGTCAAATCTCATTTGAAAGCACCAATTAAGTCAAAACCTTTTTCAAACGTATGAGACATGGAACGATGCACCTAACTGAGTCAAATCTACACAAACCATTATCTCATCTTGATCACAATTTAAGATATAATGATGCACCCAACTGAGTCGAAACTACATCAAAATACTATAAAATATCACAAGTGTTCTAATTAAGGGGTGGCATAAAACTTAAACATTTAGAAGCATTTACACATAACAACAAACATCGCATGGTTGTAACATGAAACTTATGTGTACATAATCATGACATAGGGCTTCACAAAATATTCCAATCAAACAATTTGATACAATTTTGAGAATTTACTAATCTTATTAATCATATTAAACAGATCAATAACCTATTGTGAGTACCCCGACCTGAACTCGTGTTTTTGGGTCCACTTTCCTTGATTTTTGGGCTCATTTATTTGCTAAAATGCATTTTTGAGCCCAATTATCCTTTTATTTATTCAATCCATTGGTCCTGTCTTCCTGCGGCCCAGCTTTGACATAATGTTGACCGGTGTCGTCCGACATAGGGCCACCAAAGGCGGTTAACACCTTCTGTCGTCCGACATGGGACCTCCCATCAGTCTGCCTATAAATAAAGGGCATGGCTGATCATTTGAGGAGGACTTTTGGGAAGTAAGGTCACTCTGTAGAAATACACACTCACTCTCTCTCTCATACACACACACTCACCTCCCTCCTCACACATACACACATCCAAGCCAAGATCCAAAGAAGGACCTCCTTTGTTGGTGTTTTGAAGGGGTGAACACCATACTATTGGTGATTCTACCTTGTGGACTACAATAGGTAGTCCCTAAACTCCCTCTCTCTCTGATTACATTCTACATACTTGTTCATTTCATCTTGCATGCTTACATGGTTTGATATTATGTGAAATATTTGGGATTTTTGCATGACAAAGGTGGTGGAGGTGTGAATCTTCAATATTCACACCTCCTCACCTCAGATTTGGACATTAGGTAGCCTTGGTTGCATTAAAGTTTACATCATGGTTAGTTTTGTTTGAGTTAGGAGGTGATGGCTACATGAAAATGGCCATAAACATGTGATTCATCACATTTGGCCATTAAAGCCATGTGATCCTCCCATAATACTCCCGTAGTGTTATTATTCTACTGCTTTCAGTTAATAATATAGCTTAGTTTTGCATTGGGAGCAAGGTGGGATCAATCTGACTGAAGGGCACTGAAACAGGCTGCCTATGTCAGACGACACAGGACCGCTCAAAGGACCCTGTGTCATACGACATAGAGTTCCCAAAAAGTTGTTTGGCTTTCATGGACTTCAGATCTACCAAGATTGATCTCCCTTTGTGACTCAAAGCTGGGTTTAAGTAGCTTTAGTTCATTTATCACTATTTGGGAAGTCTAAGATCTGTTTGGGTGCAATCTATTGATGGAGGCGGTTTATCGTGTGACATGGACAGCCTTGGATGTCCTATGTCATACGACATCCGTATCATTAAAGGTCATTTATGACTTTGCTCACTCCAATCAACCCCAAATTGGTCTTAGACCTTGAATAGTGCCTCTCATCAGTTAAAATAATCTTGTTTTAGTTTTAGAATAGCCTTGGTATTGTAAGAGGCAGTCTTATCAAGAGGCTTCATGTCATCCGACATCCCTCTCTGACGAAGTCCTGTGTCGGACGACATCCGAGCTTCCTGAGCAGACTGGCTCAGCTCTTGCCTTGTAATGCAAGTCATCATTTGTAAAGGGTGTGGCCCCCTGTCATGGCTCACAAGTTGTATCCATTTTGAATACCATCAATGAAATCCAAGTTTGCATGCCTTGTTTGTTGACACAAATCGCACACACTTTGAATGTTTATAATTGTCCATTGTTTGATTTAAAGTCTCGAAAGAGGCGATGTGGGTGAGCTCATAATTCTCTTTTCATATCGTAACTTGACCCCCAGACCCATTTTCTCTTTAAAAAAGGTTTTCAATGTTTTCCTTTAAAAACGGCGTGGCGACTCCCAAAATCCATAAAAAATGATTTTACAAACTCGATCTGATTTCGGTTTTTTCGGAGGGCGTTCATTCAGTGGCGACTCCGCTGGGGACAACATTGAAAAGCTTTTGTTTTAATGAAAAAGGATTGATGTTTGGTATATAGGTGGAAACCACTAAATTTCCTGTATCGCTCCCTAACCCAGGGCTTGGGATAAATTGTGGTCTAACAATTCCACGTACCGGTATCATTCCTCTTTTTTGAAAAAGAAAAAAAAAAGCTTTTCCTAAGAGGGTCTAACTTTCTTTAAATCAAACTTGGACAATTTCTTCATTCTCCTTGCGTGTAATTTGCGGCATTGTGTGTTCTCCTATGTGCCATGCCATGCTTCTGTGCCTATATGCTTTATATACCTTGGTATGTGGTATTTTGGATGGTGGGGCTTCCCCCTTTGCAGTTTGCTTGGTTCTATTGGTGAGAACCCTTGTGTCGGATGACATCCCCTTCCTGGGATGTCCTGTGTCGGACGACATAGGAATGCAGTGCAGGAGCAGGCTCAGCTGATCAGGTGAACAGGGCGGGAGCAATTCTAAAATGCAGTTGCTGGTGATTCCTTGGCATTTGGGGCAGTCCCCTTTTGTCGTGCTTTGGACTCGTTCTTTTTCCTTTTTGCATACTTATTGCATTTAAAAAAAAGTCTCTTTTACAAAAAAAACAAAAAAAAAAATATTTTCCTAGAGTATACCTTCACACTACTCGCACGCTACCCACACATAGAGTTAGAACCCGGGAGTGTACGGACGGCATCGCGGACAGTGACGTGTTTCGCTTACGCTTGAGTGCCTAAAGTCCTCCTAGCCAATAGAGTAGGAGCCAACACTTGTCCGTGACACACTTTCTACCGTGACCGGTTGGTTTTTGGCAAAATACTTTTCAAAACATTTTTCAAACTCGGTTTTCAAAATTTTCTCACAAAGTCCGAGTCATACTTTGTCTCTAAGGTCTTGGCATACTCTCCTTCTTCATGACGAAATTACGACATAACCCAACGTGAGTACATGTCAAAGCTTTGACATGTCTCGACGTGGGTACATGTCGATTTCTCGACTTGGCTTCGCAAATGGTCATGACGCATTTTCGACATGTGCTAACGCGAGATCATGTCGAATTCTTGACACATACTAACGGGAGGTCATGCCGAAATTTCGCCATGAAGCGACGAGAGGACATGCCGGATTTTTGACTCGAAATGAGGAGAGGTCATGCCGAATTTTTCCAGGATTTTACCTGCAAATTGCGGTCTCATACATTCAAGCGTACTTTCGACCCTCTCTCCTCCCGAGTCAAGATGTTGACTTGGACTTGGTTTTGAAAATCTTGAGTTTGACTTGTTTTGACTTGTATGCCCATAGGTCCGTTTTGCCTTTTGATTGGTGGGTTCCACGTGCCCTATAGGACCTCTGCCGGGATTGTCCGTCCCGGAGGTGCAATACAGGTGGAATACAGGGGGTCTATAGACGTAGTGATGGAACCCATTAATCCAGGAATAATGTAGACGGCAAAAAAGAAGGTGTCCCCCTTTTCCAACCATTCTTAGGATTAATAAAAAATCATTTTTATTTAATCTGTTAAATAAAGCATATGCATGAGTCCGCCCTAAGCCTATCCTCTCCCCTACCTAAAACAGTTCTCTCCCCCTTTCAGCGAGCAAGTATTGGGTCAGAGTTCCGGGTGGTCGGTTAATCAGTTTCTCTCTGGTCAGGGATTCGTTTCCAGTAGTCTCAGAGATGGCAGATTCGCAAGCTTCAGTGGGTTTGGGTCCGAATGCGGGTGTTGATCCAGTTCAGAGTCGGAATGTCGGTCAAGGTTTATTGCTTCCAAGGTCTCAGTATCAGCAGGGTCAGTCTCATAGTCCTTACTTCCAGGGTAACGCCCAGTATCAGAGTCATTACACTTGCTCTGGAAATCAGTTCAGCTAGGACGGATTTTTGCAGTTTCCCGCTAACCAGCCTCAACTTCAGGGATGTCGGTCTCACCCTTTAATGAGTTCAGCTTTTGGATTTGGTTCATCATCTATGCGACATCCGGGGTCAGCTCCTTACATGCCTGCTAGTGCTCCACTTTGGAATCAAATGTCCTCCACTCCCACCATGACTCCTATTTGGCAAAAGGTGCCAACACCCGAGTCACCTCCAAAGATGGTTCGGAAGAAGAGAGAAAAGCAGCACTTTGATGATGTGGGGATGCCTACAGAAGAATTCTTTGAAATCTTAGCAGGCGGAGGACTTGTCCAGCCATTGGTGAATTATAACCCTGTGCATTGCAATCCCAAGTTGGACGCTAGCAAGTTTTTCCTCTACCATCAGTACCCTGGACATGTTACCAATGACTGTGTCCCTTTGAGGCTGCTCATCCAAAGGCTTATTGATGAAGGGAAGCTTGAGAAGTGTCCCTACCCCAGTGTCGCATCCAATCCTTTTTTATGATATCAGCAGAAGCCCAGAGTTTCTCCATCTAAAGACAGAGAAGTCAGTCAGTCAGCGTCATAGGTTCTGGAGTGTCCTTTACGTTGTCATCAAGTCTGTCAAGTCCAAGATGGACCAGTCTTTTCTTTCAATGATAAAAATCTTTGTTTCTCTTCTTGCTAGACTCGAGACATCACTAGCACACCCACGTTACACTTAATTGAAATGGTCTTATCCTAGATGATCACTTGTGCTGCTCAACCACTAATGCTTTGAAATGACTCATGTTTAAATTAATCGGAGTGAGAAAATCAATTGATATCCTTCTCAAATTGGGACTTACCAACTCCCCATCTTGCATCTCATATGCTCACATCTCTTTCATCATCCTCATCATCTCGTTGCCCGATGAATTTGCATGGATCTTTTCTCATTTAAAGATTAAGTAAGCAATGAAGACTTAACTTCATTTAGGTCATTCGGTAGGAATTGCGGTTGAATCCTTTCACCCATAGGAAAGCCATTACCTCACCCTCACCAAACAATATCCTTTCATTTCAAGATCGGCGTGTTTTGAAACCCCGTCTAGCCATCATCTTTGCTAAGAGAAGTCCAAGCAATGCCAAATAAGTTAGCTTCGAGAGTCGGCAGTGCATGAAGGAAGGACAGATATAATCCTCAGCTCCTCAGGAAGCCTTCCAAATTCTCAAAAGAAGGATTTTAAATCCTCACAATCTCAGATATAATCCTCAGCTCCTCAGGAAGCCTTCCAAATTCTCAAAAGAAGGATTTTAAATCCTCACAATTTCAGATATAACCCTCAACTCCTCAATGAGGCATTCCAAATTATAAAAAGAAGGACTGTCGATCCTCGCAATTCAGCAAAGATCCCCGACTTCTCGAGAAGCTCTCCAATGTTCATAAAAGAGCCCAAACCCTCGAAAGTTCATAAAAGTTCTCAATAGCTTGGACTTCCTCTCACCGTTACCTTAATCAATCCCAAGCCATCCTCTCGCTTTTCGAGGATATTACCATTACCTTAACCAATCCCAAGCCATCCTCTCAATTTTAGAGGATATTTCCATTACCATTACCATTACCCTTGCCTTTGGCCAAAGTCAAAATTTGACCTCTTATTCTTAGAGGTAATCAATCTTCCCTGCCGTAGATTTCCCAAACACATCCCTATAAGCCAACCTCTCATCTTTAGAGGTTCAGTCAGTAAAAGGCCCAGCCGACCTCTCATCTTAAGAGGTCACAATTTTCCAAATTACCCGATGGCCGATCGAAGCCTTGTAGCCCAGCTACAGTCCCTACCGGATAGCAGTTTCATCCAAATATCCTCGAGATATAAATCAAATTAATGCTTCATTGCTCGCTTAAGTCGGAGCCAAATCCATCTCGGCTCAAATGATCCTCAATCAAAGATTGTGCAGATTCAATCCTTCCCTTCGACACTTCATGTGAGCATATTTCATTTCTTCTCCGCAAACACTAGCCGTGGATGTCCCACTGGGGCTTCGCATCCGTGTCTTTCATCGACACTCCAGGAGGACATGTTTTTCAATTCTCCAAATCCTCAAAATCCTCAAAGGTCCAGATCCTCGAATTTCAACATTCGTTCTCTTTTCGAATCGGGGCTCGCCCGAACTACGGCGACCTGAGCTCCTCATCAGGAGGGGAACGTAGGCAACCATATTTGGTCCGATCGAAATCACAAACAGATCTCAAAAGATCTGGTCTCCCCAAAGACCATTCCCATTTAGTGTCCTTCCTTCCGAGCTTGATTCTCGATATCAGTTGGTTTTCTCCTTGTGATTAATCAAAATATTTGTCCATATCAGGATTAGTGTTCGAATAACCCGAACATCAATAAAGGGTTTTAAGCAGCTTTGTGATCATCACGAATAAGACAGGTTTTCAAGTGTCTCGACAAGTCTTCGCTTTCTACATCATAGGAAAATAGAGCCAAACACTGTCTTTCTGTCAGCAGGGGCTTCCATACACTTTTCCACACCTTGCAATGTTGATACTCTCTCAAAAGAGCCAAACCCAAAAGCGAGTGTGTCACAGAATCGAGATCCATTCCCACCCTCGAAAAATGTGCCCCTGCACATATATATTTCTGAGTCTTGTCCAGCGACTGATTGACTGCAGTTTGAAATGATGGGTTGCCTCCGTGGCCACAAAATGAATTTGTCTGTAATAGGGATGCATTAAATCTCTCCAAGCTGGGGCTTTTGTTAAGCTGTTCTCTCAGGCTCTCTTTACCAGATTCCCTCCGGGTTTGCTTTGCATCATCAACTGGGGCTTCACCATGGTCACCTCATCAAGATCTGGGGCTTCGCCTAGTCATCCCTTCAATGCGAGGACACTCTATGCACTTTCTCTGCTGCTTGCCATCTCGGACACTCGCTACACATCATCCTTATCAACGACAGAATCATCCTGTCTGCCACTCATGGTCTCAAGCCTCCATTCGGGCACCCAATACTGAATATCCGTGGTGGTATACCTGGTCAATCGCCTCTGCCAGCTCTCCTGCGAAGCCTCTGGAGCCACTCGCCTCTGCTGTGTAACCCAGGATGCTGCAGTCTGCCCTGCGGGTAGTGGGGAAATAAGTCCCAACCGCTCAAAGAGCCACAATGATAAGAGACTGGGGCTGCCGCGTCCCATGTATAATGACCCTCCAGCCAGTCAGTCCATCCCATGATATGTCTCTGCCAGTAAAATGGGTACTATGTCTCTCTCTCCCTGCCCGGGCCGGATCTCAGTCAGTGTGGTACCTCGGTAACCCCGCATCTGCCTAACGACTCCTAGCAGCAAGTCGGAGCATACCCCATCATACTCACAGAAGCAGTATAGGGAGATCATAATCAGCATGAAAATGTCCATGGCCGTGGATAGGTCAAACAGCCCTAGACGGGATATAGCTAATCGGACTATCTGGGCCAGGCCAATGAAAAACAGGTCGAGGACCAGATCAGATACCTGCTCTACGGGAAAACCCAAGAAATCGACCAGCTGCTCGGTCAAGGGTCATGAATCTCGGGGGAAGACTGCATCTCTGAGCTCAGCTCCCCCAGCCAGTGCACGGAACTCTTCAATAGTGGGTGTAAGGTCATTGTATGAAAGGGTAAAGACATGCCTCTCGCGGTCCCAATATCTGGACACGGCCCGGAGAAGATTCCAATCTACCGCCCATTCCTTCAGTGCCCAAAGGCATCTCAACCCATACCGTTGGTCGACAACCCTCCTATTGTTGCTATGATGGTGGTGGGTTAGATGGATGAGATCGGAGTGAAATTGGCGCTCTTTGATCTTGGATCTTTCATTGTAATGCTCCATTCCGGACCAAAAGTCGAATCTTGGGGTTGATTTTGGGGTGGAAGATCGATTTGAGTTCTGCTGTGACTCCTGGAATGTGTTCTTCACGAGTCTGCCTTTTATAAATGCTGGGGCTTGCTGACCAAGAAACCCTGTCCCTCAGACTCTCCATGTCGGACGACATGCATGTCCCATGATGTCCTGTGTCGGACGACATGGGAAGTCCCATCAGACACCAGCATCAGCTGCAACTGCAGCAACCCCTTAGTGATCCAATGCTTGCTCAAAGCCTGCCCAAACCTGTCCAAAACATCCAAAAACCATACATATACAATCCCCTTCACTCATC
This sequence comes from Adenophora triphylla var. japonica, assembly GCA_022495995.1. Taxonomy (NCBI): domain Eukaryota; kingdom Viridiplantae; phylum Streptophyta; class Magnoliopsida; order Asterales; family Campanulaceae; genus Adenophora; species Adenophora triphylla. Next base: position 104,719 of record JAFEMH010001091.1, read on the forward strand.
AAGCCCGTGGGAGAGGATTTGGCGTACCCCATACATCCGCAGACACATAAACAACACCCAATACATGCAAAATCACAAAAAATACCCAATCACATCAAAAGCCATCATTTTGTGCCTTTCTTGGGACGGACTTGTGCATATGAACAAGCGAATATACAAATAAGCAAATGCTTTAGTTGTTAAAATACAAAATGCAAAAAAAATATATACAACCCAAAAAGCAAAAGATAGTGCATGCATTGTTCTTCTCTCTCTATCCCTAATGAGTCTAAAGCATGGCGAAAGGGGACCGCCATGATCACTCCGACTCGGAGTCGTCACCTACATCCTCCTCGCCCTCCTCGGAGCCGCTCTCGTCCTGGCCACTGGCTACCTCCTCCTCAGAGCTGTTCTGCTCCTGGCCATCGCCGCCGCCCTCCTGTACCTCATGTATCTCGCCATCAGAGCCATCGTCATCCTCATATCAGGTCCAAGGCCAGGGCTCGCCATAATATCCGTGCCACTTGGGCACTATGGAGAAAGGGGGCTGGTAAGGATCATCCTCATCACTATCATCATCAGGTTGGGGCTGCTGACTCGAACCACCAGCCTGTGAGCTAGAAGGAGCCAGAGTCGGCCTATGCCTCTTCTTGGGAGGCACGACATCACCAGGCTGGGAGCTGCATCTCCCCTTCCAGTGCTCTGCACTCTTTTGAAACTGGCGTAGCATCTTCACGGCCATAGTGAGCGCCTTGGCCACCACCCTGTAAGTCTTGGCCGGGACCTATTGAATGAAAATAAAAGAGGCAGTCAGAAGTAGTGAATACAGGCAGTAAAACAGTAAAAAACTTGAACAAAGCAGAAAAGAAAAGAATGCTCACAGAGGTAGTCCCACGGGGGAGCCGTAAATGAGGATGAGTCTCATACATGTCGAACAAGGAGCGGCGGATGACACCCTTGGTCTCATGCTCGAAGCAGCGCGGAGGCACCGGTATCTGCATCCCCGCTGCCCTCCTGGCAGCCATGACCTGAGGAGTCACCAGCCGAGTAAAGACGAACTGGCCATAATCTCCATCAACAGACAGCTCAGCAGCGTCAATACCAGTCCGCAAGAGCTCTAAGTCAAGGAGAGCTCGGGTATACCAAATCCCCACAGGAGGATCGTGAGGGACGCGGGCAGCTGCACCATACCCATGCTGTCGGCAGACTCTCTCTCCCAGATACAGAGCATCACCCTCCAGGCCGATCAAAAGCCTCCTCATCCGAGTCACCAAGGCGGCATCACCAACGACGTCCTCACCATATCTGCCATGCCATGGAAACAGCCTCAATCTACCCGGGGTGCCCCTAAAGGCAATCATCGTATCATGATAACAAGCCGTCTTCCGGGGCTTCACCCCGTCTACTCTCTTGCTCTCCCTAACCTGAAAAGTCCACCGGTATATGGATGGGAACAGATCGGCAGCAACCCTATCAGCCACAGCCCAAGCATAACATCCAAAGACCTCATAGGCCCACACCTGAAAATCAGAGACAAGAAACTTTCAGTGTACAACAACAGTGATAAATGATGACAGAAAAGGCAATGCAACAGTCAATGTGCGAAAAGTAAAAGAGCATACCTCTAGAACAGTCTAATAGCAATCCAAAGAGGTCACAGTGCCCCTTCTCACCTCATCCAAGGCTCTATACACCTGAGCCAAGCCAGCCTCGCCCCACAAAAAGGTGGAGACCTGGCCCCGTCTCGAAGGGGCTCCAGCAGAAGAGTCAATGCCGTAGTGGAGGCATTGCAGAACAGGGTATCGGAGAAGCCAGCCCAGGCAAAGGCCCTTGCCAGCTGCTCAGCTGTGACCACGGCCTCACCCTCAGAATAGAGACGGCACTGCTGCGATATCGCCGAATGCAGGTCCGCCAATGGAACCCCATTGCCCTTTAAACGAAGGGTCAGGCCAGTCAATCCTCTAATGGCATCCAGGATCAGGACACCAAGATCCTCAGAAAAAATGGGTCTGCCCATGAACCGCAGACCAGTAATGGCAGTGAAATCATAAGGAGTGATTGTGGACTCTCCCCAAGATAGATGAAAAGTGTGGATAGTGTCCCACCAGTACTGCCTAAAGGCCCTGACAAGCTCCACACTCCTAGGCGTGTCCCCAAACTCTCCGACGACGGTGAAGAACGGACCAAGTCCAGCAGCGTATATCAAGCCCTTGGGACTTTCGGGCAGATCAGAAGAACTGTGAAGAAGACCCCAGATGGTAGCGATCGCCTCGGGGAACCCCTTGGTCCGCAAAGCCTGCAGGTAAGCACAACACAGGTCAGAACAAGACTCCTCCTCTCGGACAATGCTCGTTGTACGTGCCTTCTTGATTCTGCTCGCGGAGGCATCGTTGCTTTGATTTGAATCAAAATTGGGAGGGGAAAATTTCAAATTCTTTCTTCTCTGCTCTCTCAAACTCGGCGACTGTTTGGGTTTCAAAACCCACTGTTTTACGACCAAACTGTTTTAATTAAAACAGCTTGGGGAAAGCCCCATGTCGTACGACATCCACGTTCCAGAGAGGGGTGGTCTTCCTTTTTTGCCCCTAGTCCATTTTTCCAGTCCTTCGCAACTGTCTATCATCATTATTCGTCATTTCATTCGGGTAAAAGCACCCGCCCCTCAGTCTTTCTCAAGAATCCTTGGGTGACTCCCCATCAAAACAGTCAAAACCGCAGGTGACTTCCCAAAGAAAACAGTCAAATCCGTGGGTGACTTCCCAAAGAAAACAGTCAAATCCTCGGGTGACTCCCCAACGAAACAGTCAAAACCGCGGGTGACTTCCCAAAGAAAACAGTCAAATCTTCGGGGTGACTCCCCTTGGAACAGTCAATCTTTCGGGGTGACTCCCCTTGGAACAGTCAATCTTTCAGGGTGTGAAATTACCCGATCTTTTTCGCGCGCGGGGGCGGCGGAAAAGGCGGTTGTCTTTCGCGGGGGGTTGGTGTCTGAGACCTCGCTTCACGGGAAGGAGCAGAATGAGGAGTCGCCACGCGGTTTTTGTATTTTGAGCCCAAACGTTGAGAAACGGCTTTTGAAAATGGTGTCGTTTTTATTGGTAGCAAAAACTTAGGAAAAGGCTTTGAAAACAGGGGATCATTTTTATTGGCAGCAAAAACGAGTAAAAAGCTTTTTGTACCAGAGATTGTTAGGTTCGGAGGTCAGGTTACGTTTCGGGTAGAGCATTACGAGATCGCCCGAAACGCCTCGCATGACGAGTCTTTCTACCTTTCTCGAAATCGTGTGTGTGTGTATGTGTGTCTTTTGAAATGGGGGGCTTGAATAAAAAGCTTAATCTTGGTTTGAGTGACAAACGTTGATTAGGTGACTTTGTTTGAAAAGACGAGCGTTTGAATGACAAACATCGGTTTTGAGTTTGAAATGAGCGTTTGCGTGACAAACGTCGACTTTGAGTTGAAATGAGCGTTTGCGTGGCAAACGTCGACTTTGAATCGGGCGAGTCATTGTTAACGATTTTTACGGGAAAAATACGTATTAAATGATTTTAAGTGTCAAATGGCGGCTTGGAGTTTGAAGATGAGTGTTCGGAGGCCGAACGTCATTTCGCGCGTTTTGAAAGAGAGTTCGACGGACGAACTCCGGTTTTGAACCGGGCATTACATTGTTAACGATTTTTACGGGAAAAATGCGTATTAAATGATATGCGATCAACGAATCGAGTTGCGACTCGGACTTTTGAAAAGTAAATACTATCACAATCCAAACGGATCGGACTTGTAAATGACAGTATTTAAAGCGGTGTCAATGGAATCAAACGATCCGGAATTGTAAATGACGATCAACGAGGCCAAACGGCTCGGAAGTGTAAATGACGATCAACGAGGCCAAACGGATCAGAAGTGTAAATGACGATCAACGAGGCCAAACGGCTCGGAATTGTAAATGACGATCAACGAGGCCAAACGGCTCGGAATTGTAAATGACGTGAAAGTAAACGGAACGGGGTCGGAACGCCGTTTTAACCCGTGATTACTTCTCTTACAGAAAGAGAAGAGGATCGAGGGGCTAAAACGTATCGGACCCCATTAGACGGAGGCGTCTACATTTTGACAATGACGTTCGAAATGATTATAGCGGCGGCGCGTAAACCGAGACGGAACGGAAGATTCAGAGAGAGGGAGTTATACCTATGGCTAGGGTCGACTCCTTTGGCTCGGGAGGTGTGCACGGGACACGGAAAGTTATTCGAAAGGTTGTTTTGAAGTCGTAGGGTGCGTATTTGATCGAAATACGAAGGTTTCACGCAAATCGAGGCAAAACGGGAGCTCGGGAAGGGTGGAAACCAGTTTGGACCGTGGGGTATGTGATTTTTGGTATCAAAATCCCTCTTCCTTGCCTTTGACAGCAACTTCTATTTATAGGGTGAAAATTGCAGTAGGAGTCCGGCCGAACTTGGACTGAATTTCAGGGGTTTTGGGAATTTTGGAAATCTGGGGGACTTGCTGGCAATTTCAGGAAAATTGCACAGTGAGTCCGGCCGGACTTGGCTTGCAAACGGGGTATTTTGGTCTTTTGGCCTTGATTTGTGATTGACGAGTGACTAGAGGGAGGTGGCATGCGGGACACGTGTCCTGTGACTCACCGAAGTGTGGGAGTTCGTTCCCGGTCCCGATTTTGTCCGTTTTTAAAATAACGGTCAGGAAATGTCCGAAACGCCCCGGAAAGTGCCGGAAAATGCGTTTTTCGAGGAAAGCCATACTTTTACGTGAGATGTCACGTGCTAAGTACGGTTTGACGTCGGGATGCAGGCGATCCGGGGCGTCTCGTTGGCACAGCAACGGGGAGTTTAACGAGTTCCGGTTAACCTGGAGCGGGCCAGTTAACGGATTTCGGTTAACTTTCTGACGAATTTGGACGATCCGGATTTGGGTACTTACAATTAGCCCCTCAGCGACGTCTCCTCCGAAGGAGGTAGGGTCGTTGAAAAAAGACAAGGATCCAAATCGGGATGCCTTACTTTGAAAGAGACACAGGCGGTCGAGTGGTGGACCCTTAGCGAAAAGGATTCCTACGTATCCGGCGGGAATCAAGCCGATCGTAGTTCGAAAAGGGGCAAGGGCCGCGCATGGGGACCTTGACCTGGCGAGGCTGTTAGGAGGCGTCTAAACCTGGATGAGACCATTCGCGAGGTACACATGCACTCGAATGGAGACTGATTAGGAGGCGTCACGAACACAGGACTTCTGAAACCTTCGAGGGCGTGTGGCGCCTCAAACCGGAGTTGCGATGTTGACGAGGGCTTTCGTGCCTTGGGTGCTGGGCTTATTGCTGTTGCCGGAGATGACTGTTTGCAAGGCGTTCGTACCTTGGGGTTCGGGCTTATTGCTGTTGCCGGTGAGGACTGTTTGCAAGGCGTTCGTACCTTGGGGTTCGGGCTTATTCTTTGCCTTGGAGATGACTATTTGCAAGGCGTTCGTACCTTGGGGTTCGGGCTTATTCTTTGTTCTGAGATGACTATTTGCAAGGCGTTCGTACCTTGGGGTTCGGGCTTATTCTTTGTTCTTGCGTGATGACCATTTGCAAGGCGTTCGTACCTTGGGGTTCGGGCTTATTCTTGTTGCCGTGATGGCTTGTTTGCAAGGCGTTCGTACCTTGGGGTTCGGGCTTATTCTTTATTGCCGGAGATATTTTTGCAAGGCGTTCGTACCTTGGGGTTCAGGCTTATTGCTGTTGCCGGTGATGACTAGCGAAGGTCTTGGTAAGAGAGTGGAGGTTGGACCGCGAAGGTCGGGATCAACTGTTTGAAATCGGACCGTGAAAGATCGCGATTGAGGATTGAAATCGGACCGTGAAAGGTCGCGAATGAGAGTTTGAAATCGGACCGTGAAAGGTCGCGATTGAGGATTGAAATCGGACCGTGAAAGGTCGCGATTGAGGATTTGAAATCGGACCGTGAAAGGTCGCGATTGAGAGTTTAATGGTGAGGACCATTTAAATTTTAACGTCGGGAGACGGAATCGTAACTGAAATGTCCGGAGACATGGTTGAACGTTTGAATGTCAAACGTCAACTGGACTGAATTTAACGTCAGAGACGAGCGTTAGTGAGAACTAGCAGGAATTTAACGTGCGGAGACGAGCGTTAGTGAGAACTAGCTGGGAATTTAACGTGCGGAGACGGCGTTAGTGAGAACTAGCTGGGAATTTAACGTGCGGAGACGAGCGTTAGTGAGAACTAGCTGGGAATTTAACGTGCGGAGACGGCGTTAGTGAGAACTAGCTGGGAATTTAACGTGCGGAGACGAGCGTTAGTGAGAACTAGCTGGGAATTTAATGTGGAGACGAGCGTTAGTGAGAACTAGCTGGGAATTTAACGTGCGGAGACGAGCGTTAGTGAGAACTAGCGGGAATTTAACGTGCGGAGACGAGCGTTAGTGAGAACTAAGCGGGAATTTAACGTGCGGGAGACGAGCGTTAGTGAAAACTAAGCGGGAATTTAACGTGCGGGAGACGGCGTTAGTGAGAACTAGCTGGGAATTTAACGTGCGGAGACGAGCGTTAGTGAGAACTAGCGAGAATTTAACGTGCGGAGACGGCGTTAGTGAGAACTAGCTGGGAATTTAACGTCTGGAGACGAGCGTTAGTGAGAACTAACTAGGAATTTAACGTGCGGGAGACGAGCGTTAGTGAGAACTAGCTGGGAATTTAACGTGCGGAGACGAGCGTTAGTGAGAACTAGCTGGGAATTTAACGTGCGGAGACGAGCGTTAGTGAAAACTAAGCTGGGAATTTAACGTGCGGAGACGAGCGTTAGTGAAAACTAGCGAGAATTATCCTCGGGGATAGGGCGTTAGAAATGTCTAGCGGGGAAATTTTACACTTTCGGGGCCAAAAGTGGTAAAATTAGAATTGCCAAAAGGCGAGGGCAAAAGGGGCAAAAATTATTACAGTGCGGTAAGAGTCCGGTGGACTTTTCTTTATTTTCCGAAAACCTTTTAAATGCCGAAATTTGGGGAAGAAAATGGCCATTTTCTTCCATTGTTGCCGGCGAGAGAGGAGAGAAAAGAGAGAGAAATCCAACCCAAATTGCAAGGTTTGCTCGAATTTGTGAGGGAAAATCGCTATGGAGGGTGAAGGAGGACCAATGGCTCGCCATGGAAGGACAGACAACGAAAGAACTCGATTGGTTCGGACCATTCGAACCACCACTCTTCCATTGAATTCGGCGGAGTTTTATCCGGCGAGGGATAGACACAACTCCAAGGATGGGATCGAAAGACAAGTAAGTTCCCTACAAATTCCATTAATTTCAAGAATGTGCATTCTTTAAATGTTAGAAATTTGTTAGGGATTTACTTAGGGATTTTGGTGCCCGATTTGGGGCTTTTGACTTTGCTATGAATCATTGTCGAAATTGACTAGGACGTAGTTCAATTGACATCATGGGTAGATGACATAAAAATTTTGGTTGCAAAATTCCATGTCTAAATGCATTTTCCAAAATTAAAGTAGCTTTAATTCGGGACGGAGCGAAATTTTCGAAAAATTCGAAAGAATTTGAAAGTTCCGGATTCGACGGAGTTTTCGAAAGATTTTGAAAGTTCCGGATTCGACGGAGTTTTCGAAATGATTTTGAAAGTTCCGGATTCGACGGAGTTTTCGAAAGATTTTGAAAGTTCCGGATTCGACGGAGTTTTCGAAATGATTTTGAATATACGTAGGAAATGAATGAGAACCGTATCTGCATTGCATCCTTTTGACATGCGTTGGTGCATTTCTGTTGACGTTGCTTCTGTCTTGTTTGTCTGCAGGGGACAGGGATGGTTGATACCCACAACCAGAAGAGTCGGGGTGCCTTTGAGCGGTGCGGGTATTGTGGGGCCTTATCCGGACGTGGCAGAGAGGAGAGAGAGTCCACGACAGTAGTGATTGACTCATTTGTTTGGGTTTATTAGTCTTGTAGGCTGCGGCAGTGATACGCCAGAGCGGAGTCCATGTATGTCGCGGCGAGCAATGCGGTGGGATACGACCCACACTTTCCATTTCGAGATGGGGGAGCGACGGTGACTCCCACGGATTTTGCCGCTATCACTGGGTTGCCGAGCTTATGGCAACGCGCTGGTGTGGGTTGATGGTTACACCCGGAGCTTGGTTATGCAGGCTGCTTTGGGTTTCGATATTACCGATGCCGGGGGCTTAGGCATTCGGTACGAGCCGATGGAGCATCACTTGAGGCGGGTGTCGCCGATTATCTGGCTGGGTCCTTGAGGATGACCGCGGAGCGTCAGCTCGAGGGTTCCTTTGGTTTCTTGTGTCAGCGACCTTGTTCCCGACTTCCGACACGTCTTGTCACTTCCCTCTGCTCGGGTCGGCGGTAGACTTGGATGCCGTTAGGGGTTTGCGTGGGGAGGCTGGGTGGCCGAGCTCTACCACTCTTTGGACGGAGTTCTCGCGGGGAGAGGAGCACTCATTTAGGCCCTTCACGCTTTGTCTTGGATGTAAGTTTACGTGCTTTTTCTCTTCCTTGCCTCTTTTATGTACTCGTATGTATACGCTTTGTAGGCGACATAACTTTCCATTCTCTTGGCAGTGCAGTGCTACGGGGTGTTCGGTCCGCGAGCTTGGGACGTCGAGGCCGTACCGTCCCTGTTCCCTGCCTTCTTGGTTTGGCGAGAAGAAGGCGAAGAGGGCGGTCTCTTCGAGGTTGGCACTCGAGTGTCGTACGAGGAGATATCTCTGGCGGCGAACACAGAGTTCTCCGAGAGGATCCAGTGACACAGTGGAGCGGGTTTGATCATGTCGCGGTGCGGGTGCAGCGAGACTACACGGCGGTGGAAGCTCCTGGTGGGACTTCAGCTGCGACGCCATGTATGCAGGGGAGAGGGTGACCCGTCGGCATAGGCGGGGTCTCTTCCATTGGTGCCGGTGGATCCTCCTTTGTACATGCGGCATCCCGGGAGATGCCGATGGATGAGCTGGAGGGATACCTTCGGGGTGTGTACTTCACCGAGTACATCATAGCGGGGCCGCTTATGATGTTTTCTTGAGATGAGGCGTGAGCCCGCGGAGTGCGGCATAGGGAGGCGAGGTCCACTGGAGGTCCTCGACATTTTCTGTCCGCGAGCTAGGCTAGCGTACGAGGCTGGGCGGTTCGCGCGGGCGACTTGTGATCCCGCTCCGGCGGAGCCGAGACCCACGATACGGGGCGGACCCCAATGCTTCGGTGAGCATCTTTTCGATTTTACGCATTTGATAGTAGCATTACGCACATGATGCATACGTACTTTACATTCGCTTTACGATGATTTTCCTGGTTCGCAGGTATCGGCCGTACGTACAATGAGGCCGTAGGGTGGTGGACGGAGTGGTCCGCATACGCCCGGGAGGCTCGTGGAGTTTATGCGGTGCGGTTCCGGAGGAGCGTGGACGTCCGCGATCGGGGGCCGTCTAGGCCGAGGGTTCGCCTGCTCCACGGGTGGTGGGGAGGACTTCACACGGGGTTCGGCCGGTTCGCGGGCGGAACGGCTGGATTTGGAGCTCCTTCTTCCGCGCATTCGGGCGCGAGAGGGGGAGTCCTCGAGTTCGCGTACTCAGGGAGGCCACTTTGCCTATTCATTGGAGGAGTTCGGCGAGTTCTGTTTGCGACGAGTCCGGCGGCGGCGGAGCGATGCGTCGAGTGTACGGATGACGAGCGGGACTCAGAGTAGTCCCCTTTTCTTGCTTTCTTCCTTTATTATTTTGTTTAGACAAAATGCATGTATTTGTCGGGAACAAATTTTGATTTGAAATGTATTTGCAAAAAGGCGCCCGTGGGGCGGAACTACATGCCATATTTATTACGTGATCACCTTCGGTTATTTTCGGCAAATAAGCAAATAGGTTAATCAAAAATAAATAAAAAGGAGAAATGCATTAAAAATTGAACGGGTCAAAAATTAAGCATGTATGCACTAAATTTTAATTATTTGCCTTTGTTGCACGAGCCCGGGGCGGAAGGGATATTGACATTGGTTAAATGAAATCGGGGGCGAGCACGCAGATTTCATAAGAGTGAACGAGGGCATGGTTTGGAAATGTTTCCAACTTTTAAGGCGGTAGGCTGCGAGTTGACCAAGTCAGCTGCGAGAGAATCCGTAGGACTTGAAATGAATTTCAGATTCTTTAAATTGCGGTTTCGGCTTTGCAATTTGTAAGAAGCTGCGCATTGCTTTTGCTCATTACGGTGAGTTCTTTTCCATTTCTTAAGGTTTTCTTCACCTTCGACATGGCTCCTTTTCCCAAGTTATCGTCTCGGATGCAAGAGCGATATTTGGACAACTTTCGGTCGTGGGTACGGAACCACACGAGGCGAGAACAAAAGGTTTTCGAAGGTACATTACGGGATTAAATCTGTTTGGGCTTTGAAGGAGCTCATGCCCAGTTGGGATCTTTTGAGAGCCGCGTCTCGGTTACAGGACGTAAGGAGGAATGTGTACGGCTTTTCGTACAACGAAGTCACTCCTACGTTTGAAGATTTCCGGGCCGTGCAGGAGGACTGAGGCACGGAACGGCTAGTTCTTCCGTATCTTTGGTGGCATGGCCACCGTTGAGAAGCTAGTGTCTTTGTTGGGTATCTCATTTGGAGAAGCATACGGGATGCGTCTGAGGATACCGATTATGTTGACATTTCGGGGCTGCCAGAAAGATTTGCGGAGGCGAGGAGCGTCTTTGCGTGGGACGCGTTTGCTGCGTGTGTGATTGCTACTCTGTTCACATTCACGTCTGCAGGTGTGTGCCATCACGGTGTCTTGGACTGGTGAGGCGGTGCGGAGTGGAGAGACATCGTGCCATTGGTCTTGGGCGAGACGTTCACAGGCATAGGCCGGATGGCGGCCGGTAGCCGATACATGTGGGGAGGGAGTCCCGCTATGCGACCATGTGGTTGAGGGAGAGGGTGCAGATGATGCAGAGGTGCCAATGTCTGTGACGCTTGGTCTTTCTCGCGGCGTCCTCACAGTGATAGGGGTAATCGAGTGAGTTTGGAGCTCTGGATGGCCGGACTTGGCACGCATCACTTGCGATGGTGGGTTCCCCATTGGAAGTTCTGAGACTTGTAGGACCGCTCGGGAGGGTGCATTTGATCGTCGAGTGCCGGGGCTGTCTCGGGCGTCATTCTATATTCCATCATTGGTTACGCGGCGATGTACGGGTGGAGCGAGATGCCCTTGGCGATACGAGTTATCTTTGCTACCTTTGAGGTGGGATCTCTGCGGATGGAGGATCCTTCGACGCTATTCTTGGTCACCGGTGGTGGCAATACACGTCCTTTCTGCCCGGGGTTCTCTTTCACCGGAGAGAGGGCCTTTGTTCTATCGGCTTGATATACGGGTAGTACGAAGAGTGTATGGGGAGACACGAGATGGCTATCTTGTGGAGATGGAGTGAGTGTTGAGTGCGATCACACAGACGGTTCGACATTGAGGAGGACGAGAGGCGAGGGCTAACCACAGGAATCGTGCAGCGATGCCATGGCCGATTATGTGGCAAGTGCTTGATCGGGAGGCCAATCAAAGCCTTTGCGATGATGGCTCGAAGCGAGGCGGCTCGAGACAGAGCTAGAGAAAGGGCTGTATTGACGGCCACGGGATTGACGGAGGCGTCGGGAAGAGTCCCACTGAGCCGAGGTAGAAGGCCTACGGAATATTTCTGCGAAGGTGAAGAACACTCGCCGGGGAAAAGGGAAGGGAAGAAGGATGAAGGACCTAGTACGGGAAACTAGGTTGACCTTCTTTGTCCCGGAGTATCCATCCATTGTCATTGCGAGACACATTAATTGATTAATGTTTTATTGTAGTTTTGCTAGCGTGTAGCGAGTCAAGAGTTGACCGTGCTTGAACTCATCAAAGAATGTTTTAACCGTTATGAATTTGTAGGTTAAATGAAAAGAGTTTTCGAAACACAAGCAATTGATGCTTATTGTATTTTTTTGTTTTTTAGACCGAACCAAAGATGGTTGCCTACGTTCCGCTTTTACAATTGGACTAAGGGGCTCGGAGTCACCGTAGTTCGACACTTTAGGTGAATTTGAGAAAAACAAAGACAAAAGAAGTGCGACCACTGTTTTTACGGATCATTAGCGGGAATGTATCCGGTTGGGTATTACTCTTTTAGCACTTTAATTTTGCGAGGGGACGGTGTATGGGGAAGGTGAGTTGACTCGTGCTCTTCCTCAAACGAAGTATCTGCGGAGCTTGCTTCCGTTCACGGGGTTAACGAAAGGGTTTCCGTCCAAATCTGCTAGCTTCATGGCTCCTCGGAGAAGATTCTTTGTACCACGAACGGTCCTATCCGGGTAGGCTCCCACTTTCCGAGGGGATTGAGTGCAACGTAGGAGGCTTTTCCTTTAGCACCAAGTCGCCTTCTACGATGTCTCGGATCTTGACTTTCTTGTCGAATGCTCGTGCCATTACGCTCTGGTAGGCTCGAGTGTGTTCCATGGCTTTCAATGCTGCGCTCGTCGAGTAGAGCAAGTTCGTCGTGACGGCTCTGTAGCCATTCGACTTCATTGATCCCGTTTTCCAAGAGGACTCGGAGGATGGAATTTCCAATTCCACGGGTAACATTGCTTCCATTCCGTAGGTAAGTGCGAACGGAGTCTCCCCTGTGGCGGTTCGGCGATGTTCGGTATCCCCGAGAGGAGCTAGATGTAGCTTTTCGGGCCGGTCCCGACCTGCAGTGGTCATCTTTACGATTATCGTGGCGAGAGTCTTGTTAGGCTGCCTCTCTTGCACCATTGGTTTGTGGTACAGTAAGGAGAAGACTTGTGACGTGTGACTACGAATTCGGTCGGTAGTTGGTCACAATTTCCTTCGAAGTGAGTCCCATTGTCGGAGATGATCTCATTGGGCACTCCGTATCGGCACATGATGTTCTCTCGGATGAACTCGGCCACCTTCCTAGAATTCGGTACCTTGTACGATCGGCTTCTACCCATTTGGTGAAGTAGTCGGCTGCGACTAAAATGAACTCGTGACCATTGCTCCTGGAGGAGTGATCTTGCCGATGACGTCGATTCCCCATGTGGCGAAAGGCCGTAGGCGTAGTCATGCGGTAGAGTTCGTGAGGAGGATGTGATTGAGGTTGGAAAACCGTTGACATTTGTCGCGGCTTCGGACGAAGCTGGATGCGATGCATTTCCATTGATATCCAATAGTATCCCATACGGAGAATGATGTGTCAATGCTCGGGCGTTCATGTGCGGACCGCGGGTTCCGTTGTGAACTTCGTTCATTAGCTTCGCGCTTTTTCTTTGTTTACACACCGAAGGAGTGGCCCTTGGTGGCGCTTCTTGTACAACATACCCCCGAATGACGAAATGGGATGCCGGGCGTTTTAATGCCATCATGTTTTTGGCTTTGATCCCTTCTTTGTATTTTCCATCTTCATTTGTGAAGGAAGCTTCTCCGCTTTGGAGGTGCTTGGTAAATTTGATTGTACCGGGGTTCGTCGATCGTTTCTTTTTCTTTTTCGATCTCACGGCAATAGGCGGGTGTTTCCCGTCTGCCTGTACGAGGGGTTTCTTGCTTTCCCTTCGGGAATTTCGACAAGAGGCGAGGTTGCCGGGCGTGCGCGAGCGGTTTCTGTCTCTTGGCAAATAGTGAAAAGAGATGTCCTTGAGCGAAGCAATGAGCTCCTCCATGTACGCGTGGTACTTCGAAGGCCGGAATCTACCGTCTTCCATTTGTTGGATACTTGATTGATGATCAATGCTTTGAGTCTCCATATACATCCGGCTCTAAGATGTTGCGCTCGAGGCGGCTTCCAAACCTGCTGCACGAGGCTTCGTATTCTTGCATTGTTGGTTGCTTCAAAATTGACTTGATGGCTATGGGAGTATGCTCGTCCTTGGGATCGACAAGGAGCATTCCAATGCCATTCCCCTTCTTGTTGGCTGCCCCATCGAAGAAGAGTTGCCGGCGGTTTGCGCTGTCAGTGAAAAGATTCCGTCGTCAGGAAATTGCGGATCGGGACCCTTAGGTTCCTTTGCTCGGGAAGTCGGCAAGGCGATACGCCATTACTACGCCCTTTGTCGATTTTCGACCATGTACTTGATGTCGAACTCGGCCGGGAAGAATGACCACTTGGCTAGCCGCATTGACAAGGATGGCTTGTCAAAGAGATATCGGACGGGGTCCACTTTGGAGACCGGGGAGCACCGAATGCGGCGCATGTAGTGTTTCGGTTTCCCGACTACCCATACCAAGGCGGTACAAGTTTTCTACGATCTTTGAGTAGGCGAGTTCACTTCCTTGAAGCTTTCGGCTTACGAAGTAGATTGCATGCTCAACCTTGGAATCTTTACGTTCTTGTGCCGGCATTGCTCAGATAGACGTGTACATTGCTTGTCGGATACGGGAGTAGTGGCTTGTCTTCGTGTGGCGGAGCACATAGTGGGGGATTAACCAAGTAGGTCTTGATTTTCTCGAAAAGGTTTGGCACTCGGAGTCCCATTTGATGTCGGCATTCTTTTTCATCGGTTTGAACATGGGCTCGCGAGAAGATGTCAAGCGGTTGATGAAGCGGCGATGTCTTGAAGTCTTCCCATGAAGCTTTTCACTTGTCGGGGTTTGAGGCGGCTTCATGTCGATGATGGCCTTGATTTTCACAGGATCGGCTTCGATACCTCTTTACGTAACCATGTACCCCGGTACCTTGCCGCGCTTGACGCCGAAGGTGCACTTTGCGGGTTCAACCTCATGGAGTGTTTTACGAGTACGGTGAAGAACTTCCTCGGATCTGTCATGTCTTTGCATGTCGATCCCTTGGAGTGGATGATCATGTCGTCGACATATACTTCGATTTCTTTGTGAATCATGTCATGGAAAAGGGCTATTGCGGCCCGGTAAGTAAGCCCCGGCGTTCTTTAGACCGAACGGCATGACCGTGTAACGGTATGTCCCCATGGAGTGGTGAAGGCGATCTTGGCACGATCCTCCTCGGACATCTTGATGCGGTTGTATCCATCAAACCCGTCCACGAAGGACTTTACTTCGAAATTTGCCGTGGTGTCGACCGGCATGTCGATGTTAGGCGGTGGAAATCATCCTTAGGGCTGGCCTTGTTGAGATCCCGAAAATCCACGCGGCATCGACCTTTCCGTTGGCCTTGGTGACCGTCACGATGTTGGAGAGCCAAGTCGGGTACTCAATCACTACGATGAAACCAACTCGGAGCATTTTCTCAATTTCTTCTTTAACTTGCAAGGACCACTCTGGCTTGATCTTGCGCGGCTTACATTTTGACAGGCTTGGATTCGGGATCAGGGAATTCGGTGCTCCACGATTGAGGGATCGAGTCTGGCATGTCTGATATGACCGAGCGAACACGTCAACATACTCCCGGAGGAGGCTTATCGGGGCTTCCTTTTACGCATCGGCGAAGAAAGCGCCCACTTGTGTCTCTTTAGGCTCTTGCGGCGACCCCCGGAGTTCACTTTGGTCATAACCTCTTCGGCGGCTTGGGCCCGGTTGTCCTCTTGGTCAACTACACGCTCGAGAACTTCTTTAATGTATTGTTCGTTTACTGTGTCTGCTTCTTTATCAATTGCGTTATTAACGTCTTTTAAGTTGTTTGTTAACTTATCGGTTGTTAAAGTGGCAATGAGAGGATACTCAGAAAGGTCGAGACTTTTCATTACACAAGAACGGGAATACATGATTGGCTCTGACATTATAGTCCTCCGGCGTAAGGCCGTTGGATGACTCGGAAGGGCTGGACTCGACAGGAGGCCGGCTCGAGAGGGTTTGAGACCGGGTTTAGGGAGATGTGGGTGCGGGCCCGGCTTGTCTTCCATTTACACTGGCTTGCCCTTGGTCGGTGAAAGTTACCCAATTCTTCGGTGGCATTCTTTGGATGCTTGAGGAGGGTGTGGGGATCGAGAGGCTTGGCTCCTGCTGTCCCTATCATGGCGATCATGCTTTGTTGTCGGAGCCCCGATCGATCAAGTTGGGCAACTCCATGACTTCTTCAAACGGACTACGTAGAGGCTGGTCCCAGAGCGTCTTCTATGAATTACGGTTCCTTACGCTTTGGATTTCTTGTCTCGAATGTGGCCTCGGCGGCTGATCCGAACAACTTGTTTCCCATGGAGAGTACCCTGAGTTGCTCCTCCAAGTGCAGGATTCCCTTGAATGTGTACTCATCTTTGGGTGTGGTGGCGGTTGGTCCGAGTAGAGGCGTGATGTCGAGAACGCTCCCCTTATCGGATTAGCTTTGAGTCCTACGAAACGCTTGAGGTCCGTGCTAGCTGTTCCATTACTTTACGTAGTCTTGGCGTTGACTATCCTGCTTCTTTCTCATCTTCATCGGTTCCACCGTCGGTCCCCTCGATTCTGGCATCGGATTCGTGTCGGTCCCCTCGGTTACTTGTCGGTTCCCTTGTCGGTCCCTCGGTTACGCGTCGGTTCCCTTGTCGGTCCCCTCGGTTACTGCTGTCGGTTCCCTTGGTGAAGTAATGAGCGAGGTCAAAGGCATGTAGTCGGAGGTGGGTGTGCCGTCGGAGGTTCCCCTTTTGTGGGGCTGCTTGCCTTGGTGCGGGCGAGCCTTTTGTCTTCCTTGATGTCGGCCGGTGTTGGCACGTAGCGAAGCCCACTGGACCGTGGTGTGGTCCTTGACTTCAATAACTTGGTGCTGGCCTTGCGGCCTTTTGCCGAGCCCCGATCACGGGATGAAGTTCATGAGTTTCATCATCCTCATGGCGGGAGGAATCGATCGTGAGACAGTGGAAGGTCCACGTTGCATATTTGGATCTTGGAGGTCTCGAGTGAATCCGGTTAATGGCATGTCATCATTATGCTTGATTTCTAACACAGAATGTCGTTGGTCTTTGGTCCCCTCGGTGGTGACAACGTCGCCGTAGGCGTGGTTAGCTCGTTGCCTTGCATGAACTTGAGGCCTTTGGTGAAGGGTGGATGCCACGCCATTGATTTGATGCGGCCGGGGACGCCCCAGGATGGGCTGTGAAAGTGATTGGAATGTCCGACACTTGGAATTCGGTGGGGATCACCCGCTTGCCGAACCGGATGTTAAGAGTAGCAACCCCAGGAAGCATGCGGGAAGTAGAGTCATAGGCCTTGACAGCAGTGTGGACTGAAGGCTTAAGATGCGTGGGCTTGATGTCAAGCGGGTCCATCATCTTGGCGGGCAAGACATTCATTCCGGAACCTCCGTCTACCAACACGCGAGGAAGACGACGCTCGTCAGTGGGCTGTGATGTAAAGCGGCTCATTGTGATCGGCCCCAAATTTTGGAAGGTCCAAATGCTGTGAAGGTGATAATGTTGCCATAGTGGATGTTACCAATCATACGAATGACTTCATGCGGGGTTGCGTCCACGGGGACCATGGTACGGGCCAGGCTTTCCTCTAGCTTGAGCTTGTGAGGATAAGAGGAGGTGAGCAGAGACGAAAGGGAAATGTTTGCACGAGTACGCTTGGTGAGTGAGGATCGGGTCCTCTTTCAAGGAACTTGCGTCTTGCGGGCTGGCCGGACTGCAACTACGGCTCCGTCGGCTTTTGGTGGCCTTAGGTGGTAATGCATGGATTTGACCCGATCGGGTTAGAACGGCGACATCAAGTTTGGTCCCTTACGAGCAGTGCTCAGAGTTGAGCCATAGTTAGAGGAGGATTCCTCGTAGCATAGGGCCATGCGTCTTCCCTCAACTCATTGATTGTGGATGAATTCCCGGGAGCTTCGGCGGCTTGAGGGATTACGTCCCGGGATGCGCTTAGGTGCCTCTGCGGGGAGGTAGCCTACGGTTTGACGTAGCTGTTCGAATGTCGGTGCACAACAGTGATTGCACTGGCGAAGCGTGCGTTGCGACCCTCCAGGGGAGGTTGGAGAGTTCTCGGCTCAAGCGAACGGTCTCCTTGATCTCTTCACGGTATATCGCGTTCCTTTCCTTCTTGTTGAGCATACTCGGGCGATGCAGTTGGGTGCAGCGATACTCGTGGTTGGCTAGTTTTCCTCCACTGCGGGCCCCGGAGATCAACCTTCTTGCGGCGGAGCTGCGTCGAGAGTTAATGCCTGCGTTTCTTCCCATGTGAGAATAGCCGGTGCTTCTTTGAAGCTGCGTGCGGCGGTCTAGGTAAACCTCCATTGGGGAGAGTTTTCTTCTGCTTTATACGAGTGGCGGGTATGTCGGAAGGTGAGTATACGGCTTCCCGAACATCTGCCCATGTGGCTCGGTTCTTTGTCCCAGTTGATCGTTTACGTAAATGAAGGCCGTAGGCGTGGAATTTCCACTGAGTAGTTGCTCGAGGCGAATTTCCATCCTCCTCACTGTTTTTAAATAGACCTTCCTCCACGAGTTGGCCTTTCAATTTGAGTGCGGTAATAATCCGTTCCCATCCTCCCGAGGACCCTTGGGAGTCCGGTTTTGTTGACTTCATGCCCGGCTTGGAAGAGAATGGTTTCATCGTCTTCACCGTCGCTTTCACGAGAGAACTTGCTTTCCTCGGGAAGGTAAGCGGCCGGGATTCGTTCCGCCGTGTCATTCCATCTCCTAGGTCATCGGGACCGTTGACCACCCTTGGGGGCGAGAGGGTTGGATGAGAACGGACGGTAGTCCGGAAAGTTGCCATGAGCAAAACTTTTGAGGTCGAATTGGTCTAGAGTGGCCTCTAGCTCTCTGTCGAAAATTTGCTGTGACACTTTAAGGGCTTGGTCCCTGTAGGTCTTTCGAGCTTGGTCTTCGTCCCAAAGACGACTTTCTTGAGCGGCTAGTTCCATGAGAGCTTTCCTTGCGAGACCTAGGCGAGTCTCCGTAGGTGCGCATCGTCGGCTAGTGTCCGTAGCCGTGATTACATTCAAATCGCCGAATGGCGGGAACACTTGGATTACATTGACGAAGGAAGTCGGGACCGGGACATTCTATGCGTCCTTCTTTAATCTCGATCACCAAGAAGTTTGCCCATATACGCTTGATTGACCCCACGGGGGTATTGAATTCCCGCAATGTTGACGGTCTCGTGATCTCGCTCGATCGCCAAGTCTATCAAAGCTAGCGATCGATTGGCGGGATGTCTCAATACGGGGCCGTGACGGCTGGGAGCGAATCGAACCGAAGCATGTTGATGCCGAGGTGGTCATTTCCTGTGTCGGAAGGCGACTCGCCTTGCGGGGAAGACTTTCACGAGGATGTTTTCGGGTGGGCTGGTGGAAGCGTTCCCGAGGTTGATCCGACTTGTAGCGGGGTGAGGAGCTTGGTCTCCTTTCTTTGTGTGCCCTTGGCCTTGGCGGCGCTTGAGGGTATAAGCTTGACCGACGGCACGGGCCGGTTGCAGCTGGGGCTGGTACTTGGAAGTAGGGATGAGCTACGAGCTCGCTTGGCCGGTGCCTCGTTTACCGTGAGCGAGCGGTCATCGAGGGTAACCTTGGTGTTGCGAGAATCGATAACAAGGACGGGATCCTTGGCTTTATCGGGATACTGGAATAGATGATATTGACGAAGTCGTCGTCCTTCACTTGATCGTAGGGATTCCTCGTTGCGTGAATCGTGTGCTTCCAATTATCGAGATAGGCTATGCATGCATGGACGTTGAGCTTGAAAATTTCCATGGTATTGGAACCTTGGTCGTAGGTGACACGATCGGAAGGAGTTCCGTCCTCAAACCGAGCATGTGAATGCGGAGGTCCGCTTGCGGGTGCACGCGTCCTCGACTCCGGAGAGTCCAGATTCATCGTCATCTCCGATCGCTCAATCCGTGTGTAGGGACGTATTGCGTCAAAGTTGCGTTCTTTGAGCAAATAGGAAAACATCATGCTCTTCGTTGGAGAAGAGGGGTGCAAACGGGTAGTTCCTCGTGGAGGACGTCCCATACAACTTCCATGCATTCATCACGAGAATGACGGTGCTTGTTGACCTTGGATCACAAAAACCTCTTCACCTGGCGGGGCCGAGAGTTTGTTTGGAGGATGCCGACGAATCTCCGATTGGAGACTCGGGGGTTTATGTGCCCGTATCATGGCGATATTCGCCGTTTCCTTCCACCCGCTCCAAGTGTTGGAAACGACAGTTGAACTTGATGTATCGGATCGCTTCTGTGGTCCGCCCGCTCGAGTACGTTTACATAGTTAGCATCTCCGGACTCGAGGGATTCTCGATGTGATTTTCCCCGATAGTCCCTTGGTTGATTCGAAGGAGGTAACCCCGGTGCCCGAGTGCGGACACGTCGCCACTGTCTCGCTTCGTTTCCTATGAGGAAACCGTCCCCTCGGATGACTTCGAGATCTCCCCGTCGGTTGATGAACTTGACGCACCGATGGAGAGTGGAAGCTATGGCCTTCATGTGGTGTAGCCAAGGGCGTCCCAAAAGAGCCGTGAACTCGGATGGAATGTCCATCACGTGGAATTTTGCCGGCACCATTTGGGTTTCGAACCGTAGTTCCAGAGTCACCGTCCCTGTGATGGGACGAGACGAGTTGTCGTAGGCCTTGATAGTCCGAGTAGACGGTATCAAATGGCTTTCATGGATGCGGAGAGCTCGCATCATGCCGAGAGGGAGGACATTAACGGCTGACCCGTTATCTACCAATACTCCGGGAGTGATATGGTGTTGAGTTTGAGAGTGATGTACAGAGCTTCGTTGTGCCCCGAGGCGTCTCTCGGTAAGTCTTCATCACGTAATGTGATCATGCCGCCATACAGCGGGAGTCGTAGATCTCGTCTCTATCCGTAGAAGGAGAGTCATCCACCCATCCGTTTCCTGTCTTCCTCTTGCGAGGTAAAGCCTTGGCCGGAACCTCGTGAGTATGTTGAGGCCGCCCGTGGCGGTTGCCGCCCTTGGTTAGCACATTGATCGAGTGCGATTGCCAAGCCGACCTTGATCTTCCTTTACCGGTCCGGGCTCTAAGCCGGACAAGTTGAATCTTGGCTGATCCCGCGGAGGGTTAGGCTTCGACCGGGCAAGTAAGACTATCAAGATCCGAGGTATTCCGGTGTTCCGTGGTCTGAATTCGGTTTCACTGGGCTTTTCGGCTTTCCCACCCCCGTCTGCTCTAGAGCCGCATGGCCTGGAGGCAAAGAGGACTCGGGCCGGAGTACAAGACGTAGTAGTCGAACCTCCCTGAGGGTTCTCCAAGTGTACCTACACCGGTATCTCCGGCTTCGTATCTTTCTCTCGCCTGCCGTTGAGAGGATTTCTTCTTCTCGTTTCCTCGGAGGATTGCTCCGGACGGTTTCTCGAGACTCGTACTCCGTGCAGGTGGAGCGATCCACAAACATCGTAGCCGATGTGAACATTAGAGGAGGATCCAACCGAAAGAGGCGGAGAAACCGGTTCTCAGAGCACACTTCTTGGGCATCCACTCAATGGAGTTCACGCCGTTATTATTCGGAAAGGGATTCCCGATCGTATTGGGCCCACGGGGCGCTCTAACTTGCCTTCTTCTATCAAGTTCTGGATTTCGTATCGCAACCCCAAACAAGCTTGTCGCAGGTATGGCCGTGATAACCGGGCGATGGAAGGCGCAGTATTTGCTCTTGTCCGCATTGGCTACGGGAACTTTGGGTTTGTAATTGGCCACGGGCTTAAGGAGACCCTCCTTGATTAGCCCTTCCAAAGATCTTGCTCGCTGGCATGTCCAACTTGTCGAAGTGTACGACAGGCCGCTTCGAGTAGAATTGTTGCTTTGTGGGACCGGGTTTCGTTACCCGACCGTTGTCCCCGATAGACGTAGTTGACGGACGTATCTTTCCCTTTACCGGGGCCGGTGCGGGATTGAATGCACTGTTGAGCTGGTATTCTCGTATGGGCCGTGGCAAAGAGCCAACTTTTTCCTTGAGATCCTTCTCGAACCGTGAGCCGGCATTGACCATGGCCCGGAGATCTCGGGAAGAAATTGTGACTCGATGAGAGTTCGATGGACGGTCTCAAGCAAGACTTGAATATCCGCATCCGTTCGTCTTTGGAGAGTGGCTCCATGATTTCGGAGAGTTTCCACTCCATCTCTTGTAGAATTCCCCAACACTTTCATCCGCTTTACGCTCGGTGGTGATTAAGTCCTCGCGACTTGTTTCCCACTCTAAGTTGGATCTGCCGTTCCAGGAAGATGTTACCGATCCGTTCCTGTGTGTGGCGATCCGCAGCTTGACCCTCGAAACCATCGTAACGCCGAGCTTTTGAGCGTATCCGGAAGTGGTCGGCCATTTGCCGGAGGGTTGCTCCTTTTGCTCTCATGCCGATAACGTAAGTGTCGACGTGCGTTTGAGGACATTCGGTTCCATCGAATCGGTCCATCTCCGGCATTCTCGAACTTGGCAGGAGAGGCGTGACCATTCCTGATCTCGTGGATTTGAGCGTTTCCTCGCTTTGAGCCGCCATGGTGGCTTTCTGTGTCTTTCATCCGCTCGACCATCCAGCTAAGGTTGGGTCCAGTGGTGGACTGTGAGGCTCGGCGCCTGGTGCTACCACGTGAGCGGTAGTGATTGGAGGTGGAAGGCTTGGTATATGAGAATATACGGGAACCTTTTCTCGAATCGTATCGGGGTTTGTCCCCTGTGTTTAGGGATTCGTGTATAGGCAACGGGACGAACCCGGAGGATACCGAGGGATATTGGCATCCTGAGATGGTCCAGCGGTGCGCCGGTGATATTGAGTGATGGGTGTAGCACTGGGCCGACCAAAATTGACAGTGGTTGCTCGAGAGGTGGCAACATGGAGCCTAGGTCGGCCGTTTCCTTGGTTGGAAAGGCATTCCGTAAGTTGGCGGGGGAGGAACCCGATTGAAGGTTTGGTGAACTGGTTTTGGGGAATCGTCATCCTCTACCAGACAAAAGTACCGTCTGACCGGGGATAGCCGCTATATCACGCTCATTCGTAAGCCGTACCACGAAATTCCGCCGATCTTCTTCTCGCCTCTTGTGAACCTCACAAGCCCGGATGGCTTCTTCCAATGTCATATCTCGTTACCGGTGGCGGGGGTCCTTCCCCGTCACGATTTCTCGGTGAGCTAGACATGTCGGAAATTCTGGCCGAGGGAACCGAGGGAACCGAAGAACCGTCTCGACGCCGCCGTTACCGTGATCCCGGCAAGGCGCCGACCCGGAAATCTGAACCACTTTCTCGCTTCGCCGCAGGAACGAAAGGAAGGGTTTAGGCTTCGGAAAAGGGTATTTGGCTCAAGGTTTTCGGGCTTGTGCAAAGTGCGCTACCGATTAAAGTTTACTTAAAGCGCGTTTTCTCGTAGTCCTAATTGGTTGGAAAAGAGCGTGTCTTCTTTTCGCAACTAATCCTAGAGCTCTAATCAGTGATCTCGTCACTACGCTTATAAGCCCCTCGTTTCCATTGTAGATCATATTTCTCAGACGGACTATCCCGAGCGAGGTCTCGATAAGGCAAGCGAGTTCCACCGACAAAGGAAAAAGTGAACTTAAGGCTAGCCGATCACGCAAACTTTCGACGTGTGCGGCGTACGGGCCACGGCCGAGGTCAACGTCCTTAAGTTAAGGCGGAGTCGTGCCAAAATTTGGGCATGACCTCTCCCGACTCGCTTGTGCGAGAGACCTTTAGCTTTTAGCGTTGGCCATGTTGTGGCCGGCACGGTACATACGGCGAGGTTTGGTGACACGGCGTCACATTGAACCTTCTGGTATATTTTTCGCAGAGCTTCGCGTCAAAGTCAAGGCCGAAAAGCTCAAAACTTCGGGTCGGGAACGACCTTTGGTCTAAAACTCGAGCTTGACTCTGAGCGGGCCCAACGTGAAAAACATACACTTAGGCTTTATGACACGAGCTAAGCCAAAAACCAACCGGGGTCTTGGACAAAGTGTGACAGAAAGGAGTGCATGGCTTACACGGGCTAGGATGGGATGTTTGGGACGACCCCGTGCGCCCGAAAGGTGTCTCGCGCACCAATCGGAGTGCAACCGATAAGGCCATCCCGGTTAGGGGTCAGAAGTGTGCAAGGTACCGAGGCAAGTGCACGTGAAGTGCGGTGTTCCGAGGCAGAAGTGCGCGTAGTGTGCGGTCACTAAAATTCTTTTTCTGAGTAAAAACAGAGATTTTTCAGAATGTGTCTTAAAGAATTTATGATGCACAGTTCAAAAGACAGTAATGAAAATCAAACATGAATGGGAATGCACAAACATGGTAAGATTTTGAAAAGTTGACAATGTAATGCCTTTTGAAGAAAACCGTTCGAGGTTTAAAGTCACACACACACGAAAACGAGGAAGGGTAAACGAAAGTTTGACCCACGGAAGGCTTTTTAGAAAACAACGGTAGTTTTGAAAAAAGTATCTTGTCCCCAATGAGTCGCCAATCGAAATTACCCGATCTTTTCGCGCGGGGGCGGCGGAAAAGGCGGTTGTCTTTCGCGGGGGGTTGGTGTCTGAGACCTCGCTTCACGGGAAGGAGCAGAATGAGGAGTCGCCACGCGGTTTTTGTATTCTGAGCCCAAACGTTGAGAAACGGCTTTTGAAAATGGTGTCGTTTTTATTGGTAGCAAAAACTTAGGAAAAGGCTTTGAAAACAGGGATCATTTTTATTGGCAAAAGAAAACGAGTAAAAAGCTTTTTGTACCGTAGATTGTTAGGTTCGGAGGTCGTTACGTTTCGGGTAGAGTATTACGAGATCGCCCGAAACGCCTCGCATGACGAGTCTTTCTACCTTTCTCGAAATCGTGTGTGTGTGTGTGTGTGTGTGTGTCTTTTGAAATGGGGGGCTTGAATGACAAGCTTAATCTTGGTTTAAGTGACAAACGTTGATTAGGTGACTTTGTTTGAAAAGACGAGCGTTTGAATGACAAACGTCGGTTTTGAGTTTGAAATGAGCGTTTGCGTGACAAACGTCGACTTTGAGTTGAAATGAGCGTTTGCGTGGCAAACGTCGACTTTGAACCGGGCGAGTCATTGTTAACGATTTTTACGGGAAAAATACGTATTAAATGATTTTAAGTGTCAAATGGCGGCTTGGAGTTTGAAGATGAGTGTTCGGAGGCCGAACGTCATTTCGCGCGTTTTGAAAGAGAGTTCGACGGACGAACTCCGGTTTTGAACCGGGCATTACATTGTTAACGATTTTTACGGGAAAAATGCGTATTAAATGATATGCGATCAACGAATCGGGTTGCGACTCGGACTTTTGAAAAGTAAATACTATCACAATCCAAACGGATCGGACTTGTAAATGACGAGATTTAAAGCGGTGTCAACGGAATCAAACGATCCGGAATTGTAAATGACGATCAACGAGGCCAAACGGCTCGGAAGTGTAAATGACGATCAACGAGGCCAAACGGCTCGGAAGTGTAAATGACGATCAACGAGGCCAAACGGCTCGGAATTGTAAATGACGATCAACGAGGCCAAACGGCTCGGAATTGTAAATGACGTGAAAGTAAACGGAACGGGTCGGAACGCCGTTTTAACTCGTGATTACTTCTCTTACGGAAAGAGAAGAGGATCGAGGGGCTAAAACGTATCGGACCCCGTTAGACGGAGGCGTCTACATTTTGACAATGACGTTCGAAACAGTTATAGCGACTGGCGCGTAAGCCGAGATGGAACGGAAGATTCAGAGAGAGGAGTTATACCTATGGCTAGGGTCAACTCCTTTGGCTCGGGAGGTGTGCACGGGACACGGAAAGTTATTCGAAAGGTTGTTTCGAAGTTGTAGGGTGCGTATTTGATCGAAATACGAAGGTTTCACGCAAATCGAGGCAAAACGGGAGCTCGGGAAGGGTGGAAACCGCTTTGGACCGTGGGGTATGTGATTTTTGGTATCAAAATCCCTCTTCCTTGCCTTTGACAAAGAACTTCTATTTATAGGGTGAAAATTGCGTAGGAGTCCGGCACTGACTTGGACCGAAATTTCAGGGTTTTGGGAATTTTGGAAATCTGGGACTTGGCCGGGCAATTTCGTGAAAATTGCACATGAGTCCGGCCGGACTTGGCTTGCAAACCAGGGGTATTTTGGTCTTTTGGCCTTGATTTGTGATTGACGAGTGACTAGAGGGAGGTGGCATGCAGGACACGTGTCCTGTGACTCACCAGAAGTGTGGGAGTTCGTTCCCCGGTCCCGGTTTTGTCCGTTTTTTAAAATAACAATCCGGGAAATGTCCGAAACGCCCCCGGAAAGTGCCGGAAAATGCGTTTTTCAGGGAAAGCCATACTTTTACGTGAGATGTCACGTGCTAAGTACGGTTTGACGTCGGGATGCACGGGCGGCCCGGGACGTCTCGTTGGCACAGCAACGGGGAGTTTAACGAGTTCCGGTTAACCTGGAGCGGGCCAGTTAACGGATTTCGGTTAACTTTCTGACGGATTTGGACGATCCGGATTTGGGTACTTACAGGGTGACTCCCCTTGGAACAGTCAATCTTCGGGGTGACTCCCCTTGGAACAGTCACTCATGGGTACAAAGCCCGTGGCCTCTCATTAGCGCCACCTCTTTGCTGAACTACGATTTGGCTTGATTCCCCCACGGGATACGTAGGAATCCTTTTCAAAAAAGGTCCAGCCACTCGACCATCTTGGTCATCTTTCTCCCCCACCGTTCGAGTCCGGCTCGGGATTCTCATTGTGTCGACGACCCCACTTCTCGCGAAAGTGATGTCGCCGAGGGGCTCTGTGAGTACCCCGACCCGAACTCGTGTTTTTGGGTCCACTTTCCTTGATTTTTGGGCTCATTTATTTGCTAAAATACATTTTTGAGCCCAATTATCCTTTTGTTTATTCAATCCATTGGGCCTGTCTTCCTGCGGCCCAGCTTTGTCATAATGTTGACCGGTGTCGTCCGACATAGGGCCACCAAAGGCAATTAACGCCCTCTGTCGTCCGTCATGGGACCTCCCATCAGTCTGCCTATAAATAAAGGGCATGGCTGATCATTTAAGGAGGACTCTTTGGAAGTAAGGTCACTCTGCAGAAATACATACTCACTCTCTCTCTCTCATACACACACACTCACCTCCCTCCTCACACATACACACATCCAAGCCAAGATCCAAAGAAAGACCTCCTTTGTTGGTGTTTTGAAGGGGTGAACACCATACTATTGGTGATTCTACCTTGTGGACTACAATAGGTAGTCCCTAAACTCCCTCTCTCTCTGATTACATTCTACATACTTGTTCATTTCATCTTGCATGCTTACATGGTTTGATATTATGTGAAATATTTGGGATTTTTGCATGACAAAGGTGGTGGAGGTGTGAATCTTCAATATTCACACCTCCTCACCTCAGATCTGGACATTAGGTAGCCTTGGTTGCATTAAAGTTTGCATCTTGGTTAGTTTTGTTTGAGTTAGGAGGTGATGGCTACATGAAAATGGCCATAAACATGTGATTCATCACATTTGGCCATTAAATCCATGTGATCCTCCCATAATACTCCCATAGTGTTATTATTCTACTACTTTCAGCTAAAAATATAGCTTAGTTTTGCATTGGGAGCAAGGTGGGATCAATCTGACTGAAGGGCACTGAAACAGGCTGCCTATGTCGGACGACACAGGACCCCTCAAAGGATCCTGTGTCATACGACATAGATTTCCCAGAAAGCTGTTTGGCTTTCAAGGACTTCAGATCTACCAAGATTGATCTCCCTTTGTGACTCAAAGCTGGGTTTTAGTAGCTTTAGTTCATTTATCACTATTTGGGAAGCCTAAGATCTGTTTGGGTGCAATCTATTGATGGAGGCGGTTTGTCGTGTGACATGGATAACCTTGGATGTCCTATGTCATACGACATCCGTATCATTAAAGGTCATTTATGACTTTGCTCACTCCAATCAACCCCAAATTGGTCTTAGACCCTGAATAGTGCCTCTCATCAGTTAAAATAATCTTGTTTTAGTTTTAGAATAGCCTTGGTGTTGTAAGAGGCAGTCTGACCAGGAGGCTTCATGTCATCCGACATCCCTCTCTGAGGAAGTCCTGTGTCGGACGACATTCGAGCTTCCTGAGCAGACTGTCTCAGCTCTTGCCTTGTAATGCAAGTCATCATTTGTAAAGGGTGTGGCCCCGTGTCATGGCTCACAAGTTGTATCCATTCTGAATACCATCAATGAAATCCAAGTTTGCATGCCTTATTTGTTGACACAAATTGCACACACTTTGAATGTTTATAATTGTCCATTGTTTGATTGAAAGTCTCGAAAGAGGCGATGTGGGTGAGCTCATAATTCTCTTCCCACATCGTAACTTGACCCCCGGACCCATTTTCTCTTTAAAAAGGTTTTTCAATGTTTTCCTTTATAAACGGCGTGGCGACTCCCAAAATCCATAAAAAATGATTTTACAAACTCGATCTAATTTCGGTTTTTTCGGAGGGAGTTCATTCACCTATGTAAAAGACTAATCATTTAATCAATTATAAATCATGACCATGGTATATCACATATAATTGTTTTCCCAAAACAACACACCTAAAATCATGGATCTATTTATATAGCATGTAAAGCATTTAATCAAATTAAATATAGCATGCCAATTTCAATCCTAATCATGATAAGACGCGGCTCTGATACCACAATTGGGTTTTGGGGTTACAAACGCAGCGGAAGAACTTTGAAAAACAACAAAACCCTAGCCTTGAATCCGTCTAGCATGAAGATATTAGGAACATATGAAATAGATTTACATACCTTAATGCGATTTAAGTTGCTCAAAACGATTCTCAAAGATTGAATCTTTGAACCGTTGATGAAACTTGGATCTTCTTCAACCTTGTATTTTACCTTGGTGATGAATCAACAATGGTGATCTTCAAGCTTTAGGAGATAAAGTAATAGCCCTCTAATGGTGATCCACACGCGAACGAACCAAGAACAATTCTTGTAGGTTTGCTAGATGATCCTCCGATTATTGAATAATTATTCAATAATCAATAGCCGAAACAATGGAATTATTTGGGAGCTTTTTGATATTTTGATTCTCAATCAATATCAAAATCTAGAGTTTCATAAACCTAGAATAAGATGTGTTTTTGGCTGCTCAAAAGATTGTATTTATACTTAGGTATAAATCCCTAACTTTTAGGTATAATCTTTGACCAAACCAAAACCTTTCCAACCAAGGACTCAGCGTACAGACAGAAAAAAGACGCAAGCATGAGTCGTGCCTGAGGGCACGAGTCGTGCCTGTGCACAATTCATTCGTACCATGAGTCGTGATGGAAAAATCACTCGTGCTGATCAAGGGCACGAGTCGTGACCAAGCCAAAACACTCGTTCCCACGAGTTGTGAAATAAATCAAGTCATACTGATTTTCAAGTTACTAGTCATTCCTCTT
Organism: Adenophora triphylla var. japonica; assembly: GCA_022495995.1. Taxonomy (NCBI): domain Eukaryota; kingdom Viridiplantae; phylum Streptophyta; class Magnoliopsida; order Asterales; family Campanulaceae; genus Adenophora; species Adenophora triphylla. Next base: position 133,972 of record JAFEMH010001091.1, read on the forward strand.
GTCACGAGTCGTGACCCAGGGCATGAGTCGTGCTCCTGGTCACGAGTCGTGCCAAGCCCAAAATTTCCAATTTCAATTTTCAGCCAATGCCAAATTCGTTCCTTTGTGCGTGACCCTTTAGGAATTATATTTATGTTGGTAGTGAGTCGAAACATCGACCTCACAAGACATAAGTGGTTTCTAGCAAACCATTATATCCACCCAATTAATATAATATCAAAGCTTGATTCCTCGATAGATCAAATTTCATAATCCCTTTGTCCACGATGTCCAATTGAACATGAGTCATGGTCCATGTCAACTCATATGTTCAATGCTTTCTCAATTCCGAATATGTTGTTAATCCAAGTCCATTTGATCTCTATCAAATCTCTTGAGTGTGGCCACACATTTCATCAATATCATTCATCGAGGGGCACAAGTAAAACAATTCTCTCAACGAGAGGGACAATTCCCGTCTTGACTTATCATTCTTCCCTACAAGAATCCAATCATGCCAACATAGCCTTTATTGCTAGCCTATAAAAGATAGTGTTAGACCACATCAAACACGATGTTCATCATGTGGAAGACGATGATAATCTCAGGTACGAAGGATTCAATAACACGACTATCATGAGATTTAATCATGACACATATGACTATATACCATGTCATAAATCTCAAGTACATAGTGGTTTAAGTTATAAGTCAAACATAACTAAACGCCTAGGGCATTACACTAACAATCAATGTAGTAGTATGCATAATGCAAGGTTCGAATCCTTAGGAACTTGTGTGGAGTAAGTGTATTTTAATAGTATAAAAGTAACCAAGGGGTTTTGAATTATAGGTTGAATTAATCTAAAAAAACAAGAAATAAATAACAAGTAAAGAAATCAAGGAGACAAGGGATTAATGGATTGAAAATCATAACAACTGTCACTTTATACTATTTTAAATCATGTAAAATGGACTCGATCTCATTCAAGGGTTCATTTACAAAAATATAGGGTTGGGACGTTTAATGTGCGGATTGCTACCCTAATATCTCTATCTCGTTTTTACCTTCCGTTAAATCAATAAAAACATTAAAGAGATTCCAATTTAATAATAAGAACATTAGACCCTAGATTCGTTTGACTTATTGGTCAGTAATCAATTGAATATAATCATCTCAATAATAATCAATGTATAAAATATCATGTGAGTGCAACGATTTATAACCACGCAAATTCAAAGGACAAAAGTATCTTAACATACAATTGAAATCTAAGAATGTTGAGAAGAACAAGAATGAGAAAGAGATAGGAAGAATTAAAACATTAGCATAAATATTCAATTGTTAATCACCCAATACACGAACCAAGAATTCAGCAGCGAAGGGCCATTAAAATAAAGGAATAAAAACCTGAATTCTAGTCTTCAAAACTTGTAAACTTTTACTATGAATAATAATATGGAAGTTGATACAAAACCTAATCTAGGGGTTTTTTATAAAGTAGGGGAGAGATGTTTCCTTAAGCTGCCTCAACAAATTCTTCCAAATTCTTCACAAATCCGTAGACTTAGGACGGATCCGCCTCTGAATCCGCTGGGAGCGGTCTCTCCCCCTAGTTGGGGGCGGTCGCTCTCTATTTCTCCCAAACACGCGTGTTTGCTCATACTCTCGGCGTGATCGCTCCCTATCCTCTATACAAAGGGCGTGGACGCCCCCTTTTAGGGGTGCGGTCACCCTCCTTCTCTTTTTCGGCTCCTGTCCTCCCTTCTCTGTCCTTTTGCACTTTAGCCCCTGTACTCACAAAACCACTAGAAAATACATAAAATTCCCAAGGATCAAGCATAAAATAGGTCTAGAAATGTATCCTTTGGATGGGTAAAACCTCATCCATCAAATACCCCCAAACATATCTTTTGCTCGTATTCGAGTAAAAGAAAACTGAAATCAAAACAAAACTAACTATCTAAACTAAAACAAAAAACAAAATATTTTTGGGATGTTCAATTCACATAATTGGTTGTTGGCACAACAAGTTTCAGATCTTTACAACACACATAATATACAATTATGAACATGTGATTATATTTATATTGATTCATCTAACTTACAATTCTTCACCACATAATCATATCATGAATGAATAGGTGGGAGATCATTGTCACCAAAGAGAGGTTAATTCTTACTTTGGAGAACATCTCCGTTAACTCCTTCATTTGATGCTCTATCTTATGTCTCATCAATCAACCGGGAAAAGGTACCAGTGGTACATATAGCTTGGGGGGTATATAAGTGTCTTTGGGAATTTCCCCACTCCACGTGTACTCTTTTCAACTTCTTTCTTGGAATTAGGAAGAGTAGAAGAAGAAGATGAAGGAGCACAAACCACTTAACTTACCATTTTGCCATTCCGTAGGGTGGATATGGCCATTGCTTAATGTCCTTGACTCGGAAAGGTTCCGGGCTTGTGACTTTAAAAGGCTTCAGCAAGTTGCCTTATTTGAGTTTCAAGCATTTTTATGGCAACACTATGTTCCCTTGATTCTTTTTGTTGATCTAACTCATGTTGTGGGGACCCCGACCCGGAACCTTAACTCGTGCCCGAGCGAAAGGGTCCCCTTACTATTTCAAAAACCATCTGAATTTTAAAAACTTTTGAAATTGTCTATGGCTAAGAACTTATGAGACGAAACTCACAAGGTGAGATAAAACTCACAGGTGTTGTTCTTAGTGTTGATGACACTAACAACAACACATTCACCAATTCTAGAAAAAGCACAAATCAATAGAAATAAATATAATTTGCAGCGGAAGAATTAAAGCAATACACAAGAATATAATTTTTATCAAGTTATATAAATATATAACTTGATGGGTGCCTAAAAGGCAAGACCTTTCTATTAATAATATGAATTCAATACAAGGTCGAGATTGTTCCTTAATGATAAACGAACCCTGATATAAGGAACAACATACACGAATTCTCTCAGTAAATAAACACTCAAAAACCTCACAAAAATATAAAAATCTATATGAAATATTCGAGTGTTGGACAAAGTGTTGCCGACACTGAATGGCAACACTTGAGAGCAGAATTCTACTTTTCTTGTGCAGATTTGCGTTTTCGAATTGGATGATCTTCAATGAAGATCCACCGCACTATTTATAGGCCACAAAGTCTTGGAGCCTACTCAAATGATCAGCTAATGACCTTGGGTTTGTTTCCTCCAAAATAGCCTTCTCGCCTTCATTGTAGGAGACCTAGTCTTCTCTTGCTTCTCTTGCTTGTACCTCTTAGCTTTGGTTGCCTTGTACTCGACTTGTTCTCCCCGTAATAGCTGAATAAAATATCTCCTGGCTTGGTCATCAATTAAACAAATAAACACATGTTTATTTGTTAACTTCTTCTTCTTCTTCGTGATTAACGCCCGGGTCATTTTCGTTGCCGATTTTAAGCTCATTTTAAGGTGACTAACTACCGTTATATAAACATTAATTTACCCATTAATATTTGTGAAAAATACAAGTAACTAACTCAGTGTCGCCAATTCCAAATGGCAACACTTTTGGCAACACCAGTGGCAACACTGGTTTGCAACACTTGGGATGACATTCATGACAACACATGATCTAACATTAACAATCTCCCCCATAGTTACTGATTTCTTCACAAAATACCAATGTGATGATCTTTTCAAAAACAGTTAGTCAAACTTAACTAAAACCACAAAAAATGCCACGAGATTTTGATAGAGGCAACATAAACCTTCAGGCAATGTTTTGAAATATTTTTCAATCCAAAACATCAACCATTAAGCAAATGAAGTATCAAAATCTTTACAAAAATCTCCCCCTTAATACGAAATTAATAACTAACCAAAATAATTATTAAAATCTTAAACCAACCATTCCATCATTCAACAAAAAACATCCATCCAAGTTTGAAGAAAATTCCAGTGAAACAAAGAAAAAAATAAACGAAATAAAATTTGTTTAAGCATTACAAACCAAAATAAAACAAATAAAATTGTTTTTGTTCCAAACCACCAAAATCAACCACCATTCAAACCAACCATCTTTAAACTGCATTTCCAGCTCCTTCACCTCCCTCTGCTGTCCCACTTGGCCCAGCACCATTTCCAGCTCCATCATCATCATCACGCCTTGGTGGCTTATCTCCCCCTATTTTGGAAGAAATTAAATCCACCATAGCAGCATCAACCATTACAGGAGCAGTGTTGCCAGAAGTGTTGCCGCTCAGAGCACACTTGGGGCGACACGTAGCGGTGGGCGATGCAGGAGGAGCATTTGTAACCAAAACCCAAGGTAAATCCCTGTGCCTATCACCTTCGCAAAGTGCTTGGTAATTCGATAATACACAGTCTTTCGTAAAGATTATCACCATTCCAAGGCTTAAGGTTTTGGTACATTAGGACTTGGAAAATAAGGGAAGGAAAAATGAAGGAGGAGGTCTTTTTCTTCTTAGCCCATGCAGCAAGGTGAGCAAATACAAGTCTCCCAAAGTTAACTCTTTGTTTCTTGCCTAGTTTGTACAACAAATTAGCTTGCTCAAAAGTGACCGTGTTCTCGTTTGCCGTAGGAAGCCAATTTGTTATACAAATCTTGTGGAGCACGCTAAACAAAGAAGTGAGATGGGTAGACCTAAAGTGATCGTACCAAATGGTGATTCTCCCTCCGCTTAAAAAAGGTGGCTAAGGCATTAGGATCATATTCCAAACTCTCATCTTCGACATTAGGGAGGCCGAATGCCTTGTTGATGATCAAGGGATTAAAATCATAGATAATGCCCCTAACAAAAATCTTTCCATAATGAGGGGTATTCCTATCATCAATATTATCCCTAAGATGAGCATAGAAATTCCTAACCACACTTTCAATGTACGATGACACTTTAGTCACCGTAGGCAAAAACATCCTATCCTCCAAAACCGATACACACCTAACTCCTTGAATTGAGTCACATACATATTCTTTTCATTCAGAATTTTCTTCTCAGAATCTTCAACAAACTTATCTAAATTTGTTTCACCATAAAATTCATCCGAAAGAAAAGGACGTTCATAAAATCCAAAGGACTCATAATCTGACTTTGTATCCTGAGAGGGATTAGGAGAGTGTACCTCAGGCCATGAAATAGGAGAATACGAAGGAGAACTCGATTGTGCTTTGGTCTTGGCGGAGTGTTGCTTCAGGTGTTGCCATTTCATCGGCAACACTTGGGGCGACACTTGATGAAATTTTCTGTTTCTTCTTCATTTTGGACTGGGCTTCAGCAAGAGTTTCCTCATCTTCCAACCAAGCTTCTTCATCCTCATCAGAAGATGATGAGGGCTCCTTTGTCTCTTTAAAAGCAGGGTCCGAACCTTCCTCGGACGAAATGTTGAGAGAAGAACTCGAGCTATCCTCCACATTTTACTTGGATCATCGGTAGTGTTGGAAGGAATCTTGGACCTGAACAAGGTTTTGATCCTCTCAGATTGTCTACGCACTCCACCCCTAAAAGACGAAGAGGCATCAACCGCCTTTCTCTTCTTGGTCTTCTTTTGAGGGGCGAAGGTGAGCTCTATGGAGGGGGTAGCTTCTGGAAGATTAATAGGAATGGAAATTTTGGAAGGATCATAGACAACAATGTCTAATGAGGGTGAGGTTGAGGGTGTGGCCGAAAGTGTCGCAGGGGATATCTCCATTGGAACGGCGACATTTGAGGCAACACTAGAGGGAGCTAGAGGCGAAATTTCCATGGGTGATGAAATTTGGGGTGAATTTTTGGTGCTTGCCATGGAAGATTGAAGAAGGATGACGAAGATGAAGGGAACAGGGGAAGGGATTTGTTCAACGCCTAGAGAGAGAGAGAACACGGTGAGAGAGAGAGAGAGAGAGGGTTTTAGGAGTGGGTTTTAATGAGTGAATAGTGGTAGGATTTAATTGATTTGACAATGTCAAATTAATTAAATCTCCACTTATCTCTCAAAAATCCCAACAAACTCAAGCTGATATCCGACATTTTTTTTTTAATTTTTTTTTTTTTAATTTTTATAATTTTTATAATTTTTAATAATAACTAAACATAATTTTAGTAATATCCATAAAATTGTGTTTTTCAAAATTCAAAGAGATGAATTTTAAAAAATAGATATTACAAAATTACACTTAGATTGACAAAAATAAAAATTTTTGCTAAAAACCTTTTAAATTTCACAAACTCTAAATATAAGCAAATAGACTTTTGGAAATTTAAAATTTAATTAACAAAAACAAAAACAAGAAAATAAAAATTAATGTAGCATCTACTAATGTGTTACTAGCAATGTTGCGTGACACACAAGGCAATATTTTTAAATAAAATCCCCTTGATATTTTTCAACATATATAACTTATCATTCCTTAGGCAATTTATAAGCACACTTTACACTTTCTTTATTTACAAGGAAGCATCGTAGTAGCGAGCTCCGTGCCCCGAGTTTTTTATTAAAGTGTAAAGCTACAATTAGTAAGTTTTATACCTTTCAAGTAGGGTACACTGTAGTAGCGAGCTCCATGTCCCTAATACTTAGTATAAAACACTACATTATATTCCCTTTGGGAATTTTCACAAGCTTTGCCCTTTTTTTTTAAAATATCAACAACAATATGAGTGACTTTGTCACTTTTTAGCACAAAGGGGTATTTTATAAAAAAATGTTAACCTTAAGAATGTACACATACTAGAACAAAAAGGTCAGTAAATGCCCCCCATTTGGGATTAAACTAGCTATAATTTTTTTTTTTTTTTTTAAAGATAATATACAACTCATACAAAGTGTTGCTGACAGTGTTGGTAACACTGACGGCAACACTAACAGATTTATAGAAAACATAGACCAAGAGATTTTTTCAAACTTGAAAATCTCTCATGGTCCAAGGCTTTGGTCAAAATATCAGCAAGTTGATGTTTTGTATCAATATGCTCTATTTGGATCAATTCCTTTTCTACTAAATCTCTTAAAAAATGATGGCGGATATCAATGTGCTTAGTGCGTGAGTGTTGTACAGGGTTTTTGGAGATATTTATAGCACTCAGATTGTCACAATACATGGTCAAGATATTACTATCAAGACCATAGTCATCAAGCATGTGTTTTAACCATATTAGTTGTGAACAACAACTCCCTGCTGCCACATATTCGATTCGGCCGAGAGAGAAACACAGCTTTGCTTGCGACTGTACCATGACACTCGATTATTACCCAAGAAAAAACAACCCCCACTAGTACTCTTTCGTCATCTATATCCCCTCGCCCAATCGAGTCACTAAAACCAACTAAGTTGGTATTAGTGTCTTTGGTGAACCAGATTCCCAATTCACTTGTCCCAGACACATACTTGATGATTTTCTTGACAGCATTTAGGTGAGAAATTTTAGGAGCAGATTGATATCTAGCACAAACACCTACACTGAACATTATATCGGGACGACTGAAGTAAGATAAAGAAGACTACCTATCATGGATCTATACAGAGTTGGGTCAACATCCTCCCCGCCCGATCTTTGGTTACCTTAAGAGATGATCCCATAGGTATTTTAGAGCTCTTGGCACTCTCCAATCCAAATCTTTTCACCCAGGACTCTTAGCATACTTGCTCTGAGTGATGAAGATTCCATCATTCGATTGTTTCACCTGCAATCCTAGGAAATAATTAAGTTCTCCTATCATGCTCATCTCAAATGTAGATGTCATAGCTTCCACAAAATTTTGTAAACATGTTTTAGATGTGGAACCATAAACTATGTCATCAACATAGATTTGAGCAATGACAAGCTCTTTATTTTCCCTAAGAATAAATAATGTCCTATCGGCTTCTCCTCTAACAAATCCATATTCAAGAAGGAAGCTTGTTAGACGCCCATACCATGCACGAGGAGCTTGTTTTAAGCCATATAAGGCCTTATCAAGTCTCGTATACATGGTCTGGGTGGAATGGATCTTCAAACCCTTTGGGTTGCTCAACATAGATCTCTTTCTCTAAGTACCCATTCACGAACGCCGCTTTGACATCCCTTTGGTGCAATGTGATTTTGAGATAACGAGGCTATAGCAAGAAGAAGTCTTATTGACTCAATTCTAGCCACAGGTGCAAAGGTCTCGTCAAAGTCGATTCCTTCCACTTGTGTATAGCCTTGAGCCACAAGACGAGCTTTATTACGAACAATATTACCCAATTCATCAGCATTTGTTTTTGTAAATCCATTTAGTTCCAATAATGTTAGTATTTAAAGGACGTGGAACTAAACACCAAACCTCGTTACGGGTAAATTGTTCAAGCTCTTCTTGCATAGCTTGAATCCAGAATTTATCATTTAAGGCCTCAATCACATTTTTTGGTTCAACAGAGGAAACGAAACAGGAGTGTTTTACCTGAGAGTATGTGGAGGACATACACACATATCTAACCATATCTCTGTAATCAACTGGCTCCTTGTTCCTTGTTCTAACCCCTTCATTAACATCACCAATTACTTGAGTAATGGGATGATAATTTCTAATTCGAGCTGGGGGATCTCTCCTGCCTTGATGGTACACCAATCCATCTTCTCCTTCAGAGTCACCGCTCTCAAATTTCCAGCCACTGTTACGTTCTCCTGTGTTGCCTCGGGTGTTGCCATTTCAGGGGCGACACTTGGAGCAACACTTGAATCTCGTGGCCGCAATGGCCGAATCGGATTCATTCCAGCCCTTTGTTCGACTTCTTCTAGTAAAGTCGAGGTATATCATCACTGGTTCTCTGTGGCACTCAAGTAATCGTTAAATTCAATATTTACCGATTCTTGAATTACTTTTAACCTCAAATTATAGACACGATAAGCATGACTGTTTTGAGAGTAGCCAAGAAAGATGGCTTTGTCACTCTTAGAATCAAGTTTTCCTAAGTATTCCCGGTCATTTAAAATGTAACACAAACACCCAAACACATGAAAATAGTGAACCGTAGGTTTCTTTCCATTTAAAATCTCATAGGGTGTCATAGTTGTACCGGGTCTTAAGAAAACTCTATTTGTAGTGTGACAAGCCGTGTTTAATGCTTCGGCCCAAAAACCTTTAGAAATATTTCTAGCAATTAGCATAACACGAGCCATTTCCATTAAAGTCCTATTTTTCCTTTCAAAGAACACCATTTTGTTGTGGTGTTTTGGGTGCCGAAAACTCATGGTGTATCCCCTTTTTACTACAAAAAGTAGAAAAGGAGATGTTTTCAAATTCTCTACCATGATCTGATCTTATTCGAAAAATAGGAGAACAAAACATGTTTTTGATTTTAGAGGCTAAGTGAGTAAATTTATCAAAAGTTTCAGATTTTTCTCTTAAGAAATACACCCATGTAAACCTAGAAAAATCATCAACTATTACATAAACATACTTCTTACCTCCCAAGCTTTCTACCTCAATAGGACCCATCAAGTCCATATGTAGAAGCCGAAAACAATGTGTTGTTCTGAGTGTTGCTCATTGTGTTGTTCAACACCGTGAGCAACACGAGTTTGCTTACCCTTTTGACAACCACACATCACGGTGTTTTTGAGGTCTAGTTTAGGAACACCTTTGACGGCATTATGTTTGATAATCTTCTCAAGATTCCTATAATGAGAATGACCTAACTTTTGATGCCATAACCTAATATCATCAAGTTTTGTCAAATTGCACACTGATTTATTACCAACCAGATAGCAATTATCACTTGATCTTATTCCAGTCATGACACAAAAGTTAGTGTTATCAAACACTTCACAGGTATTTTTATTGAATTTTACCTCCAAATTGTCATCACATAGTTGGCTAATGCTAATTAAATTAGCAAGTAAACCATCTACGTGCAAGACATTTTTCAAAGGAGGAAAACCAACAATATCCAGTGTTCCTTTACCAACTATTTCACTCTTGCCTCCACCACCATAAGTCACCGAGCCTCCTTGAATAGGTTGGTACTGCTAGGAATGATTTTGTACCGGTCATATGACGTGAACAACCACTATCAAAGTACCAAGTTCCCGCAATGTTAGTCCTTAAGGCCGTATAAACAACATAGCATTTCGGTTTTCCTTGGGTAACCAACCCTTTTTGAAAATCTGGATTTCTGTTCACCGGTGTTGCCATAAGTGTTGCCGTGAGAAACCGGCGACACTTGAGACGACACTTGAAGACTGGACATTTTCTTTTGTAGGAAAATGCAATCTGGTTTTAAATGTCCAGCTTTGTGACGGTATCCACACTCATTGGATTGATCGGAGGAATCACTAGAAGTGCTACCCTTTTCCTTGACACGCTCTTTTACAAAACAATTTTTAGTTTCAACATCAAACAAGGAAGAGGTAATACTTTCAAGTGATTCTTGGAACCCAAGACCAGCTTTCGAGAGGCTTACTCAATTTGAGTATTTCATCCAATTTGGATGAACTCGTGTTGAGTTTTTTGAAGGTGGATTCGGCTAGGTTGAGTTTGGCCTTGATTTTATCAAGATCCAATTCTCTCCTACCGAGTTGAGCTTCTAGCCGAGTCAAGGAGTTCTTAAGATCCTGATTTTCCTTTTTCAAGAAAACCACCATCTTATTCTCCTTTTTCCATTCCACGAGGAGAGATTTATAGAGGTTTTTTAATTCACAAATAAGTTCATCTTTATCAAGATCATCCTCTATAATCTCTTCTGAATTTAAATCGCTTGAACCATGCAAATTAAGATCATTTAAAGAATCATACCCGCTGAGTGTTGTGCCAAGTGTTGCCAATTCCTCGGACGACACTTGGGGCAACACTTTCTGAAGAAGTCACCAATGTTGTGTCAAGTGTTGTCAAATGCGTAATGACACTTGAAGTAACACTCTCAGTCGAAGGTAGCTCCTCTACCGTGGCCATCATGACTACTTGCTCCGTCTGTTCTTCTTTCTCCGTTCCTTCCTCCTCTCCATCACTAAGAGATACCCACAAGTTCTTGCCCGCCTTTCTCAAGGTGTTAGCACATTCATTGGCATAGTGACCCCAACCGGAACAAGCATGACATTGAATAGATTCAAAGTACTTAGGATCGGACCGGATCTTTTCCGAGGATGCACGCCTTGGTGGGATATCCTTTTGATTTGGAGGAGGACTTCTCCTTGGCACAAAACTAGAGGTTTTGGCCATTTGGTCCTTAGCCTTTACCTGCACTTTGTTAAATTTTCTAACCATAGAATTATATCTCTTTGCAAGTAAAGCTACACTAGTATTTTCATCTAACTCCTCGAAGACTTCATCTTCATCGTCCACACATGTGTCCGAAGATTCGACTTTTAAGGCAATATTCTTGCCTTTAGAAGCCTCCGTTTGTTCATTGAGATTCAACTCAAAGTTTTTCAAAATACTCATTAAGGAGTTGATGTCCATTGTTGAAAGATTATGGGCCTCTTCAATAGCTGAAACTTTAATATTAAAACGTTCGGGAAGAGTACGAATAGCTTTTGAAACAAGTTGTTTATTTGTAAAAGGCTCCCCTAATACTTGACAAGCATTTGAAATATCAATCAACTTTTCAAAATAAGACGAGATGTCTTCGTTTTCACCCATTCTTAATCTTTCAAATCTACTAGTGAGACCTCTAAGCTTTGTTTCTCGGACACTGCCATCTCCTTCACAAAATCTTTGTAAAGTATCCCAAGCATCTTTTGCAGAGGGACTATTTTGAATGAGTTTGAACATATGCATGTCAACCCATTCATAGATGGCATTCAGTGCCTTTTCATTGAAACTAGCAAGATTATTCTCTTCAATTGTCCACTCGAATTCAGGTTTGACTTGTATGTCACCATCGTCATCCGGAGGAAGCATTGGAACAGAATAACCATTTAAAATAGATCGCCAAGCCCGAAGATCAATTGATTTGATATGCGAGCGTAGGCGAATCTTCCAATAAGCATAATTAGATCCGTCTAAAACCGGTAATCTCTTTTGATTAGGGTTTGCAGGATCATAAGCCATGACAAAAGGATCTAAACACTTAGTATATCAAGTGCTAGGCTCGATACCAATTGTAATTGTCTATGGCTAAGAACTTATGAGACGAAACTCACAAGGTGAGATAAAACTCACAGTGTTGTTCTTAGTGTTGATGACACTAACAACAACACATTCACCAATTCTAGAAAAAGCACAAATCAATAGAAATAAATATAATTTGCAGCGGAAGAATTAAAGCAATACACAAGAATATAATTTTTATCAAGTTATATAAATATATAACTTGATGGGTGCCTAAAAGGCAAGACCTTTCAATTAATAATATGAATTCAATACAAGGTCGAGATTGTTCCTTAATGATAAACGAACCCCGATATAAGGAACAACATACACGAATTCTCTCAGATAAATAAACACTCAAAAACCTCACAAAAATATAAAAATCTATATGAAATATTCGAGTGTTGGACAAAGTGTTGCCGACACCGAATGGCAACACTTGAGAGCGAGAATTCTACTTTTCTTGTGCAGATTTGCGTTTTCGAATTGGATGATCTTCAATGAAGATCCACCGCACTATTTATAGGCCACAAAGTCTTGGAGCCTACTCAAATGATCGCTAATGACCTTGGGTTTGTTTCCTCCAAAATAGCCTTCTCGCCTTCATTGTAGGAGACCTAGTCTTCTCTTGCTTCTCTTGCTTGTACCTCTTAGCTTTGGTTGCCTTGTACTCGACTTGTTCTCCCCGTAATAGCCGAATAAAATATCTCTGGCTTGGTCATCAATTAAACAAATAAACACATGTTTATTTGTTAACTTCTTCTTCTTCTTCGTGATTAACGCCTCGGGCATTTTCGTTGCTGATTTTAAGCTCATTTTAAGGTGACTAACTACTGTTATATAAACATTAATTTACCCATTAATATTTGTGAAAAATACAGTAACTAACTCAGTGTCGCCAATTCCAAATGGCAACACTTTTGGCAACACCAGTGGCAACACTGGTTTGCAACACTTGGGATGACATTCATGACAACACATGATCTAACATTAACAACTTTGACTTAACTTGAAAATGAAACAAACTTTAACATTACCATTACAAAACTAACTTAAAACATCTCCACTTGGAGGGAAGTTATAACAACTTTGAAAATACACAACCTGTTTTAATTACAAAAGATCACAAATCTAAAGTTGAAACAAAGTGTTTATATAAAAACTCCACGAAGGAGTTAATCCAAAATACACTACCAATCCCATCCAAGACGTACACATACCCAGACAACCCAAAAGACACGTCCAAACTCCTTTTCGTCCTCACTGGGCTGGACCTCCTGTCTCAGTGCGATCTAAAACATTAAAAGGAGAAGGGTAAGAATAAATCTCAATAAGCTATTATGAATGCAACAATATGCCAAATAAAATGCAACACATAACAAGGTGCATATAGCATATAGCACATAGGTAAAGCGGTAAACACCTTACGTTACCTTGGTTTACCTTTCCCGTCTGAACAATAAGTCGTATAACGTTGGGAGTAAAACTCCACTCATTTGTGAACAGCTTAGGCATATTCACATATTATAAGACCCATTTTTCAAGGAACCATATAAGATACACGCAATCTGTAAGGCTCTTGGCTCAATACAGAAGCTATAACCCCAGTCTGTGGCCACAGAAGGGGACAGTCACAGGTATAATGTAATCCAATCACATTATAGAACAATTTCCATAATTGATCGTATTCCATTATACCCCAAAACATCAGCTGATTGAAACACATTCAAGCACATAATAGTTACTTGAAAAGAAATCCACCAAAGGAATAAAAAAATAACAACATGGTATTCATACTCATGTTTAAACCAATACAATAGTGAAACATACATTTCATACACTATTTGAATCACAAAACATGGATATGTAATCACGTAAGGTCACAATGTATAACCAACAAGCCCTACATATTCAATATACAACAATTAATAGCCTCTATAAAGGTTCAAGATCAAATTACCAAGTTTGAATAACTTTGGTTAAGTTGCAAATCAAGCCTGCCAACCATTTTCCGAACAATATTTAAACCCCTTCCTCAAATCCATTTTGATCAAGTAAGACACCATTGGATAGCTAAAGTGTTGTACTTTAATCATAGTCAAAGAGGGTTCAATTATATACTAGGTAGATTAGGTTTCTGTTGCTTGAAAAATGGTTCAGAGGTGGCAGGGCTGGGCACGACTCGCGCCACCTTGACACCCACTCAGATACAATCATCCCAAGGGGCACGACTCTTCCAACCTTCAAGGGACGACTCGTGCCCTTTACCCAGAAATCAGATTTGAGCTGAAAACATCAGCATTTCAACACCAATTGACCTATATCAAAATCATCTGTTTTTGAAATCATAAAATAGGTATCAAACATTACCCTAACTCATACCAAACCATTCCATAGACCTTCCAACTACTTTCTCACCTTCCAACCAAAGTAAAATGGACCTAAACCACATGCAACTTAATTATATCACCCAATACACTACAAAATTCCATGTTAATATCTTTCTTTCAACTTATACAACAACCATTTACTTCTTATCAACTTCATGAACAACAACACCACATTTAGGTCATTAACCAAATTTCCAACTCCAAGAAATTGTTCCAAAATACCCAACAACAATTATAACACAACAATATCAACATTAAACATTCAATGAACAAGCTTTGAAAGGAAATCATAAGAACTTGAGCTGAGGTTTTTTTTGACAAACTAATACTTTCCATGGAGAAATTAAAAGATAAACATTACCTACTTACACTCTAGCTCCTCCATAACCTTATTTACCACAACTAACAACCCTAGGTTTAAGTCTCCACACATAAGCACCTCAAAACTTATAACCTTTTTATTTAATATTTCCACAAGGATCAATTCATTACACCATTCCTTAGAAAGTACAACTAACTATCTTAACTTTCAAACTTAACATCTAAGCACCTCAACCCTTTTCCAATTTTTTTCTTTAAAATTTCAAATATTATAATTTCACTACCACATTTCATATTTATTTCATTTAGTCATTATATAATTAAAATTAATTCCTTAACATCCTAAAATCACATAAGTTGTCAAAACATAAAATAAACACATAAAATCCAACAAGTAGCATAAATGATAAACTACAACCCCAACCCCACGTGCTCAACATGTGCTAAAATGGTGCCTAAGATTAGGGTCGTGACACTCACTCCCCCTTAAAGAAAATTCGCCCCGAATTTTAAATGGACTTACTTGCACGCTCAAACAGCCAAGGATATTTTTCTTTCATTTCCGACTCTAGCTCCCAAATTGCTTCCTCGATGGTATGATTCTTTCATAGGATCTTCACTACCGGGATACTCTTAGTTCGCAATTCTCTAACTTGAAATTCCAAGACTCTCAACGGTTCTTCTACATATGACATATCCGCTTGAATATCTTCGGGAGGAGAACTCAAAACATGGGAGGGATCATGGCAATACTTTCTCAACATTGAAACATGAAATACGTCATGAAGAGATGAAAGGAATGGAGGCAACGCCAACCGATAAGCCAACTCACCAATATTTTATAAAATTTCAAATGGACCAACAAATCTTGAAGCCAATTTACCCTTATTACCAAACCTTTTAATCCCAGTCCTCAGAGAGATCTTCAAAAACACTAAGTCACCAACTTGAAAAGATAAGACTCGTCTTCTATTGCCGGCGTAGTTTTTCTGTCTACTCTGAGCCGTCTTTAATCTATCTCGGATCACTTTGATTTTCTCCGTTGAATCTCTAACCAAATCCGGACCCCAAAGCCTAGCTTCACTAACCTCGTCCCAACACATTGGAGATCTACACTTTCTACCATACAATGCCTCGTACGGAGCCATCTCGATACTAGTCTGGTAGCTATTGTTGTAAGCAAACTCAACCAACGGTAAGTGAACTTCCCAAGACAACTGAAAATCCATCCCATAAGCCTGTAACATATCCTCAAGTATCTGAATGGTTCTCTCGGTCTGGCCATCGGTTTGAGGATGAAATGCCGTACTAAATCTCAACTTAGACCCCAAAGCTTCATGCAACGCGTTCCAAAATCTCGAGGTGAATCTCAGATCTCTATCGAAAGCAATACTAACCGAAACTCCGTGAAGTCTAACAGTCTCTCGCATATAAAGTTGAGCTAACCTCTCCATTGAGTACTTTGTTAACACCGGTAGAAAATGAGCCGACTTTGTCAATCTATCAATGATAACCCAAATAGCATCCATCTTCTTCGCGGTAGGAGGCAAATCGGTCACAAAATCTATCGAGATTCCTTCCCATTTCCACTCCGGAATATCTAACGGTTGAAGTAGCCCCGCTGGTCTCTGATGCTCGGCCTTGATTTGTTGACAAGTCAAACACTTAGATACAAAATCTGCAATCTCTCTCTTCATCCCATTCCACCAATAACCTCGCTTCAAATCTTGGTACATCTTCGTACTTCTTGGATGAATAGAGAACTTTGATTTGTGGCCATCCTCTAAAACTCGCCTTTTGATCTCCGGTGAAGAAGGAACGCAAAGTTTGCCTTGAAAAGTCAAAATTCCATCTCGATTTAACGAAAACTCCCCGGCTTTTCCATCTTGCACTTGCCCTAAAATTTTCCTCAATTCCGGATCACTTTGTTGAGCTTCCAAAAGATCTCCATACAAAGTCGTGACTGCTCGGACATTCACATATATTATCTCACTTCTTGACTCTCAGGAACTCAAAGTTGATAAATAAGCCTTTCGGCTAATTGCATCCGCAACTACATTTGCCTTTCCTGGATGATACAAAATCACATAATCATAATCCTTCAATAGCTCTAACCATCTCCTTTGCCGATTATTCAACTTCTTTTGTGTAAACAAATATTTCAAGCTTTTGTGATCAGTAAAAAATCTCGAATCTCGCCCCATATAGATAGTGCTTCCATTTATGTAATGCAAACACAATCGCAGCCAATTCCATGTCATGGGTAGGGTAATTCTGTTTTGCCGATGATAACTTCTGAGAGGCATAAGCAATCACTTTCCCACTTTGTATTAGAACACATCCCAATCCTTCCTTCGAGGCGTCACTGAATATAACAAAATTCTCGCAACCATCTAGAAGGGTAAGAACTGGAGCTGATGTCAACCTCTTCTTCAACTCGGAAAAGCTTGCTTCACATTTTGAATCCCACACAAATGGTATATCCTTCCTCGTCAATCTTGTCAACGGAGTTGCAATTCTAGAAAATCCCTCAATGAACCTTCAGTAATACCCCGTCAATCCAAGAAAGCTACGAACCTCTGTCACAGTTGAAGGCTGCTTCCAATTGACTACGACTTCAATATTAGAAGGATCCACGGAAATCCCCGAACTTGACACCACGTGCCCCAAGAAAGAGATCTGCTCGAGCCAAAACTCACACTTGCTAAAATTGGCAAACAACTGCTTCTCACGAAGAATGGATAAGACAATTCTCAAGTGATTCTCATGATCTTCCCGTGATTTAGAGTAAACGAGGATGTCATCAATGAAAACCACCACAAAACTATCAAGGTAAGGCTTGAAGATCCGGTTCATCATATCCATGAATACCGCCGGTGCATTAGTGAATCCGAAAGGCATAACCACAAACTCATAATGACCATATCTCCTCCTGAAGGCTGTCTTTGAAATGTCATCCGGTCTAATATTCAACTGATGGTATCCACTTCGCAAATCAAGTTTAGAATATATCACGAAACCTTGAAGTTGATTGAACAAGTCATCAATATGCGGAAGAGGGTATTTATTCTTGATAGTTGCTTGGTTCAACAATCTGTAGTCGATACACAATCTCAACGTGCCATCCTTCTTCCGAACAAACAAAACAGGTGCTCCTCAGGGTGACACACTTGGACGAATAAAACCCCGATCTAACAATTCTTGTAACTGAGTCTTCAACTCTTTCAACTCAGCTGGAGCCATTCTGTAGGGTGCTTTAGATATAGGTGAGGTACCGGGCACTAGATCAATGCAAAACTCTACCTCTCTATCCGGAGGCATAGAGTACTCAGTCTAAAACACATCACCAAATTCATTCACAATCGAGACATGAGCTAACTCAGGGGATTTCTTACTTGAATCTACCACATAAGCCAAGTACCCCGCACACCCCTTTGATAACATTTTTCTAGCCTTTATAGCAGAAATAACATGAATACCAAACAAAGATTTATCAGCATCAAGCACAAATGTAGGCACATCAGGCATAGCAAAGGAGACTCGCTTCCTACGATAGTTTACCAAAGCATGACAATGACTCAACCAGTCCAAACCAAGAATGACATCAAAGTCCCAAATTTGTAACTCTACTAAATCCACTGGCAATACATGCCCACAAATATTCACATCACAACCATTATAGACCAAAGAAGAGTTCAGGCACTCTCCCATAGGAGTCAAAACCTCTCGCACATAAGGCATAATTTCAAGCAATTTATGCAATGCAAATGCAAAATGAGACGCCACAAAAGAATGGGAAGACCCGGGATCTATAAGGATGCGGGCCTTAACTCCTGAGACAGGGACAATACCTCTAATGACGGCATTGGGATCAACCTATCCTCTACCCAAGGCAAACACTCGCCCCTGCACTCTATCTTTTGGCTTCCCCTCGTTATCTCTTTTCACTCCACCTCTTTGTTACCCGGTGCTTGCCCCCATTGCAACTTAGGACAGTTCTTCCTGAAATGACCTGCTGCTCCACATTCAAGGCATTTACCCTGTTTGCTCCAACACCTATCCTCCTAATGACCCATCTTCTTGCAAAAACCACATACAATCCCATACTGACTTGAAGTCGGATGAGTTATTGGAGCCGCCACATTTCCTCCTCTCGCTACCCCCGGAGCCAAAGACCTTTGTTGCCCTCTATTCTGTCCAGAACCTTGACCTTGGAATCTCTGTTTACTTCCACTTCCACCTTCAGATTTACCCCGATGCTCTTCAATATCATTCTCTATCCGGTAAGCTCTATTCACTGCCGCTTGGAAGTCAGTGAAGTCGTGTGTCAAAAGCTGCTTTCTGAACTCCAATCTCAACCCTTTCACGAACTGGTAGACTCGTCTCTCTTCTTCCGGCACCAAATGAGGACAATGTCTCGCCAATTCTGTAAACTTCGCAGAATACTGGGCCATGGTTATCGTCCCTTGATCCAATCTCAAGGACCTCCTTCTTGTCCCTTGTAACCATCGAAATGAAGTGATCTAAGAACTTGCGGGTAAAGCTCTCCCATGTCTTCGGCGTGTGGTCACGGTCCCAACTATCCTTCACGATATGCCACCAATGTTCGGCCGGTCCTTCCAATTTGAAGACAACACACCTCACTTTTTCTTCGTCCGGACTCTCAATTGCTGCAAATATCTTATTCATAGCTCCAAGCCACCTTTCCACCTTCAACGGATCTGGATCTCCATTAATGCTTAGTGGAGACATCTTGACAAACTTCTCCAATCCATGCCATGTCTACCTTCCTGATGATGCTGTGCTTGACCTTGAGCTGCCATGTTTTGCAAGAACACCAAAAACATGTTCATCATCTCCGCATTTGGATTTCCACCTCCCCCGACATTACCCTCATTCTCCGGTGCTCTATGTTGATCATCTTCATTTCCTGCCATTGAACAAATTCCTGCATCAAACACTCGTCATCAGTTATCACACACTCCCCATTAAGCTAGACATCTACCCTTAAACTCTAAACCGAGCTCTGATACCAACTGTGGGGACCCTGACCCGGAACCTTAGCTCGTGCCCGAGCGAAAGGGTCCCCTTACTATTTCAAAAACCACCTGAATTTTAAAATCTTTGACTTAACTTGAAAATGAAACAAACTTTAACATTACCATTACAAAACTAACTTAAAACATCTCCACTTGGAGGGAAGTTATAACAACTTTGAAAATTGACAACTTGTTTTAATTACAAAAGATCACAAAAGTAAAGTTGAAACAAAGTGTTTATTTACAAACTCCACGAAGGAGTTAATCCAAAATACACTACCAATCCCATCCAAGACGTACACATACCCAGACAACCTAAAAGACACGTCCAAACTCCTTTCCGTCCTCAGTGGGCTGGACCTCCTGTCTTAGTGCTATCTAAAACATTAAAGGGAGAATGGTCAGAATAAATCTCAATAAGCTATTATAAATGCAACAATATGCCAAATAAAATGCAACACATAACAAGGTGCATATAGCACATTGCTAAAGCGGTAAACACCTTACGTTACCTTGGTTTACCTTTCCCGTCTGAACAATAAGTCGTACAACGTTGGGAGTAAAAATCCACTTATTTGTGAACTGCTTAGGCATATTCACATCTTATAACACCCATTTTTCAGGGAACCATATAAGATACTAGCAATCTGTAAGGCTTTTGGCTCTATACAGAAGCTATAACCCCAGTCTGTGGCCACAGAAGGGGACAGTCACAGGTATAATGTAATCCGATCACATTATAGAACAATTTCCATAATTGATCGTATTCCATTATACCCCTAAACATCAGCTGGTTGAAACACATTCAAGCACATAATAGTTACTTGAAAAGAAATCCACCAAAGGGATAACAAAATAAAAACAGGGTATTCATACTCATGTTTAAACCAATACAATAGTGAAACACACATTTCATACACTATTTGAATCACAAACCATGGATATGTAATCACGTAATGGCACAATGTATAACCAACAAGCCCTACATGTTCAATATATAACAATTAATAGCCTCTATAAAGGTTCAAGATCAAATTACCTAGTTTGAATAACTTTGGTTAAGTTTCAAATCAAGCCTGCCAACCATTTTTCGAACAATATTTAAACCCCTTCCTCAAATCCATTTTGACCAAGTAAGACACCACTGGATATCTAAAGTGTTGTACTTTAATCATAGTCAAAGAGGGTTCAATTATATACTAGGTAGATTAGGTTTCTATTGCTTGAAAAATGGTTCAGAGGTGGTAGGGTAGGGCATGACTCGTGCCCCAGGGCACGACTCGTGCCACCTTGACACCTACTCAGATACAGTCGTCCCAAGGGGCACGACTCTTCCAACCTTCAACGGATGACTCGTGCCACAGAGCACAACTCGTGCCCTTTACGCAGAAATCAGATTTGAGCTAAAAACATCAGCATTTCAACACCAATTGACCTATACCAAAATCCTCTATTTTTGAAGTCATAAAATAGGTATCAAATATTACCCTAACTCATACCAAACCATTCCATACACCTTCCAACTACTTTCTCACCTTCCAACCAAAGTAAAATGGACCTAAACCACATGCAACTTAATTATATCACCTATTACACTACAAAATTCCATGTTAATGTCTTTCTTTCAACTTAAACAACAACCATTTACTTCTTATCAACTTCCATGAACAACAACACCACATTTAGGTCATTAACCAAATTTACAACTCCAAGAAATTGTTCTAAAATACCCAACAACAATTATAACACCACAATATCAACATTAAACATTCAATGAACAAGCTTTGAAAGGAAATCATAATAACTTACCGGAATAATTCGAAAATAAGTAATTCTTTTTCCGGATAGATACGCTCCCCTCGGCTTCACGAACAATAATACGCGAACGGATTCAAAAATGAAAAGGATTTGAATTTGCTAGAATTTTTAGAAGATAAAGCTAGGTTTTAGGTTTCCATGGAAGTTTTAAGAAGAGAAAGAACCTGATCTGAGGGTTTTTTTTGACAAACTAATACTTTCCATGGAGAAATTAAAAGATAAACATTACCTACTTACACTCTAGCTCCTCCATAACCTTATTTACCACAACTAACAACCCTAGGTTTAAGTCTCCACACATAAGCACCTCAAAACTTATAACCTTTTTATTTAATTTTTCCACAAGGATCAATTCATTACACCATTCCTTAGAAAGTACAACTAACTATCTTAACTTTCAAACTTAACATCTAAGCACCTAAACCCTTTTCCAATTTTTTTTTAAAATTTCAAATATTATAATTTCACTACCACATTTCATATTTATTTCATTTAGTCATTATATAATTAAAATTAATTCCTTAACATCCTAAAATCACATAAGTTGTCAAAACATAAAATATACACATAAAATCCAACAAGTAGCATAAATGATAAACTACAACCCCAACCCCACGTGCTCAACATGTGCTAAAATTGTGCCTAAGATTAGGGTCGTGACATATGTACTCCCCTAGACTTACCCATAGTAATTTTTTGTTGTGAATTAGTACCCAACATCACAAACAAATCATGAGTCTATTGGGGGGGTTTGGCTCCTAGTGGGCCTCCCGTTGCATTATCTACTATGGCTTGATTAACATGATTCAAGCCATCATAAAAAGTTTGATTTAGTAGGGGTAAAGGAAAATTATGATGGAGACATTGCACTAGCATCATTGTAAATCTGTCCCAAGCCTCATGAAAAGGCTCACCTAAATATTGGGCAAATTCTATAATCTTTTGCCTCATGTTAGCCAACGTGGGATGGGGATAATATTTTTGTAAAAATACATCATGCAATTGATCCCACGTGCTAATACTCCTAAGTGTTAACATCATAAACCATGTCTTGGCCGCCCCTTTCACAATATAGGGGAAACATTTCAATCTAATTTGCTCATCTGTAACACCTACTTTACAAGGAAAGTGAGATACAATCATCATGTACTCACGCAATAAAGTCAAAAGGTCCTCGTCGAAAGACCTTGATAAATGGGCAACATATTAAAATATTGACCCTTGACTATAAAATTCTTTGCTTCCTCAGTTAGCACAATACAAGATAGGGAAGCATCGACTTTAGGATGACAAAAGTCCTGCATTGTTTGAGCCGGTGGGATTGCCATTGTGGCTTTATCCTCTTCTATCCTGGTGGTAGTGGTATTTAGGTCACTTTTGAGGGGATTGCCCTCTTTTAATTCAAGCTCTTTTAGACGCCGACCTAATTTATCAATGTCATCATTCAATGGATCCAAGGTTAGAATCAAAGAATGTCGACCATGCATACACTAACAAAATTAACCTGTCCGCTACACCAGTTCCCGACAACGGTGCAAAAAACTTGATGGAGGATTTCTCCCTTTTATTAAATTACCTATCAAGTGTACTATTTTATCAATGTAGTAGTATTCACAATAAAAGGGTTGAATCCATAGGGACTTGTGTGGAACAAGTTTATTTTAATAGTGTAAAAGTAACCAAGGGGTTTTGATTTATAGATTGAATAATCTAAAAAACAAGAAATAAATAACAAGTAAAGAAATTAAGGAGACAAGAGATTCATCTATTGGGGATCATAACAAGTATCACTTTATGCTATTTTAAATCATGTAAAAAGGACTCAATCTCATTCAAGGGTATTCACAAAAATATAGGGTTGGGACGTTTTATATGCATATTGCAACCTTAATATATCTATCTTGATTTTACCTTCTGGTAAGTCAATACAAACATTCAAAAGATTCCAATTTAATCATAAGAATATTAGACCCTAGATTCGTTTGACTTCCTGGTCAGTCATCAATTAAATCTAATCATCTAAAAAATGGTCAATGTATAAACTATCCATGTTACTACAACGACTTATACCCAAGTAAATTCAAAGCAAAAGTATCTTAAAATACAATTGAAACCTAAGAACGATAATTAAGAATGTTGAGAAGAACAAGAATGAGAAAGAGATAGGAAGAATTAAAATCTAAGCATAAAGATCCAATTGTTAATCACCCAATCCACGAATAAAATTTTTAGCCGAGGTTTCCTTAAGCTGCATCAACAAATTCTTCCAAATCCTTCACAAATCCGAAGACTTAGCCGGATCCCCCTCTAAATCAGCTGGGAGCGGTCACTCCCCCTAGTTGGGGGCAGTGTAGCGATTGCGAAATTTTCTCCTCTTTTTATTTATTTGTTTGAGTCGCCACCTATATTATTATGAGGAAAATATAGAAAAACCATTTTAATGATATTTGGGTTCGGGGCTTAAGTGATGGATTTTGAAGGTCAGGGAGCACCGCATCCACCCAATCCGAAGATCGGTCTTGCTTAAGGGGGTTTTAAATAATAACTCTTTTAAAAGAAATGAAGAAAAATATCCATTTAATTAGATTAAATGGAATGTGGGATCGATTGCTTCGAGACCATCTCCATGATTTGAATAGGCTCTAGGCCGATCCCAAATTTGATATGCTTATACCACTCTAAAAATCAATTAGAATAAACAAAGAAGAAAGGAAGATTACCTTTAGGTTGAGAAATGATTTAGACAGAGTTTCGCCTTGATTCTAGGCTCGAACCTCAACATTCGTCGATCAACAAGGTTGATGGATGAATTTGGGTGTTGTTTATGAGTGATTTACAGGAGTCTTTCAAGGAGAGAAACTAGTAAATTGTGTGTTTTCGTGTCTTCCGACCGTCATCATCTGTGTGTTTTTCCGTCCTCTAAAATACTGAAAGTCATCTAGTATTTATAGGGGTTGGATTACTTGGTCACCAAGATAAGGAGACTCAAGGGATTTGGGATATCTCCCAAAGAAGGTTCCAGAATTCTAAGATTAGTAAAAACCCAGATTGGATAAGAGTTATCAAGAAAAGAGGTCGAAATTGACAAGGGAAGTGATTCTCCTCTCCTGCAAAGGGTTAGTCTCGCGCGAGACACGCCATGTCCCACGCGGGACAAGGCTTCACAAAGGATAGATTTTTCCTCCCCTTGTTATCTCGTATGCAGTTTAGTCAAAACTAATGCCCGTTAGTCAAAACTTAACGAAACATGACGAAATGGTGGATTTTTTCTCTAAAACCAAAGGCGTGACTTAGAGTGGTATAACTCTACCATGATAGGTTCAGAACGGGGTGTCTACAGAGCCCCTCGGCGACAAGTCTTACGGAAGAAGTCATGTCGTCGATAAAAAAAACATCATTTTGAACATCAGGATGGTCGTGCCGCACGGCTGCCTACGTATCGCTATCGGAGAATCAAACCAAAACGTAGTTCAACTCC
Organism: Adenophora triphylla var. japonica; assembly: GCA_022495995.1. Classification (NCBI taxonomy): domain Eukaryota; kingdom Viridiplantae; phylum Streptophyta; class Magnoliopsida; order Asterales; family Campanulaceae; genus Adenophora; species Adenophora triphylla. The sequence goes on from JAFEMH010001091.1 coordinate 159,039, forward strand.
AAAACACTAAAAGGATGCTTTAGGTATTTTGAAAATCATTTTTGAAAATTGAAGAGATTTTTTTTTTGAAAAAGTAAACTCATACTGAGGAATTAGGTCATGACCCAATTCTGAATATACCTGTCTGTCTGAATATTCGCCTGTTTTGGCTCCGAACCTGTGGGAAAAGATGTTAGAAATCAAAGGTTTACCTGTCTGGTCCTTCGCATCCTGGTAGTTTTATGATGATTCACCTGTAAGGGTGTCAAATCAGGCTTTTTGATGATGATTCACCTGTAAGGGCGCTGAACCGGGCTTTTTGATGATGATTCACCTGTAAGGGCACTGAATCGGGCTTTTTGATGACGATTCACCTGTAAGGGCCCTAAATCGGGCTTTTTGATGATGATTCACCTGTAAGGACGCTGAACCGGGCTTTTTGATGATGATTCACTTGTCAGGGTGCTGAATCGGGCTTTTTGATGATGATTCACCTGTAAGGGCGCTGAATCAGGCTTTTTGATGACGATTCACCTGTAAGGGCGCTGAACCGGGCTTTTTGATGATGATTAACCCGTCAGGGTGCTGAATCGGGCTTTTGGGTGACATGACGTCGTATCGGGCAATCATGCATACATCACGTTCGGCTCATTTCGTGACTTGCGGTACCAATTTTTTCATGTTTCCTTGCTAGGGCTTCAGTTTCAAGGGTAAATGTATCAAAATTTTGAATTTTGACGTTGCATAGACGCTTATTGCCAGGGGCAATTTTGTCCTTGTCCAGTATGGTTTTCTCGCGCAAGACACCTTGTATCGCACGGGATAAAATCTGTCGAGGGATAAATTCAGCAGTCCCAATTCATTTCAAACACTCTTGTTTTCAAACTTTGTCTCTCAAGTCCGACCCAAGGGTATTTTTTCTCTGAAATTTCTTCAATATTTTGTTGATTTATTCTTTTTAATCAACTTTAATCTTTCCTCAATTACATAATCAATGGACCAAGAACGAAGGAACCTAACATTGGATAGTTATTTGTGTCGAAAGGACTATCCTCGCGACGACCTCATTTTCGATCGCCATAGGCACATCTCTCATGCCATTCTTGAAGGTTTGGTAAGAATCTCCTTCTCGAACTCATCCCATGATTGTATTGAATCAATTCCATGGTTTAAATCCATTGATTCATCAAAATTTGGACATTTCCCTCCCTTTATCAAGAACTAGGTTCAATGTCAATGCATGCAAGATTTCTCCGGCTTTTGTTGAATTTTAATGATGCATTTGTGTATATATGAGTACCCTACACGATTTGGATTGTAGGAGGGATTGATTTTGATAGCCAAAAGCAAGTTTGTGCATGATTTTTTAGTATGCACGCCAAGTGTTCGATGAAATGCTCCAATGAAAAATTTCTTCTATTTTCTTGAAATTTTTGCCATGGATGATCTCTAACAATGTTTCCTTGTCTTCCTTTTGTTTTGCAGCCGTATAAGCCAACCAAGAACTGTCGCGGTAGTGCAAAGTTTGCCAAGGCCTTATGGGACAAAGTCAAAGCCCTAAACGGGGTTTAGGCCAGAGTGGAGCAGACGGGGCTTCACAATTTTGTGGATAACATCCATGGGATGAGGCGGACTCCTCAAGTTCTCCAAGCTATTAGGGAGAGGTGGTGGGATACTACCCACACGATTAATTTACACTTCGGGGAAGCGACTATGACCCCGACCGACTTTCTGGCCATTATCGGGTTAGAGTGTGCCGGCGCTCCTCTTTCGGCGATTGGGGGTTACAAGCCGGCGAGCCCAGCCGAGTGGAGGCAGCTTATTGGTTTTGTCCCTAGCAAGATCAAGGGATTTGCTATTGAGATCACGCCTCTTCATGGCCAGATCGATGCCTATGATGATAAAGCCAATGCGATCACGGACCGAGTTGTGAGGGGTGCTCTCTGGTACATCCTGTCAGAGTATTTTTGCCAACCATTCCTCCACTTCTTGTATCGCTCTTTTAGAGATTTTGGAGGATCTCGACTTGGTGAGCACGTACAATTGGGGCTCAGCTGGTCTGACTTTCTGTTACCATGCCATGGATGAGGCATGTAGGCACACCAAGGAAACCACGCAGGGGTATTCTTACGCTTGGTAGGTACATTTTCTGTCTTTGTCTTGTCTTTTATTTGCACATTTTATCCACGCCTTGTACTGAATCCTGCTCTATTTCCTTGTACAGATATGTGGGTATGATGTCTTTTCGTTGCATAAGTTTGAGCTGAATGAGTGTGGGGCTCAGTTTCCAGATATAAGGAGATGGAGCCACTCCAACCGTACTGTGGACGAGGAGGAGGGAGAAGATTGGACCCTTACTATTGAGGAGGCATGGGCCTTGCTGAACAGTTTCAGCTTTGAGCAGCAGGGCTTGTATCCGTGGACCTTGTTGAAGAATGAGGTGCATGGCATGTGGGTCGTCACTGATACGCAGAGGATCTTGGTATCGCTTGAGGGAGATACCATTTATTTGGGTGAGAGAGTCTTCCTCAGCATGGCAGGGGTTCACTCGTCAGGAGAGTGCCAGAGGATCCGCCTAGAGAGATGCACCCTACTTTTCCTGTTCCTGCTGAGACATATCCCAACTATGTGAATGGATATGAGGCAGAGGAATGTGTGGTCCCAGGGACTTCACATGAGGAATTTTTGCCTCGTCTGATGGGTCCCCTTGTGGTGGGTGGTAGGCAGCCATGTGCGCATGCTTTTGCTTCTGGTTATGGCTCGTCAGCCCCAGGCTCTTCTTCCCAGTATACGGGTCCAGTACCCTTTATGCCGGATTATGGTCCTCCGAGCTATTCATACATGATGGGAGGCATGCTGATGATGGGCTCCATCTCGATCACGGATCAGATTCCTGCGGGTTATCGTCTCCCTCCCAATGTCTCTTCGGTAAGACTGATACATTTTTTTTCTGCTTATACTGTTCCTTGCATCGTCCATATATGTGTATATGTCCGATTCTTTCTGAGTATCTCCTTATGTTAACAGATCACCATGTCCGCGGCGGATTACAACCGTGGGGCGAGCAGGATGGCCGGATTGATGGCCTTGGTGTCGGACCTCTCCGAGAAGCTGTTCCATAAGGCGGCTTCGGCGGCGTCGACAATTGCCTCTGCGGCGACCCCTACTTGCGCAGTCAAGAGATCAAGGAGGGATGGTAGCCCCGGTGATGGTGATGACGGCGGAGCCGGTAGCTCGGGAGATACGATAGCATAGGTCTCCCTTACCCCCCCCATTTATTTTAGATTCTTCTGGAACTTGTACATATTGGCCGGGTTGGCCCAAACATCTTTTTCTTTCTTTCGGTACCTGTTAGCAAGTAGATTGAACAACGACAAGTATTTTCTTATTTACTAATCTAATTCTAATTAGTTTTAGCTTTCTCGACTTCCGTGGTGATATCCACGAGGAATGGAATGGCCAATTCCGGTCAAGCTTTGGATATGGTTTTGGCATATATATACTGCGTATGAGGAACATATTTGCAGGTTTCGAGACTTGCTCCGGCAAGTCGGGCTAGATTGATTATTTGTGCAGAAATTCTGCAGATCTTATAGAAGATTTGTCTCGCGCGGGATAAGGTGTCTCGCGCGATACACGCTTCCCAGGCAAGAGTTCTTTTCCTTTTCAAATAGGATTCTGTCAAGTTTTCCTTTATAAACACATGTAGTCCGCTCCAATACTACATTCAAGCCTCCAAAACTCTAGAGTTATTCTATTAGGATCAAATTCTTGCTTTCTTCTTCAACCCTTTGATCCATGGCTTCCAAGGAAATTGCTCCAACGTCCATGATTGTTGATGAATTTTCTTTGCCTCTCGACGCAATCCAAGCTTTCAAGCAAGCATCAAGGAGTTTTGTGAGATCGTTTCACAATCGGGCTCGCAATAGGTTTATTGAAGAATTTGGATTCAGAATCCTCTTTACTTTGAAGAACCTCCAACCGGATTGGAATCTTCTGCAGGGAGCTTCTAGATTTTGGGATCCTTCTCTTCATCTCTTTAATTTTTCCCTTAATGAGATGGTACCCACCGTAGAGGAATTTGCTATTACCTTGGATATGCCTTTGACCGGTGAGATTGCGATTCCTAAGTATGATAGAAATCATTCAGAGGCTTTGAACGAATTATTGGGAATTCCCCTTGATATTTGTTATGAGTTGGTTCACCGCAGGTGGGTGGATTGTTCTTCTTTTCCCGAACGCTTTGGTGGAGATTCGGATGATGAGGCTTTCCATGTTTATAAATGGAACTTCTTGGCCCTTTCTCTTTTTGGAGATGTATTGTTCACATGTAGGGGTGGCTTGGTTGACTCCCAATTGGTGGAAATTGTCTTGCAAGCTAGGAAGCATTCTAGGAACATCCTTCCTTTAGTATTGGGTGAGACCTTGATGAGCTGCATAGGACCGGTGCCATGACTCAAGGGAGTCCTCTCTTGTTGACTATTTGGCTTAGAGAACATCTCAAATTGGTAGCCCCTCCGTTGGAGTATTCCCCTTTTATGTATCATATGAGGAAGCTTTTGATCAAGGATCTATCGGAAGATGAGTGGGCTCAATTGATTGCAAAGGCCACTACCACATATATTATTTGGTGTCCACCATTTTGGAGATTGAACAAGTATGTTGCCAATACCAGGGGTTTTGATAGAGTTGTGCTTTCGGGTTTGCGAGATTCCTCTTTCTATTTTCCCAAGCGGGTGCTCCGTCAATTCGGTCAACAACAGGACACTTTTATTTCTGAAGGAGCCTCTCGTGAAGTGTCCTATATTGGTCCAGAGTTTGCAAGGGTGCTAGCTCAAGCTTGGGGTGAAGGGACCAGTCGAGATCGTTGGACGAACCTTCGAAGCTTTGATGCAAGTGTCTTCTTATCGGATAAGTACTTGGATTGGTTCTTCCATAGTGGTCACCCAAGTGCGGAAAAGATTGATGAGATACGGCGTCCATTGTTAGGAAACTCTTTTGTGGAGAGCAGTGTTTTGAGAAGGAGCGAGGCTCAATCGGATCCTGCTAATGTAAGAACTGATCCAACCCAAGATTTCCTTGATGGGGATTGGTATGAAAGAAGAGGTAACGGTCTCCCCGGAAAGATGCAAGCCTTGGATAGGCCCAATGTCTTCAAGAGGCTTGCAAAATCTGTTTTCACTCGCCTTGATGGATGTTCTTCCTTATAGGGTACCGAATCGCAAAAGAGATCGAGATGATGGTAGTGATCATGTTCGTCGGCCTACAAAGTCAATGAAAGGCTAGATCCTAGAGAGTACCAAGAGATTGCTTTGATAGATCAAATAGTTTAATTATTAGTATTTTTTTCAAGATTCTTAGCTTAGCAAATTTGTCGTTGTCGTTAGAATTTTCCTTTTGTTATCAACAAATGCATTCAATTAATACAAGGACAAGATTTGATTTTATTATTTGGTTAGACCGAACCCGAAGGCTGCCTACGTTCCTCTTTTACATCAATTAAATAAGAGGCTCAGGTCGACGTAGTTCATTTTTGAGATAAATTGGACAAAAGTTCATTTTTTAACAGAGGGGCAGTCTCGCGCGAGACAAGGCCTTTTTTTTAATGCGCACCCTGGTTTCTGCCTAGACCGCCTTTTCAGGTTTTCAATCTAGCGGGCTTCTTTTCTTGTGCGAGCTCTAATTTTTGCCTAGGCCGTCCCTTTTGGGATTTTCAACCTAGCGAGCATTTTTTTTGAAGGAGGCCAAGTCACGCGAAGTACTTCTTGAGTTTGTCCATGTTGACCGGCTTTGGTAGTTGATCTCCGTCTAAATCCACCAGCTAAAGGGCTCCCCAGAGAATATCTTCTTTACGATGTAGGGTCCTATCCATCTTGGTCCCCACTTGCCTAGAGGGTTAAAAGGTCCAGGGCGGTGTTCACGGAGAACTAGGTCGCCTACTCTTATATTCCTCATTTTGACCTTTTTATTGAAAGCTCTTGCCATTCTTCTTTGGTAGGCTTGAGTGTGCTCGGCTGCTCTCAGTCTCCTTTCGTCTAGCAGGGCTAGCTCTTCGTATCTGTTTTCCAACCAGTCGACTTCGTTTACTTGATTTTCTAGGAGAACCCTAAGTGAAGGTATCTCTAGCTCTATAGGTAGAACGACTTCCATTCCGTATGTGAGGGCGTATGGAGTTTCGCCGGTGGCTGTTCGGACCGAGGTGCGGTATCCCCAAAGTGCGAAGGGTAGTTTGTCGGGCCAATCCTTTCCAGTGACTGCCATTTTCCTGATGATGGTTTCGATCATTTTATTTGCGGCTTCAACTGCTCCATTCGTTTGAGGCCTGTAGGGAGAGGACTTGTGCCTTACAATTTTATATTCTGTCAAGAGACGGTCGGTTTCTTTCTCAAAGTGGGAGCCATTATCAGATATCATCTCTTGCGGCACCCCATATCGGCAAATGATGTTGTGCTTGATAAACTCTGCTACCTTTCTAGCATTCAAGACTTTGTAGGAGGCGGCCTCGATCCATTTAGTGAAATAGTCGATGGCTACTAGAACGAAACTGTGCCCGTTGGTTCTCACAGGTGTAACCTTTCCAATCACATCTATGCCCCATGTAGAGAAGGGCCAAGGGGATGTCATAGGATACAGTAAGGAAGGCGGTGCATGCTGAAGGTTAGCGTGGACCTGGCACTTATGGCATTTCTTGACCATGTTGGTGCAGTCTACTTCCATGGTTAACCAAAAGTATCCTTGTCTGATGATCTTCTTGGCGAGCATGTTTCCGCTCATGTGGGTTCCGCACACTCCTTGATGAACATGGTCCATTATCTCTTGGGCCTCTTCTTCGGTGGCGCAGAGGAGGTTCCTTTTGGAGTACTTTTTGAATAAGCAATCATCAATGATGACATAATTAGCTGCTAATCTTTTAAGGGCAACCTGAGTTTTCTTATCGGCCTCAGGCGGGAAGGTTCCATCCAGGATGAAATGCCAAATGTCATAGTACCAGGGTTTCTTATCGGAATCATCGATGGTGGCGCATTTGGATAACCACTCATCCTTGTAGTCATGGAGGTCTATGACGGCGCAGTAGGCAGGAGTTGCTCGCCGAGTTACTTTGAAGGGTTTTACTGCTTTTCCTGCAGGAATTTCGACCAAGGAAGCAAGCGTAGCCAAAGCATCTGCAAACCGGTTTTTGTCTCTGGGGAGGTAGTGGAACGAGACATCTTGGAATTGTTGCACCAACTCTTGGAGGTATGCATTGTATCTTTGAAGGGTCGGATCTTGGATCCTCCACTTCTTCAGTGTCTGATTGATGATCAACTGAGAATCTCCATACACCTCGAGTTCAGTCACATTGCGTTCTAGGGCTGCTTCGAGTCCTGCTATACAAGCTTCGTATTCGGCAGTGTTATTAGTGGCGTCAAAGTCGAGGCGTATTGCTAGCGGAGTATAGATGTCGTCGGGATCTACCAATAACATTCCGATGCCATAACCTTTCTTATTGGCTGCGCCATCGAAAAATAATTGCCACTTATTTTCGTCCTCTATACTCATGATGTCTTCATCAGGGAATCGCGGGTCTTCCCCCTTCACTTCGTCACAAGGAAATTCGGCTAACTGATCTGCGAATACACTCCCCCTGACGGATTTCTGAGTGACGTAAGTGATATCATATCCCGCGAGCATGAAATACCATTTGGCCAGGCGCGAAGACAGGTCGGATTTGTCGAGGATGTACTTCAGAGGATCCATTCGTGCGATGAGATGAACTGGAAAGGCTTCCATATAGTGTTTTAACCTCTGTGTTACCCAGACGAGCGCAGCACAAGACTTATCGAGTGGAGAGTAGTTGACTTCACTGCCCTGGAATCGACGGCTGACAAAGTAAATTGCATTCTCTGTGTGGGAATCTAGCTTTTCTTGAGCAAGCATAACCCCCTAGTGCATTGTCGATAATCGTGAGATAAAGTTTCAAGGGTTTCTCCTTGTACAGCGAAACTAGGTTGGGTGGGGAGGTTAAATAGTGCTTTACTTCCTCAAATGCTTCTTGACATCCTTTCCTTCGGTCCATTCTTGTGGTGCATTTTTCTTAAGTAGCTTGAAGATAGGATCACACATTGTAGTCAGTTGATTTATGAATCTACTGATGTATTGGAGTCTGCCCATAAATCCTTTCACCTCTTTCTGTGTTCTTGGCGGTGGCATTTCTATGATAGCCTTTATCTTGGCGGGGTCTGCTTCTATGCCATGTTCGGTAACCATGTATCCCAATACTTTTCCTTTGACCACCCAAAATGAGCATTTTGCGGGGTTAAGCCTCATTTTGTGTTCTCGGTCTATTGAAGAATTTTCTGAGATCTATGAAGTGCTGACCATCTATCCCTCTAGAGTGGATAATCAAGTCGTCTATGTATACCTCTATTTCCTTGTGGATCATATCATGGAATAGTATTGTGACTTCCCTCTGATAAGTAGTCCCCACATTCTTTAGACCAAATGGCATGACCGTATAACAAAATGTTCCCCAAGGTGTGGTGAATGCTATTTTGTGTTGGTCTTCTTCTGCCATGAGAATTTGGTTGTATCCTGCGAAACCATCCACGAATGAGCGAACTTCATAAGTTGCGGTAGCATCGACCAACATGTCTATGTTTGGCAATGGGAAGTCATCTTTAGGGGATGCCTTGTTCAGGTCTCTGAAGTCAACACAAACTCGTATCTTCCCATTTGCTTTGGCCACCTGCACTGTATTGGCTAGCCATTCCGGGTATTCGATTACCTTGATAAATCCTACATTCAGGAGCTTCATTATCTCTTCTTTCACCTGCATCGACCATTCGGGCTTAATCTTGCGCAGTTTCTATTTGACTGGTTTGGCGTTAGGTAGCAGCGGTATTTTGTGTTCCACGATCGATTGATTTAACCCTGGCATATCTTTGTAGGACCAAGCGAAGACGTCGACATATTCTCTGAGGAGCTGTATTAGGATTTCTCTGTCTTCCCCTTTGAAGAAGCTGCCGATCTTGGTTTCTCTAGGGTCTTCTGTTGTCCCAAGGTTATTCGTTTGCATTTCCTCATTGTCAGCAGGGCCATTCTTTCCACAACGACCTACTTGCTTTGCTAATTCGTTCATGATTTGTTCGTTTTCTTGATCTATCTCATCAAATGATTCATTATTAACTAGTTTGTTATATTTATTATTATTAGTTAATTCATCATTCACGATGTTAGCAATCTCATGGTACTTGGAAAGATCAAAGTTTTCATTAAGGAAGTAGGGGAATACATGCTCTGCCTCCGCCTCAATTTCCTCTTGAGTGAGTTCATCAGAGGCGGAGCCTGACTCTAAAGTTAAAGTTACAAGGCCTATCTTCCTGTAGTGATGGAGAGCACAACCAAGCTCTTTGATCATGAAATCCTCATCAACAATTGGTCCTCCGGTGATGTGCCAGTTTTGAATTGGCTCATCGCACTTCTGGATTAACTTCGTGTAATCAATAGTTGGAGCGTCTACCTTGGATATTGCATGGATCTGGCTGTCTTCTAGTCGGCACAGATTCTCAAATTGTCGCAGCATGTCTTCTCCCAACACAAATTCCCATTCGTTGGTCACTTCAACTTTCGTACCCCACAAATCTTTAAGGATTAGTGGGACGGGTTCTATTTCATTTGAAGAAGCATCACAGTCGTTGAAAATTTTGAAGTCTGGATGGCGCATTCCTTCATCGTCAGTCCATGGTTCTAGAAAGATGAAGTATGGGATGTCTTCCCTTTCTCGAATGAAATAGCCATTGAGCGTCTTCCGGTATGGTTCGAGGTTGTGGCCTTTGGTCCTTGAGTTATGGTGACCTCTGTATGCAGTTCCTTCCCACTTGATTTGAGTAAGGGCATACTCTTCTTCTTCACTTTCATCATGAATGGTAAGAATATATCCTAGGCCATGTTTCGTGTGCGGTGGGGAACATGCGGTGGCTCTCTTACCCCTTGCAAGTATTTGCCAAGTCCCAAACCAGGAAAGTAACCCTTTGCTAGCATCATTCTTAAAACAGGAAGGTTTCCAGAGCACGAGTCGTGCCATAACCCAAAATTCCCAATTTTCAGCCAATTTCAAATTCGTTCTTTGTGTGTGACCCAAAAGGAATTATATTATGTTGGTAGTGAGTCAAAACATTGACCTCACAAGACATAAGTGGTTTCTAGCAAACCATTATATCCACCTAATTAATATAACATCAAAGCTTGATTCCTCAATAGATCAAATGTCACAATCCCTTTATCCACGATGTCCAATTGAACATGAGTCATGGTCCAAGTCAACTCACATGTTCAATGCTTTCTCGATTCCGAATATGTTGATAATCCAAATGCATTTGATCTCTATCAAATCATTTGAGTGTGGCCACACATTTCATCAACATCATTCATCCAGGGGCCCAAGCAAACATCTCTCTCAACGAGAGGGACAAATCCCATCTTGACTTATTATTCTTCCCTACAAGAATTCAATCGTGCCAACATAGCCCTTATTGCTATCCGATTAAAGATAGTGTTAGACTATATCAAACACAATTTTCATCATGTGGAAGACGATGATAATCTCAGGTACAAAGGATTCAATAACATGACTATCATGAGATTTAATCATGACACATATGACTATTGACCATGTCATAAATCTCATCGGTAGGTCATGTCCAATACTTATTCTCTAGCAATTATCCATAAGTGTAATGTGCATCACATACATATAATCATCTCTATGATTATACATTACCAACTTATACTAGTTATTCATAATAACTAGGGACGCAGTTCAATATAATAAACATGTAAACATATAATGAACCAAATAAACTTTCTCTATAATAAATGATAAAGACGATTACATAGCGGTTTAATTTATAAGTCAAACACAACTAAATGCCTAGGGCATTACACCAACAATCTCCCACTTGCACTAGGCTCCATCTATGTATCATATACCCATGGACCTAACATGACCATCATGCTTTGCTTGTGCGAGGGGCTTTATAAGCGGATCCCCAATGTTCTCATCGGTTGATACTTTGCATATCTTAACATCACATATATGAATGAACTCTCGAATGAGATGGAAACGTCTAAGTATATGTTTGGATCGCTGATGTGACCTTGGTTCCTTTGCTTCCGCAATGGCACCATTATTGTCACAATAAAGTTCCACCGGATTAGTGATACTTGGAACAACTTCCAGATCACTAATGAACTTCTTGATCTAAACTGCCTCCTTAGCTGCATCAGATGCCGCTATATATTCGGCCTCGGTTGTAGAATCGGCTATGGTACTCTGCTTGGAACTCTTCCAACAAATTGCACCTCCGTTAAGTATAAACACAAATCCCGTCTGCGATCGAAAATCATCCTTGTCGGTTTGGAAGCTAGCATCTGTATAACCTCTTACAACAAGATCATCTTCCACCCTTCCAAAGACCAAAAATGCATCCTTAGTCCTTCTTAAGTACTTAAGGATCGTCTTGACTGCCATCCAATGGTTTTCACCGGGATCAGATTGGTATCGACTCGTCATGCTTAGAGCATACGAGACGTCGGATCTAGTACAAATCATGGCGTACATGATAGATCCAATAGTCGAAGCGTATGGAACTTCATTCATCCTCTTTCGCTCATCAGTTGTCTTAGGACATTGATTCTTGCTTAGAGTAACACCATGACCCATTGGCAAGTTGCCTCTCTTAGAATTTTCCATCTTGAATCTTCTAAGAACCTTGTCAATGTAGGTACTTTGACTCAAACCAATTATCCTTTTAGATCTATCTCTATAGATCTTGATGCCAAGGATGTAAGCGGCTTCACCCATATCTTTCATTGAGAAACATTTCCCTAACCAAGACTTGACAGTCTGAAGTGCAGGAATGTCATTTCCAATGAGTAAGATATCATCGACATACAATAAGAGAAATAGCACTACGCTCCCACTAAATTTCATGTATACACAAGGTTCATCTTCGTTCTTGACAAAACCAAACTCTTTGATATTTTCGTCAAAACGAAGATTACTCCTAAAAGCTTGCTTTAACCCATATATGGATCTTTGCAACTTGCATACCTTGTTAGAATTTCTTGGATCGACAAAACCTTCGGGTTGTGTCATATACACATCCTCGAGTAACTTCCCATTAAGGAAAGTCGTTTTGACATCCATTTGCCATATCTCGTAGTCATAATACATGACTATGGCAATTAAAATTCTAACAGACTTAAGCATGGCAACAGGCAAAAATGTTTCATCATAGTCAACACCATGAATCTGCCTATATCCCTTTGCTACAAGCCTAGCCTTATAAGTATGCACCTTCCCATCCATGTCAGTCTTCTTTTTGAAGACCCACTTGTACCCTATGGTTTTTACACCTTCGGGTCGCTCAATCAAGTTCCAAACTTGATTATCTGACATGGATTGCAATTTGGATTCCATGGGCTCCAACCATTTATCCGAATCAGGAGTGGACATCGCCTCTTGATAGGAAGTAGGTTCGTCATTATCAATGACTTCCACTTCATTACTTTCCGACACGAGAAATCCATATATCTCGGGTTCGGATCGTAACCTATCCGATCTACGATGGACTTGTGGATCTTGAATCGGTTCCACAACTTCTTGTGGATTTGGTTCAGTCTCTACTATCGGTTCCATGTTATTTTCGGGTTCTTTAATTTCTTCATATATGACTCTTAGATCTTTTATGAGATTTTCTTAGACATCATATGTCAAAAACATGTTTTAAATCTCATCTATGCTTTGGGTCAAATCTTATTTGAAAGCACCAATTAAGTCCAACCTTTTTCAAACGTAAGAGACATGGAACAATGCACCTAACTGAGTCAAAACTACATCACCCATTATCTCATCTTGATCACAAATTAAGATATAATGATGCACCCAACTGAGTCGAAACTACATCAAAATACCCTAAAATATTACAAGTGTTCTAATCAAGGGATGGCATAAAACTTAAATATTTAGAAGGTTTTAGAAGGTTTTTTAAATATCAACAAACATCGCATGGTTGTAACATGATACTTATGTGTACATAATCATGAACATAGGGCTTCACAAAATTACAAACAAACACTTTGATTCAATTTTGAGAATTTATCAATCTACTTTAATCATATTAAACAGACCAATAATCCTCTGTAAAGACTAATCAAATTAATCATGTCCATGGCATATCACATATGATTATTTTCTCAATATAATACACCTAAAATCATGGATCTCTTTCATATAGCATGGATAGCAATTAATCAAATTAAATCTAGCATGCCTATTTCAATCCTAATCATGATAAGACAGGGCTCTTATACCACAGTTGGGTTTTGGGGTTACAAACGCAGCAGAAATCTTTGAAAAATAACACAAAATCCTAAGCCCTTGAATCCGTCTAGCATGAAGAGATGAAAAAACATGAAATAGAATTTACATACCTTGAATGCGATTATGTTTGTTCAAAACAAATCTCAAAGTTCAACCTTTGAATTTGATGATGAGACTTGGATCTTCTTCTTCCTTGTTCTACCTTGGTGATGAATCAACAATGGAGATCATCAAGCTTTAGGAGTAAAATAACCTCCCTCTAATGGTGATCCACACGCGAACGAACCAAGAACACTTCTCGTAGGATTGCTAGATGATCCTCCAGATTATTGAATCAATATTTAATAATCAATAGCAAAAAAATGGAATTATTTGGGAGCTTTTTGATATTTTGATTCTCAATCAATATCAAAATCTAGAGTTTCATAAACCTAGAATAACCTTGTGTTTTTGGCTAACCAAAGAATTGTATTTATATCAAGATATAAATCCTAACAATTAGGTAAGAATCCTTGTGCAAGACCAAAACCAAATCAGCAACGGAAAACGAGTACGGAACAATTCAATCGCTGGCACGGCTCGTGCTCCTAGGCACGACTCGTTCCACGAGTCGTTCCCAAAATCCACGAGTCGTATTTGCCAATTTTCCAGTCGTGTCACGAGTCGTGACAAACTTTTCACTCATGCTGATCCATGGAACGAGTTGTGCCTGAGGGCACGAGCCGTGACCAAACTTAAAAGGCGTCACGAGTCGTCCTCCAGAGCACGAGTCATTCCATAACCCAAAATTCCCAATTTTCAGCCAATTTCAAATTCGTTCTTTGTGTGTGACCCAAAAGGAATTATATTATGTTGGTAGTGAGTCGAAACATCGACCTCACAAGACATAAGTGATTTCTAGCAAACCATTATATCCACCCAATTAATATAACATCAAAGCTTGATTCCTCGATAGATCAAATATCACAATCCCTTTGTCCACGATGTCCAATTAAACATAAGTTATGGTCCAAGTCAACTCACATGTTCAATGCTTTCTCGATTCCGAATATGTTGATAATCCAAATGCATTTGATCTCTATCAAATAATTTGAGTGTGGCCACACATTTCATCAACATCATTCATCGAGGGGCCCAAGCATACATCTCTCTCAACGAGATGGACAAATTCCATCTTGACTTATCATTCTTCCCTACATGAATTCAATCGTGCCAACATAGCCCTTATTGCTATACGATTAAAGATAGTGTTAGACTATATCAAACACAATGTTCATCATGTGAAAGATGATGATAATCTCAGTACAAATGATTCAATAACACGACTATCATGAGATTTAATCATGACACGTATGACTATTGACCATGTCATAAATTTCATCGGTAGGTCATGTCCAATACTTGTTTTCTAGTAAGTATCCATAAATGTAATGTGCATCACATGCATATAATCATCTCTATGATTATCCATTACCAACTTATACTAGTTATTCATAATAACTAGGGACGCAGTTCAATATAATAAACATGTAAACATATAATGAACCAAATAAACTTTCTCTATAATAAATGATAAAGACGATTACATAGCGGTTTAAGTTTTAAGCCAAACATAACTAAATGCCTAGGGCATTACACCAACATATATATATATATATATATATATATATATATATATATATATATATATATATATATATATATATATATATATATATATATATATATATATATATATATATATATATATATATATATATATATATATATATATATATTACCTCCACTCCGCAGACAAAAAAGAGTTAGCCGATCATATTCATGACGAACATAACCAAATCTTCCATTGAATGCATAAATACTTGAATTCAATCTATAATAAAAAACTTGAATCCTTGTTTACAACTAATGAAGAGAATAAAAGCATAAAGGATCCTCAAAAACATGGCTGGAGTGTTCTATTTATACATGGGAGAAGAGGAGTCAAGTTAGGAAACAACCGAGGAATCCTAATCTGAAAAGAAAACGAAAATAGTGCTGGAGGAGGTGAAATTACCCGATCCGGCCCGGGGATTCAGACGGATGAATTTTTTTGGAGGGAGAGAGTCGCCACGCCATTTTGATTATGCCCAAAACATTGAAAAAAAAGCTTTTTTGTTGTGTGATGAGATTTTTGAGTTCAGAGGTCAGGTTACGCCTCGGAAAGAGATTTTTGTGCTCACCTGAAATGCCTCATATACATGAGTCTTTCTAAACCCTTCTTTGAAATTTGTGTGTGTGTATGTTTGTTTTAAAATATATTTGAATGAAAGGAAAATACACGGAACAGGAACAACCCACTATTCCCGTCAAACCTCCATTCTTGTGCACATTGTGCATGGAAGATCTTTTAGGATCATTTAGATGGTTTAGGTCTATATGTAGTGAGTAAAGACTACATTATAGACGATACATTTAAACAGTAATATTTAAAGACTCAGAAATTAAAGTAGTTATTTGGGGTTCGGAAGGAGATCTCACCAATGTTGGTTTCTTTCTATCTTCCTCGGGAGAATGTGGTTGATTTGTGGTGGTTTAAAGAGGAGAGAAATTCTGCTCTCACTTGGGTAGAACCTCCCCTAATTAACTCTCGTTTCGCACTTGCTTGAACTCGCAGATTTTGGCCGCTTTTGAGTCGTTGTTGGCATTTGTGAGTGAGTGTGGAACAAAGGGGATTTATTGAGGATGAGTGGGGGTTATTTTTGTGCCGAGAGTTGATCGGGATGAACCGGGATGGATCGTGATTGATCGAAATGGCTCGGGATGGCTCGGGATGGAACGGAATGGCTCGGAATGGACCAGAATGAGAGGAGGATGATACTTATGATGTTGGTTGATGTTTTTTTTTGTGATTTTTGAAGCTACTGGAGGTCAGTATTTATAGGCTCTGAGTCTGGACAAAGTGGTCCGCACGGATTGGGCTTTAATCAGTCATTTGGTCCGCACGGTTCTGACTTTAATCAATCAAATGTCTTGACTTTTGTGTCATGTGGCGTGTTAACAAAGAGGTCCGTGCAGACCAACCATGCAGCAAAGAGGTCCGCACGGCTCTGACTTTAATCTGTCAGCCTTTTTGACTTTTGTGCCATTCCTGCAAAAGTCCTTCAATTTTTTAAATGCCTGAAAGGTCCTTCCTTGGTTTGGCTTGGTTCATTTGGTCCTTGGAAGCCACGGGACTTTGGGATTTTGGGGTAGTGTACCCTCGGTGTCCTTTTCGCATGCTCAGATGGAGAGTGGTCCGGATTGGGGTACTTATAGAAGCCCCTAGACGACGTCACTTACGAAGGAAGTGGGGTCGTCGATAAAAATAAGAATCCCAATATGTATCGCTTTTTGGGAGGGAGAAATGACCGTGTTGGTCAGATGGCTGGACCCTTTGATAGGATTCCTACGTATCCCGAGTGGGAATCAAGTCTGATCGTAGTTCGAGTGTGAGGGCAATTTGAAGGGGCCTCGACCGGTGGGGAATGATTTGAAGGTATTCGTCCTGAGGGAGACTGTTTGAAGGCGTCTGGACCTAAGTTGAGACTATTCTGAGGCATCTGGACCTAAGTTGAGACTATTCTGAGGCATCTGGACCTAAGTTGAGACTATTCTGAGGCGTCTGGACCTAAGAGAGACTGATTTGTTTTGTGTAAGTGTCGAGACTTGATGGTCTCGGGGGTGTTCGTGATTCCTTGGTTGGAAATGTTTTGTCTCTTAGCTGGGGAAAAATTCAGGCTTACGATGACTGTTGGGAAAAGGATTCGGGCTTACGATGACGACCGAGAAAAGTGTTCGGGCTTATGATGACGGCCGAGAAAAGTGTTCGGGCTTACGACGACGGCCGAGAAAAGTGTTCGGGCTTACATGACGGCCGAGAAAGGAGTTTGGGCTTACGATGACGGCCGAGAAAAGTGTTCGGGCTTACAATGACGGTCGAGAAAAGTGTTGGGGCTTATGTTGGCGGCTGAGAAAAGGATTCGGGCTTACGTTGACGATCGAGAAAAATGTTCGGGCTTACGTTGACGGCCGAGAAAAGGTGTTTGGGCTTACGATGACGACCGAGAAAAGTGTTCGGGCTTACGATGACGGCCGAAAGTACTTTGGGGACCAAAGTGCATGAAATTTGCAGGGAATGGATTTTGGACAGCTGAGGGCAAAGATTGTTGGGGCAAGAAAGTCAATTGACTGGGGCTGCAAAGTGGTTTGCACGGACTGGAATGCAAATCTGGTGTTTTTAAAACAGACTCGGGCTAAACAGGTCGCCATTCCACCCAAACATTTCAGACTTCTACTGTCGAAAGAGAAAGTGAAAAGAGAAATTGCCATTTTTTTGGGCCAAATTTCTCCCAAGAAATCCTTCCATTTAGCTAGTACTTCATTATGGCGGAAGAATATAGGCGATATCGTCACTAAAGGGGTCAAGAAGACATTGAGAGGAGATTGGATTTGCAAAGGAATTTTTCCATCTATAAACCTTCTACAATCAATCCGGATGAGTTATACCCGGATGTGCATACGCACAATTCGAAGGGGAAAGTGAAAATGGCGGTAAGAATCAATTTTTGTCTTTGATTTTTGCTTTGATTGATGACATGCCAGAACTAGGGTTTGGTTCTTGTCATTTTTGGGATTTTGTTGTTGCCATGCTTATTTTGTGAAATTGATGATGGATTGTTGAAATTGAATTTGTATGGATCATGGGCATGTGCTTTTTGTCGAAAAAAATATGGAGTTTAGCATTGATTTATGAAAATAATGTGTCTCCTTTGAAATGGGTTTTTGCATGCTTGAATGGCTTGTACTTTGATGGTGTATGCAATGTTGAGCATTGAACTTTAGTGGGCATCAGAAAAATTCATTAGGAATGGATTTTTGGGATAGGATGTGACGTTTGAAAACGGGTTTTGAAGTAGAACATGCCGTGTTGGGATGGCCTTTTTTAAATAAAACGTGCCGTGTTTTTTGACAGACTTTTTTTTATGTGAATGTGCCGTGTTTTGTGACGGTCTTTTGAGATGTGCCGCATTTTGTGACGGACTTTTTATTGTGCCGTGTTTTGTGATGAACTTTTTGAAATGTGCCATGATTTGTGACGATCTTTTTGTTGTGTGCCATGTTTTGTGATGGACTTTTTTGAAATGTGTGCCGTGCTTTGTGACAAACTTTTGAAATGTGCCGTATTTTATGACGGTCTTTTTGTTGTGTGCCGTGTTTTGTGATGGACTTTAGAAATGTGTCGTGTTTTGTTACGGTCTTTTTGTTGTGTGCCGTGTTTTGTGACGAACTTTTTGAAATGTGTGCCGTGTTTTGTGACGGACATTTTGTGAATGATATGTGATATTTTTTTTAATGTAGCGTTTATCATTGCCAAATCTTGTATTGACATACCTTTACTGTGTTTACCTGCAGGAGGAGGCGCCTTTGTCGGGAAAGGACAAAAGGTTGAAGACACGGGTGTAAGTACCCAAATCCGGATCGTCAAAATCCGTTAAAAGTTAACCGAAATCCGTTAACTGGCTCGCTCCAGGTTAATCGGAACCCATTAAGCTCCCCGTTCTCAAGCCAACAAGACGTTCTGGGGCTGCCCCGTGCATCCCAACGTCAAAGCGTACTCAACACATATTGTCACACGTAAAAGTACAGCTTTTCCTGAAAAACGCACTTTCCGGCACTTCTCGGGGGCATTTCGGACATTTTTCGGACAGTTATTTAAAAAACGAATAAAACCAGGAATAATGGCACGAAAATCCATGCCCCGGTGAGTCACAGGGGCACGTGGCACGCATGCCACACCCCCCAGTCAACATCAATCAGATTTCAGAGTGAAAAGACCAAAATACCCCTGAGATGTTGTCACAGTCCGTCCGGACTGTTTTTTCGTGCAAAACAGAAAGCCGCAAGTCCTCCCAGTTTCTAAAATACCACAAAACACCCTGAAATTCAGGTTAAGTCCGTCCGGACTCTTCTGCAAATTTACCCTATAAATACAGAAGGCTATCAAACATTTTGAAGGAGGAAAAATTATCATCCATTTTCACCATAGCCACGGCCCAAACACATTTCACCCTCTCCCGAGCCCCGTTTTGTCTCGATTTGTGTGAAAACTTCGTATTTCAAACAAACACGAACCAAACAACCTCGAAACACCGTTCCAAACACTAAACCGTATCCCGTATACGTCTCCCTAGCCAAAAGAGTCAACCCCTAGCCATAGGTAACACTCTCTCTCCCTAAACACTCGTTCCGTCTTGGTTTACGCGCCAGTCGCTACAACCGTTTCGGACAAATGTTATCAAAATGTGGACGTCATCGTCGACGGGGTCCGGTACGTTTTAGTCCAAGATCCCTTCTCTTCCCGTAAGAGAAGTAATCTCGGGTTAAAACGGCGCTCCGGCGCCATTTTCTTACTTTTATGTCATTTAACAATTCCGGATCGTTTGATCCGTTGAATTTCATTTACTTTACGCAACTTTACGGTCCGAACCGTTCGGTTCGTGATAGCCATTTACAATTCCGGATCATTTGATCAGTTGAACGTCATTTAAATTATGCACCTTTAAAATCCGGATCGTTTGATTCCGTTGACACCGCATTTTAAATACTGTCATTTACAAGTCCGAGCCGTTTGGCTCGTATTTACTTATCAAAGTCCGAGTCGCAAAACGATTCGTTGATCGCATATCATTTAATGCTTTTTTTCCATAAAATCGCTAACAATGTAATGCCCGGTTCAAAACCGGAGTTCGACATTCGAACTCTCTTTCAAAACGCGCAAAGTGACGTTTGGCATCCAAACGATCATCTTCAAACTCAAAACCCGATATTTGACATTCAAATCTCATTTAATGCTTTTTCCCGTAAAATTGCTAACAATGTAATGCCCGATTCAAAACCGGAGTTCGACATTCGAACTCTCTTTCAAAACGTGCAAAGTGACGTTTGGCACCCAAACGATCATCTTTAAAACTCAAAATCCGACGTTTGACATTCAAACGCTCTTTTCTTAAAAGTCAACATTGGACATTTAAGTTAAAAGTTCAAAATCATCACTCGCACCACTTTTCCTAAAAAACTCCAAAACTGACATTTGTCATTCAAACGTTCGCTTTTTCCAAAAAGAATCACAAAATCAACGTTTGACATTTATTCAAGCCCCCATTTTCAAAATGCAAACACACACACACACACACATTTTCGAGAAAGGTAGAAAGACTCGTCATACGAGGCGTTTCGGGTGATCTCAAAATACTCTTCCCGAAACGTAATGTGACCTCCGAACCTAACAATCTCTGATACTAAAAAAGCCTTTTGTCATTTTTTGCTACCAATAAAAAGGAGACCCTTTTTTAAAGTCTTTTTCAAAGTTTTTGCTACCAATAAAAATGACACCTTTTTCACTAAGCCGTTTTTCAACGTTTGGGCTCAAAATACAAAATCGCGTGGCGACTCCTCTCCTTCCCAAAAGCGAGGTCCAAAACATCTTTCCGCAAAAGACAACCGCTTCGCTCGCGTGAATCCGGGTAATTTCAGTTGGCGACTCCGCTGGGGACAAGGATACTTTTTCAAAACGGCCGTCGTTTTCAAAAAGCCTTCCGTGGGTCAAACTTTCGTTTACCCTTCCTCGTTTTTGTGTGTGTGTGTTGTTCAAAACCTCGAACGGTTTTCAAAAAAAGGGTGTTGCATTATCGTCTCTTTCAAAATCATAACATGTTCGTGCATTCCTGTTCATACTTGATTTTCATGTTACATTTTGAACTGCGCATAAAATTCTTTAAGACACATTCTGAAAATCTCTGTTTTACTCAGAAAAAAGAATTTAGTGACCGCACACTACTTGCACTGCTGCCTCGGTACACCGCACGCTACGTGCACTTGCTGCCTCGGAACACTGCACACTACGACCCGTAACCCGGGATGACCGTTCAGTTCTAGGTCGGTTGGTCTGCCAGACACCTTTCGAGCGCGCATGGGGTCGTCCCAAACAGCCCATCCTAGCCCTTGTAAGCCATGCACTCTTTATGTCACACTTCGTCTAAGACCCCGGTTGGTTTTTGGCTTAGTACGTGTCATAAAGCCCAAGTGTATGTTTTTTACGCCGGGTTCCCTCACAAGTCAAGCTCGAAAGATTGAGATCGAAGGTCGTTCCCGACCCGAAGTCTTGAGCTTTTCAACCTTGACTTTGACATGGAGCTCTGCCGAAAAATATACCCGAAGGTTCAATGTGACACCCTATCACCAAACCCTCAACGTATACACCGTACCAGCCACAACTTGGCCAACGCCAAAAGCTAAGGCCCCTCGAGCAAGCGAGTCAGGAGAGGTCATGCCAAAATTTTGGCACGATCCCTGCCTTAACTTAAGGACGTTGACTTCGACCGTGGCCCGTTGTAAGTACCCAAATCCGGATCGTCAAAATCCGTTAGAAGTTAACTGGAATCCGCTAACTGGCCCGCTCCAGGTTAACCGGAACCCGTTAAGCTCCCCGTTGCCAAGCCAACGAGACGTTTCGGGACTGCCCCGTGCATCCCGACGTCAAAACGTACTTAACACACATCATCGCATGTGAAATTATGGCTTTCCCTAAAAAACGCACTTTGAGGCACTTTCCTGGGGCGTTTCGAACATTTTCGGACTGTTATTTTAAAAAACGAACAAAACCGGGACCCGGGCACAAACTCCCACAAGGCTGGTGAGTCATGGGACACTTGGCACGCATGCCACTCCCTCTAGTCACCTTTCAATCAAAAATCAAGGAGAAAAGACTAAAATACCCCTGGTATGCAGTCCAAGTCCGGCCGGACTCCTTTGCAGACTCTCAGAAATTGCCAGCAAGTCCCTCCAATTTCCAAAGTTTCACAAAACTCTCTGGATTTCAAGCTAAGTCCGGCCAAACTCATGCTGAAATTTCACCTATAAATAGAAGGGCTGTCAAAGCCATTTACAACAACAAAAATTCACTCCATTTTCACTATAGCCACGGCCTAAACTGAGTTCCACTCCCCCCGAGCCTCGGTTTTACCTCGTTTTGCGTGAAAACTCTGTATTTCAATCAAATACGACCCCCTCCACTCTGAAATACCGTTCCAAACCACTTTCCATATCCCGTATACACCCCCCGAGCCAAAGGAGTCGACCCTAGCCATAGGTATAACTCCCTCTCCCTAATCTCTCGTTCCGCCTCGGTTTACGCGCCAGTCGCTATAACCATTTCGAACGAAGATCGTTGAAATGTAGACGCCTCCGTCTAACGGGGTCTGATACGTTTTAGCCCCTAGATCCTCTTCTCTTCCCGTAAGAGAAGTAATCACGGGTTAAAACGGCGTTTCGACCCCGTTCCGTTTAAATTTTTGTCATTTACAATTCCGAATCGATCGATCCGTTGAACGCTATTTAAATTCCTGTCATTTACCATTCCGGACCGTTTGATACGTCGAACGTCATTTACATTTCTTGCAACTTTACAATTCCGAGTCGTTTGGCTCGTTGACCGTCATTTACAATTCCGGATCGTTTGATTCCGTTGATACCGCACTTTAAATACTGTCATTTACAAAGTCCGCCCTGTTTGGATTGTGATAGTATTTACTTTTCAAAGTCCGAGTCGCAACCCGATTCATTGATTGCATATCATTTAATACGTTTTTTCCCGTAAAAATCGTTAACAATGTAATGCCCGGTTCAAAACCGGAGTTCGACCTTCGAACTCTCTTTCAAAATGCGCGAAATGACGTTTGGCATCCGAACGCTCATCTTCAAACTTAAAAGCCGAATTTTGACATTCAAAATCATTTAATACGTTTTTTCCCGTAAAAATCGTTAACAATGTAACGCCCGGTTCAAAACCGGAGTTCGACCTTCGAACTATCTTTCAAAATGCGCGAAATGACGTTTGGCATCCGAACGCTCATATTCAAACTCAAAAATCCGACGTTTGACATTCAAACGCTCTTTTCTTAAAAGTCAACATTTGACACTTAAGATAAACAGATAAAATCAGCATTTGCGCCACTTTTTCCTAAAAACTTCCAAAACCGACGTTTGTCATTCAAACGCTCGTCTTTTCAAACAAAGTCACCTAATCAACGTTTGACATTCAAACCAAGATTAAAGCTTGTCATTCAAGCCCCCATTTCAAAATGCAAACACACACACACGCACACGTTTTCGAGAAAGGTAGAAAGACTCGTCATACGAGGCATTTCGGGTGATCTCGTAATACTCTTCCCGAAACGTAACGTGATCTCCGAACCTAACAATCTCTGGTACCAAATAGTTTTTTACTCTTTTTTGCTACCAATAAAAATGACTCCCTGTTTTCAAAAAAGCCTTTTCCTAAGTTTTTGCTACCAATAAAAACGACACCATTTTCACTAAAGCCGTTTCTCAACGTTTGGGATCAAAATACAAAAACCGTGTGGCTACTCCTCTTCCTTCCCGAAAAGCGAGGTCTCATACACCAACCCTCCGCGAAAGACAACTGCCTTTTCACTCCGCGCAAAATCCCGGGTAATTTCAGTTGGCGACTCCGCTGGGGATTCGAAGGATACTTTTTTAAAAAACCGTCGTTGTTTTCAAAAAAAGCCTTCCTTGGGTCAAACTTTCGTTTACCCTTCCTCGTTTTCGTGTGCGTGTGTTACTTTAAACCTCGAACGGTTTTTTCAAAGGCATTACATTGTCGTCTTTTCAAAATCATACCATGTTTGTGCATCCCCATTCATGTTCGATTTTCATGCTATCTTTTGAACTGCGCATCAAAATTCTTTAAGACACATTCTGAAAAATCTCTGTTTTACTCATAAAAAAAGAATTTTAGTGACCGCACACTACTCGCACTTGCTGCCTCGGTACACCGCACTTCACGTGCACTTGCTGCCTCGGTACACTGCACACTACGACCCGTAACCCGGTATGGCCTTATCAGTTGCACCTCGGTTGGTCTGCCAGACACCTTTAGAGGGCGCACGGGGTCGTCCCAAACAGCCCATCCTAGCCCGTGTAAGCCATGCACTCTTTGTGTCACACTTCGTCCAAGACCCCGGTTGGTTTTTGGCTTAGTTCGTGTCATAAAGCCTAAGTGTACGTTTTTTACGCCGGGTTCCGACACGAGTCAAGCTCGAGAGGTTGAGACCGAAGGTCGTTCCCGACCCGAAGTCTTGAGCTTTTCAGCCTTGACTTTGATGCGGAGCTCTGCCGAAAAATATACCCGAAGGTTCAATGTGACACCGTGTCACCAAACCTCACCGTATGCATCGTGCCAGCCACAACTTGGCCAACGCCGAAAGCTAAGGTCCCTCGCGCAAGCGAGTCAGGAGAGGTCATGCCGAAATTTTGGCACGATCCCCTCCTTAACTTAAGGACGTTGACTTCGACTGTGGCCCGTGCGTCACATACGTTGGAAGTTTGCGTGATCAGCTAGCCTTAAGTTCACTTTTTCCTTTGTCGGTGGAACTCGCTTGCCTTATAGGACCTCGCTCGGGATTGTCCGTCCCGAGAAATATGATCTACAAATGGAAACGAGGGGCTTATAAGCGTAGTGACGAGATCCACTGATTAGAGCTCTAGGGTTAGTTGCGAAAAAGAAGACACGCTCTTTTCCAACCGATTAGGACTATGAGAAAATTCGTTTTAAGTAAGCATTAATCGGTAACTGCACATTGCACAAGCCCGAAACCTTGAGCCAAATACCCTTTTCCGAAGCCTAAACCCTCCCTTTCGTTCCTTGCAGCGAGCAGAAAGTGGTTCAGATTTCCGGGTCAGCGCCTCGCCAGAATTACAGTTACGGCAGCGTCAGACAGTTCTTCGGTTCCCTCAGTTCCCTCAGCCAGAATTTCCGACATGTCTAGCTCTCCGAGAAATCGTGACGGGGATGGACCCCCGCCACCGGTAACAGATATGACTTTGGAAGAAGCCATCCGGGCTTGTGAGGTTCACAAGAGGCAGAAAGAGGATCAGCAGAATTTCGTGGTACAGCTTCTGAATGAGCGAGGTATAGCAGCTATCCCCCATTCAGACAGTACTTTCGTCCTAGTCGAGGATGACGATTCCCGAAACCAGTTCCTCAAACCTTCAACTGTGTTCCTCCCCGCCAACTTACGGGATTTCTTCGAACCAAGGAAACGGCCGACCTAGGCTTCACGTTGCCACCTCTCGGGGCAACCCTGTCATATTTGGCCGTGCCGGTGCTACTCCCATCACTCAATACCACCGCGGCCGCACCGGCCGGACCATCTCAAACAGATGCCAATATCCTTGATACCCTCCCAGGTTCATCCCGTTGCCTATACACGAATCCCAAAATACCGGGGACAAACCCCGATACAGTTCAGAAAAGGCCCCCATATATCCACATATATCAAGCCTTCCACCTCCAATCACTACCGCTCACGTGGTAGCACCCGGCGCCGAGCCTCACAGTCCACCACTGGACCCAACCTTAGCCTGGATGGTCAAACGGATGAAAGACCTGAAAGCCACCATGAGCAGCTCAAAGCAGGAAACGCTCAAATCCACAGACCCGGGAATGGTCACGCCTCTCCCTGCCAAGTTCAGAATGTCGGAGATGGACCGATTCGACGGAACCGAATATCCTCAAATGCATGTCGACACCTACGTTCTCGGCATGAGAGCGAAAGGAGCAATCCTCCAGCAAATGGCCGACCACTTCCAGCATACGCTCAAAAGTTCAGCGTTACGATAGTTTCTGAGGGTCAAGCCTGCGGATCGCCACATCTGGGATCAGATCAGTAACATCTTCCTGGAACTGTACAAATCCAACTTTGAGTGGGAAACAAGTCGTGAGGACTTAATCACCACTGAGCAGAAAGCGGATGAAAGCGTCGGAGAATTCTACAAAAGGTGGAGCAGGAAACTCTCCGAAATCATGGAGCCACTCTCCAAGGATGAACAGATGCGGTTCTTCAAGTCCTGCTTAAGACCGTCCATCAGAACTCTCATCAGTCATCATTTCTTCCCAGATCTCCGGGCCATGGTCAATGCCGGCTCACAGTTCGAGAAGGATCTCAAGGAAAAGTTGGCTACTGCACAGCCATACAGATACCGATCGGCAGTTGCATTCAATCCCGCACCGGCCCTCGACAAAGGGAAAGATACGTCTGTCAACTACATCCATCAGGGATGGCAGTCGGGCAACAGAAACCCGGTCCCGCAAAGCAACAATTCCACTCAGAAGCAGCCTGCTGTACACTTCAACAAGTTGGACATGCCACTGAGCAAGATGCTTGAAGGGTTAATTAAGGAAGGTCTCCTTAAACCCGTTGCAAATTACAAACCCAAGAATCCCGTAGTCAATGCAGACAAGAGCAAGTACTGCGCCTTTCATCAGTATCACGGCCATACCACCGATAACTGTGTGGGGTTACGATACGAAATCCAGAACTTGATATAGGAAGGAAAATTGGAGCGTCCCCGTGGACCCAATACAGTCGAAAATCGTTTCCCGAACAACAACAGTGTGAATTCCATTGAATGGGTGCCCAAGAAGATTGCCGCGGAGCCAGTTCCTCCGCCTCTTCTAGCCGGGTCTTCATCGAATGTCCACATCAACTACGATGTCTGTGACTGCTCTGCATGCCTGGAGTCTGGCCATCCAGAGCTCCAGCTCAGCCTGATCGCCCCCTATTACCAGAGGACGTCGAGAGAAGGACCAAGCGTCACAAGACATTGGCACCTCGGGCATCATCTGCAACCTCTCTCTCAACCATATGGCAAGCATAGCGGGACTCCCTCCCCACATGTACGCGCCGGTGGCCGCCATCCGACCTATGCCCAGAACGTCTCGCCCAACCAAAGGCACGATGTCTCCCTGCTTCCTAAGCAGCTGCCTCACTGTGTCCAAGTACACTGTGATGGCACACACCCAAGGACGTGAACGTGAACAGAGTAGCGATCGCGCACAGAGCAAATGCGTCCCATGCAAAAACGCTCCCCTCAGCTCCGGCAAATCTATCGGGCAGTCTCGAAATGTCGACATAATCAATGTTCAGTATCAGCATCCCGTATGCTTCTCCAGTCGAGATACCAAGAAGAGACACTAGCTTCTCAACAGTGGCCATGCCACCAGCATAGGGAAGAACTAGCTGCTCCGTCTCAGGTCCTCCCAGAATGGCCCGGAAATCTTCAAACGTAGGAGTGATTTCGTTGTACGAAAAGTTGTACACATTCTTCCGTACATCCCAGAAATGAGCCGCTGCTCTCAAAAGATCCCAATCTGGCATGAGCTCCTTCAAAGCCCAAACAGATTTCATCCCGTAACAGCCTTTGAAAAACCCCTTGTTTTGCCTCGTGTGGTTCCGTACCCACGACTGAAAATTTTCCAAGTATCGCTCTTGCATCCGAGACGATAGCTTAGGAAAGGGAGCCATGAAGGAAAGTGAAAGAAGCCTTAGGAATTTGAAAGAAATTCAGCCAACTGATCTAAGCAATGCGCAGTTTCTTACGAATTGCAAAGCTGAAACTGCAATTTAAAAGACTCTGGAATTTCATTCTCAGTCCGGCCGGACTCTCTCTGCAGTTGACTTTGTCAACTCTGCAGCCAGCTGCTCCTAAATTGGAAGCAATTCCAAACAAATCCCTGTTCATGCCTTTAGGAATCTGTGTGCTACCCCTGGTTTCAATCAACCAATGCCAACACCTCTTCCGCCCCGGGCTCGTGCAACAGTGAAATTAATTAATAATCAGTGCATATAGGCATAAATTTTGACCCGTTCAATTTTTCATGCATGTTTCATATTATTTATTTTTGATTGACCTACTTCCTTATTTGCCAAAATAAAAAGAAGGTAATCACTAAATAGATGTGCGAAGTACAGGTTCCGCCCCAAGGGCGCCTTTTCAAATACGATACAAGTCAAATTGTTCCGGACAATACATACATTTTGTCTAAAAGCGATAAAGAAGGACTACTCCGAGTCCTGCTCGTTATCCGAGCACTCGATGCCTTTGCTCAGTGCCCAGGATCCGTCGAGAACAAGAAATCTCTGAATTCCTCTAGGCGGGAATACGCGAAAGGTCTCCTCTGTGCCTGCGAACTCGAGGACTCTCCCCTCTCGTGCCCCGAGTGCGAAGGAGGATGAGCTCCAAACCCAGCCGTTCCGCCCGCGAACTGGCCAAATCCCTGCGCAAAGTCCTCTCCACCAGCCGTGGGAGCAGACGAACCTCTCGGCCTAGACGGCCTCGGCTCACGAATATCCACGCTCCTCCGAGAACTGCACCTCAGGAACGCCATGAGCCTCATAGTGTAGTTGGCCCACCCGTCCAACTGTCTCATGGCCTGATTGTACGTACGGCCAGACACCTGCGAACCAGGAAAGTCATCAAAAGACAAGCAGAAAGTACAGATGCAACATTTGCAGAATGCTACTATCAAATGCAGAAAATCAAAAGTGCTCACCGAAGCGTTGGGGTCCACTCTATACTGAGGTCTCGGCTCCTCCGGATCGGATCACCGGTCGTTCGCGTGAGAACCGTCCAGCCCCTCGTACGCCAACCTAGCGCGTGGGAGCGGGAGATCTCAGGGATATCCAGGGCCCTCTCCCTCCCTGTGCTGCACCTGCGGGCTCCTCAGCCTCATCCTCAAGAAAATGTCGTAGTCGGCTCCCGCTATGACATACTCGGTATAGAACACACCCTGTCGATACCTCTCCAACTCCGCCATCGACATCGACAGAGGATGCTGCATGTACAGAGACGGATCCACCGGTACCATCGGAAGGGACCCCGGGCCATGCTGACGGGTCACCCTCTCCCCCAGATACATCGCATCACAGTGAAGTCCCACCAGGAGCTTCCGCCGCCGCGTAACCTCACTAGCCACCTGAACCACGTCAATGTGGAACCGACTCCACCAGGTCAACTGGATCCGCTCGGAGAACTCTCGGCTCAGGGCCTGGGATACCTCCTCGTATGACAGCCGAGTATCCACCCTTGATGACACCGCCTTCTTCGCCTTCTTCTGCCAAGACAGCATGGCAGGGAACAAGGATTGGTACGCCTCCCTAATATCCCACTGCTGCGGGCTGAACACCTCTTAGCACCAAACCTGTCAAGCAAATGGAAAGTTATGTCAGCTACAGAGCAGATACATACGAGTACATGAAAGAGACAAGGAAGAGAAAAAGACGTGAACTTACATCCAGAGCAAACGAGAAACAGCTCAAGGAACTCTCCTCTCCCAGCGAGAATCTGTCCAAGGAGTGGTAGAGCTCGGCCAGTCCAGCCTCCCCCCATGCATACCCCTCACGGCATCCAAGTCTTTCAGCGACCCGAGCAAAGGGAAGTGACAGGACGTGTCAGAAGTCGGGAATAGAGTCGCTGACAATGCGAACCATAGAAACCCTCGAGCCAGGCGCTCCGCGGTCATCCTCAGAGACCCATCCAAATAATCAGCAATACCCGTCTGCAGATGCCTCTCCATCGGCCTGTACCGAATACCTAAGCCCCTGGCATCGGTGATATCAAAACCCAGCAGCTCAGACAACTGCCCCGGGGTTTAACCATCCACCCACACCAGTGCGTTGCCCCAGGTCGGCAACCCAGTGATAGCAGCAAAGTCAGTGGGAGTCACCGTCGCCTCCCCCCATTTGAAATGAAAAGTGTGGGTCGTATTCCACCAGTACCAGCTGCCGTGGACTCCTCTCTCCATCTCGAGCCCCATCCGGGAATATCTCCCACAGCGCTCTCACTGCCTCGAAGGCTCCCCGACTCTTCTAGTTGTGAACATCAACCGTCCCTCGCCCCTGCAGGTGAACAAAGCAAGAATACGTTAAGCACAGAAGCGACATCAACAGAGTGCACGAACGCATGTCAAAAAGGATGCAATGCAGATACAGTTCTCATTCATTTCCTAAAATATTTCCATCCCTTCGAAAACTCCGTCAAAACCGGAACTTTCAAAACCCTTCGAAAACTCCGTCAAATCCGGAACTTTCAAAGATTTTGAAAACTCCGTCGAATCCGAAACTTTCAAAACCCTTCGAAAACTCCGTCGAATCCGGAACTTTCAAAGCATTTCGAAAACTTCGTCGAAACCGGAACTTTCAAATCCTTTCGAACATTTCGAAAATTTACTCCGTCCTGATTTAAACATGCTTTAAATTCGGAAAACACATCTAGGCATGGAATTTTGCAACCAAAGTTTTTATGTCATCTACCCATAGTGTCAATTGAACTACATCCTAGTCAATTTCGACAAAGGCGCATAGCAAAGTAAAAAGCCCCAATCCGGGCACCAAAATCCCTAACTCATTCCTAGTAAAATTTCTAACATTTAAAGAATGCACATTCTTAAAATTAATGGAATTTGAGGGAAGTGTACCTGTCTCTGGATCCCTCCTTTGGAATTGTGGTTCTCCCTAGCCGGGTAGAACTCCGCCGGATTCAATGGATGAACATTGGTTCAAATGGTCCGAACCAAGCGCGTTCTTTCGTCATCGGTCCTTCCATGACGAGCCATTGGTTCCCAATCACCTTCCATGGCAATTTTCCTTCACAAATTTGAGCAAAACTCACAATTTGGGGTGAAAATTTTCTCTCTTTTCTCTCCTCTCCCGTCGGAATTAATGGTGGAAATGGACTGGTTTGCGTCGGCCTTGGCGCTGATTTGAATCTGGTCAAATTCAGTCTATGTCCGGCCGGACTCTTGCTGCACCAGAAAGATTCCTTGCCACTTTGGCCCCTCAGCTTCTCACAGTTTCAATTTTACCCCTTTTGGCCCCCAAAAATGTAAAATTTCCCCCCATTTAGACATTTCTAACACCCCATCCCCCGAGGATCAATTCCCAGTTGGTTTTCACTAACGCTCGTCTCCGGATGTTAAATTCCCAGTTAGTTTTCACTTACGCCGTCTCCGCACGCAAATTACTGGGCCGCTCGTCTGCGCGTTACGCAATTCAATCTCGCTGACGTTTGACATTCAAACGCTCAAACATGTCTCCGGACATTCCAGTTACAATTCTGTCTCCAGACGTTAAATTCAATCCTCAGTTGACGTTTGACATTCAAACGTTCAAACATGTCTCCGGACATTCCAGTTACAATTCCGTCTCCAGACGTTAAATTCAATCCTCAGTTGATGTTTGACATTCAAACGCTCAATCATGTCTCCGGACATTCCAGTTACAATTCCGTCTCCAGACGTTAAATTCAATCCTCAGTTGACGTTTGACATTCAAATGCTCAATCATGTCTCAAGACATTCCAGTTACAATTCTGTCTCCAGACGTTAAATTCAATCCTCAGTTGACTTTTGACATTCAAACGCTCCATCCTGTCTCCGAACATTCAAGTCACATTTCCGTCTCCTGACGTCAAAATTTCTATCAGTTTTCGCCATCGCTCACTTCCCCGGCCGCCAGTCATAAGCCCGATCGTCCGACTACAGCGGCCATCAAGGTAAGCCCGCAAAACAATCCCTCTTCGGTCATTACCGTAGGCCCGAACATTCCTCCCCAATAGGATCCAAGACTATCCGTCTAAGGAAGAAATGTCAATTAGCCCTCGCTCCTAATCGACCTCGTCGTAACTCGGATGCTTTTCCCCAAAGAATGTGTCATCGTCCCGAGACCACATCCCGTTCCTAACCCCGTCGTTAGAACGTCAATCCTTCCGTGTTGTTAATAACGCTTGTTTAACACAACCATTCCCATCGTTGCCACCCTATCCCCAGCAGGATGAACCTGGCCGTCATAGTAAGCCCAGCACCCAAGGCACGAACGCCTTCATCTCAGGATAAACGTATCCTCGTTCACTCCGGTTTGAGGCACCACACGCCATCGTATGATTCAGCAACACCGATTTGAGGAGCCACACGCCCTCGTATGATTCAACAACTCCGGTTTGAGGCGCCACATGCCCTTATATGATTCAGCAACTCCGGTTTGAGGTGACACACCCCCTCGTATGATTCGGCAACTCCGGTTTGAGGCGCCACACGCCCTCGTATGATTCAGCAACTCCGATTTGAGGTGCCACACGCCCTCGTATATTTCAGCAACTCCGGTCTGAGGCGCCACACGCCCTCGAAGGTTACAGAAATCCCAGGTTCAAATGCCTCACAATAGTCTCCATTCAGGTACAGGCACCACGCAATGGTCTCATTCAGGTTTAGACGCCTCCCAACAGTCTCGCTTAGGTCAAGGTCCCCACGCGCGGCTCCTTGCACCTACGAACTACGATCGGCTTGATTCCCGCTCGGGATACTTAGGAATTCTTGCGCTAAGGGTCCAGCCAGCTGACCGCCCAGGTCTTTCAAAGTAAGGCATCCCGATTTGGATCCTTATCTTTTTTCAACGACCCCACTTCCTTCGAAAGAGACGTCGCTGAGGGGCTAACTGTAAGTACCCAAATTCGGATCGTCAAAATCCGCTAGAAGTTAATCGAAATCCATTAACTGGCCCTCTCCAGGTTAACCGGAACGTGTTAAGCTTCCCGTTGCCAAGCCAACGAGACGTCCCGGGACTGCCCCGTGCATCCCGACATCGAAACATACTTAAA
This sequence comes from Adenophora triphylla var. japonica, assembly GCA_022495995.1. Classification (NCBI taxonomy): domain Eukaryota; kingdom Viridiplantae; phylum Streptophyta; class Magnoliopsida; order Asterales; family Campanulaceae; genus Adenophora; species Adenophora triphylla. Next base: position 191,914 of record JAFEMH010001091.1, read on the forward strand.
ACACGTCATCGCACGTGAAAGTACGGCTTTCCCTGAAAAACGCACTTTTCAGCACTTTCTGGGGGCGTTTCGGACATTTTCCGGACTGTTATTTTAAAAAAGGGACAAAACCGGGACCCGAGCAAGAACTCCACAAGGCTGGTGAGTCATGGGACACTTGGCACGCATGCCACCTCCCTCTAGTCACCTTTCAATCAAAAATCAAGGAGAAAAGACTAAAATACCCCTGGTATGCAGTCCAAGTCCGGCCGGACTCCTTTGCAGACTCTCAGAATTGCCAGCAAGTCCCTCCAATTTCCAAAGTTTCACAAAACCCCCTGGATTTCAAGCTAAGTCCGGTCGGACTCATGCTGAAATTTCACCTAAAAATAGAAGGGCTGTCAAAGCCATTTACAACAACAAAAATTCACTCCATTTTCACCATAGCCACGGCCTAAACTGAGTTCCACTCCCCCCGAGCCTCGGTTTTACCTCGTTTTGCATGAAAACTCTATATTTCGATCAAATACGACCCTCTCCACTCCGAAACACCGTTCTAAACCACTTTTTGTATCCCGTATACACCCCCGAGCCAAAGGAGTCGACCCAAGCCATAGGTATAACTCCCTCTCCCTAATCTCTCTTTCTGCCTCGGTTTACGCGCCAGTCGATATAACCGTTTCGGACGAACATCGTTGAAATGTAGACGCCTCTGTCTAACGGGGTCCGATACATTTTAGCCCCTAGATCCTCTTCTCTTTCCGTAAGAGAAGTAATCTCGGGTTAAAACGGCGTTCCGACCCCGTTCCGTTTAAATTTCTGTCATTTACAATTTCTGATCGATCGATCCGTGGAACGTTATTTAAATTCCTGTCATTTACCATTCCGGACCGTTTGATCCGTCAAACGTCATTTACATTTCTTGCAACTTTACAATTCCGAGTCATTTGGCTCGTCGATCGTCATTTACAATTCCGGATCGTTTGATTCCGTTGATACCACACTTTAAATACTGTCATTTACAAAGTCCGACCCGTTTGGATCGTGATAGTATTTACTTTTCAAAGTCCGAGTCGCAACCCGATTCGTTGATTGCATATCATTTAATACGTTTTTTCCCGTAAAAATCGTTAACAATGTAATGCCCGGTTCAAAATCGGAGTTCGACCTTCGAACTCTCTTTCAAATCAAAATGCGCGAAATGACGTTTAGCATCCGAACGCTCATCTTCAAACTTAAAAGACGAATTTTGACATTCAAAATCATTTAATACGTTTTTTCCCGTAAAAATCGTTAAAAATGTAACGCCCGGTTCAAAACCGGAGTTCGACCTTCGAACTCTCTTTCAAAATGCGCGAAATGACGTTTGGCATCCGAACGCTCATCTTCAAACTCAAAAATCCGACGTTTGACATTCAAACGCTCTTTTCTTAAAAGTCAACATTTGACACTTAAGATAAACAGATAAAATCAGCATTTGCGCCACTTTTTCCTAAAAACTTCCAAAATCGACGTTTGTCATTCAAACGCTCGTCTTTTCAAACAAAGTCACCTAATCAACGTTTGACATTCAAACCAAGATTAAAGCTAGTCATTCAAGCCCCCCATTTCAAAATGCAAACACACACACACACGCACACGTTTTCGAGAAAGGTAGAAAGACTCGTCATACGAGGCGTTTCGGGTGATCTCGTAATACTATTCCCGAAACGTAACGTGACCTCTGAACCTAACAATCTCTGGTACCAAATAGTTTTTTACTCATTTTTGCTGCCAATAAAAATGACTCCCTGTTTTCAAAAACCCTTTTCCTATGTTTTTGCTACCAATAAAAACGACACCATTTTCACTAAAGCCGTTTCTCAACGTTTGGGCTCAAAATACAAAAACCGCGTGGCGACTCCTCTTCCTTCCCGAAAAGCGAGGTCTCATACACCAACCCTCCGCGAAAGATAACCGCCTTTTCGCTCCGCGCGAAATCCCAGGTAATTTCACCCGTGTGTCACATACGTTGGATGTTTGCATGATCAGCTAGCCTTAAGTTCACTTTTTCCTTTGTCGGTGGAACTCGCTTGCCTTATAGGACCCTCGCTCGGGATTGTCCATCCCGGGAAGACGATTTACAGATGAAAAATGAGGGGCTTATAAACGTAGTGATGAGATCCACTGATTAGAGCCTTAGGTTAGTTGCGAAAAAGAAGACACGATCTTTTCCAACCGATTAGGACTCTGAGAAATTACGTTTTAAGTAAACATTAATCGGTAACTGCACATTGCACTAGCCCAAAACCCTGAGCCAAATACCCTTTCCAAAGCCTAAACCCTGCCTTTCGTTCCTCGGCGAGCGTAAAGTGGCTCGGGAATTCCGGCCGGGCCTCGCCGCGAGTCACGATTACGACGGCGTCGCATGTTCTTCGGTTCCCTCGGTTCCCTCAACCAGACTATCCGACATGTCAAGCTCACCGAGAAATCGTGACGGGACGGACTCCCGCCACCGTAATGTATATGACATTGGAAGAATCCATCCGGGCTTGTGAGGTTCACAAGAGGCAGAAAGAAGATCAGCAGAATTTCGTGGTACAGCTTCTGAATGAGCGAGGTATAGCAGCTATCCCCCATTCAGACGGTACTTTTGTCCTAATCGAGGACGACGATTCCCCGAAACCAGCTCCTCAAACCTTCAATCAGGTTCCTCCCCTGTCAACTTACGGGATGCCTTCGAACCAAGGAAACAGCCGACCTAGGCTTCATGTTGCCACCTCTCAGGGCAACCCTGTCATATACGGCCAAGCCAGTACTACTCCCATCACTTAGTACAACCAGTGCACCGCTGGACCATCTCAAACAGATGTCAATATCCTCCCGGGTTCAACCTATTGCCTATACACGAATCCCAAAACACCGGGGACAAACCCCGATACAGTCCAGAAAAGGCCCCCATATATCCTCATATATCGAGCCTTCCACCTCCAATCACTGCCACTCATACGGTAGCACCCGGCGCCGAGCCCCAAAGTCCACCACTGGACCCAACCTTAGCCTGGATGGTCGAACAGATGAAAGACCTGAAAGCCCGGCGAGCACGGCTCGAAAGCGAAGAAACGCTCAGATCCACAGATCCGGGAATGGTCACGCCTCTCCCTGCCAAGTTCAGAATGCCGGAGATGGACCGATTCGACGGAACCGAATGTCCACAAACGCATGTTGACACCTACGTTCTCGGCATGAGAGCGAAAGGAGCAACCCTTCAGCAAATGGCCGATCACTTCCAGCATACGCTCAAGAGTTCAGCGTTACGATGGTTCCTAAGGGTCAAGCCTGCAGATCGCCATACCTTGGATCAGACCAGTAACATCTTCCTAGAGCGGTACAGATCCAACCTAGAGTGGGAAAGAAGTCATGAGGACTTAAACACCACCGAACAGAAAGCAGATGAAAGCGTCGGAGAATTCTACTAGAGGTGGAGTTGGAAACTCTTTGAGATTATGGAACCACTCTCCAAGGATGAACAGATGCGAATCTTCAAGTCCTGCTTGAGGCCGTCCATCAGAACTCTCATCAGTCATCACTTCTTCCCAGATCTCTGAGCCATGGTCAATGCCGGCTCACAGTTCGAGAAGGATCTCAAGGAAAAACTGGCCACAGCACAGCCATACAGATACCGATCAGCAGTTGCATTCAATCTCGCACCGGCCCCCGGAAAAGGGAAAGATACGTCTGTCAACTACATTCATCAGGGACAGCAGTCGGGCAACAGAAACCCGGTCCCGCAAAGCAACAACTCCACCCCGAAGCAGCCTGCCGTACACTTCGACAAGTTGGACATGCCGCTGAGTAAGAAGCTGGAAGGGTTGATCAAGGAAGGCCTTCTCAAACCCGTTGCAAACTACAAACCCAAGAATCCCGTAGTCAATGCTGACAAAACCAAGTACCGCGCCTTCCACCAGTATTATGGCCATACCACCGACAACTGTGTGGGGTTACGGTATGAAATTCAGAATTTGATAGAGGAAGAAAAATTGGAGCGTCCCCATGGACCTAATACAGTCGGAAACCCTTTTCCGAACAACAATAGTGTGAACTCCATCAAGTGGGTGCCAAAGAAGATTGCCACAGAGTCAGATCCTCCGCCTCTTCCAGCCAGGTCTTCATCAGACATTCACATAAGTTACGATGTTTGTGACTGCTCCGAATGCCTTGAGTATGAGTTCCAAGACATGATCAGGGTTGATTCTCCCAGTAAGCAGAAGGAGAAGTCTTCTCAACAGAAACTGAGAGAAAGATATGAAGCTGGAGACACCAGTGTGGGTACACTCGGAGAGCCATCCGAAAAGTTCGATTACTACGTACTCTACTCCAGCCAGTCCTCCCTTCCTCCAGGCCACGCAGCTTTAGAGCAGACAGGGGTGGGAAAGCCAAAAAATCCTGCCAACACAAAAGTTCAGGCCTCAGGACACCGGAATACCTCAAATCTTGACAACCTTACCGCCAGCCAGAAGCATAATCCCCTCGGGATCAGCCAAGGTTCAATTTGCCCAACTTCAGGGCACAAGCCGACAAAGGAAATTCAAAATCAACTTGGCAATCGCACTCAATCAACGTGCATACCAAGGGCGGCCACCGCCACAAGCTACCTCGACACAATCTCGAGGCACCACCAAAAGCTTTACCCCTCAAGAGGAAGACAGGAAACGGATGGCTTGATGACTCTACTTCTCCGGAAAGAGACCAGATCTACGATTCCCGACTGTATGGCAGTATGCTCACCTTCTGTGATGAAGACCTGCCGAAAGACGCCTCAGGGCACAATGAAGCCTTGTACATCACTCTCCGGCTCAACACCATCTCTCTCTCCGGGGTATTGGTAGACAATGGATCAGCAGTCAACGTCCTCCCTCTCAGCATGATGCGGGCCCTACGCATCAACGAAGGCCACATGATCCCATCTGCCCGAACTATCAAGGCCTACGACAGCACGTCTCGTCCCATCATGGGGACGGTTACTCTGGAACTCTGGTTCGAAACCCAAATGGTGCTAGCAAAATTCCACGTGATGGACATTCCGTCCGAATTCACAGCTCTGTTGGGACGCCCTTGGCTACACCACATGAAATCCATAGCTTCCACTTTCCATCAGTGCGTCAAGTTCATTAACCGGCAAGGGGATCTTGAAGTCATCAGAGGAGACAATTTCCTCATAGGGAACGAAGCCGAGACAACAACCAAGCGTGCCCGCAGCCAGGCACCAGGGTTACCTCCTTCAAGCCGACCAAGGGACTATCGACGCAAATCTCATCAGAATCCCTCAGAGCCCGAAGATGCTAACTATGTCAACGTCCTCAAACAGGCAGACCCTGAAGCAGTCAGATTCATCAAGTTCAACTGCCGTTTCCGAAACTTGGACGCAGATTGGAAAGAAACCCTGAGCATCGCAATGATGCGGGCACGCAAACCCCCTGTCTCCGATCGGAGATTTGTCAGCATCCTCCAAGTCTACTCTCTGACCCCGCCAGGCAAAGAAATCTTCGTGATGAGGGTCAACAAGCATCGTCACACTTGTGATGAATGTATGGCAGTCGTATGGGAAGTCCTACATGAGGAATTGCCCGCCGAGTCCCTCTTCTCGAGCGAAGGGCATGGCATTTTTCTAGCAGCTCCAGCATCACGGCAGGATGCGAGACGTCCTTATGTCTGGGTTGAGCCGTCAGACGACAACGAATCAAGACTCTCCGGAGTCGAGGACGCGACAGATTTGCGGGAAGATCCCTACATACATATGCTCAGTTTTGAGGACGACACCAGTTCCGATGATGCCACCTACGACGAGGGCTCCAATACCATGGAAATTGTCAAACTCAACATCCCGTACAGGCAGTTATCCAGCGAATGGAAACAACTGGTTGATACGACAAAGAACCCCTCTGATCAAGTGACTGACGGCGACTTCATCAACATTATCTTTTCCAGATATCCCGATGATACCAAGGATCCGGTCCTTATTATCAGATTCTGCAATGCCAAAGTTACCCTCGATGACTGCCTGCTCATGGTAAACGAGGCCCTGGCCAATCGAGCTCAAAGCTCATCATCACTCCTGACTACCAGCCCCAGTGGCAACTGACCCATTCCGTCAGTCAAGCTTACAGCCACAAGCGCCGCCAAGGCCAAGGGCATCAGCAAAGGAGACAAAGCTCCTCACCCTGCTACAAATCGAATCAACCTCGAGAACGCTTCCAGTAGCTACCCTGAAAACATCTGTAAGAGTCTTCCCCGCAAGACAGATCAAGCTTCCGCTGAAAGCAACGATCACCTCAGCATCATCATGCTCAAGTTCAACCCTGCTCCTAGCCATCACGGCCACGAATTCAGGCATCCTGCTAGCAAACTACTGGCTCTGATAGACTTGGCAATCCAGCGAGATCATGAGACTATCAACATCACAGAATTCAATACCCCCGTGGGTTCAATCAAACAAATATGGGCAAACTTCTTGGTGACCGAGATCAAGGAAGGTCGCATGGAATGTCCCAGCCCGACTTCCTTCATCAATATAATTCAAGTGTTTTCGCCATTCGCGGACTTGGATGTGATTACAGTTCTAGACACCAGTCAGACGACGCGCACCTACGGAGACTGTTTAGCTCTCGCAAGGAAAGCCCTCATGGAACTAGCCACTCAAGAGAACCGTCTCTGGGTCGAGAACCAAGCTCAGAAGACTCACAGGGACCAAGACCTTAAAGCGTCACAAGCAGCTTCAGACAGAAAGCTAGAGGCTACTCTAGACCAGTTCGACCTCAAAGGTTTTGCCCATGTGAATGTGCGCTCGCTCGAAAAAAAGAAAAGGAGTCGCCACGCCGTTTTAAGAGGAAACATTGAAAACCTTTGTTTTAGAGAGAAAACATGAGTTCGGGGGTCAGGTTACGTGTTGGGAAGAACCGAGAGTTCACCCAACACGCCTCGTCCATAGACGAGTCTTTCAATCAAACACATCCAAGTAAATCCAAAGTGTGTGCAAATATCGATAATAAGCGAAATGTGATAAAATGCATCTTATTAATTATGAAACGAGAAATTACATATTGTGAGCCCATTATTTAGGGAGGCCACATCCCTGATTCAAACAAACTAGAACAGATTACAAAGGAAAAGAGTCACTGCAGATGGGTCATGTGTGTCGCATGACACATCGTACCAGTGACCACATGTGTCGCGTGACACAGGATCACTTGGGGACGAAGGTGTCGCGTGACACATATGAGCCTTCTGCAAAACCTCACAATATGAACTCGAAATTAGCGTAAGCTATACGCATCTAATTAACAAGCCGAATTATGAACGAAAAACATAAACAACATCAAATCGACCCGTGGAGTGTGGATATGGGTAGATCCACACCCCTCGGGGCTCAAACACCAAATTCAACCAAATCAATCAATATGAGCTCAATTACACAATCTATGCAAGTTAAACAGAGAGATTGCGATTGGGATTCGCATTCGAGTATAGCTAGGATCCGATTACGAATCCAAACAAAATAGAACTATAAAATTGCAAGGAATTAAATGAGAGAGAGAGAGAGGGTTAGGGAATTGTTACCCTTGTTGATTCCACGAATTCTATATCTAGTCGAGCATATAGAATCCTTCAATTCTTCGTTGTAGATCTCACACTTACGATCCAAGGGTTCCAATTGGTGTAGGTAGGGAATTGGGTTTGGATGAGAGGGATTAGTGGGTTGGAAGGTAGGAGAGAGAGAGGTTTTGTGCTTGGGACGCTCGTTACAATGCTATTTTGGCAGAGTAACAAGAGGCTAGAATTGGGATCCATTTCAATGAGGGGAGGGTCTTATTTATAGGCCGCACTTGGTTGCCTTAGTATGTCGCACGACCTTACGCGTCCACTTTCCATGCCTCAAGCCGTCGCGTGACACAAGGTGGCTCAACCGCTTTTGGCACCAAAAACCAGCTTCGGAACATTCGGGAAAATACCCAAAAGGTCCAACAGTTTTATTCCCAAGGGGTCCTTTGGCATGAATGATGTACCAAAGGTACTTCCTTCACGGGAAACTCATGGAACGTTTCCGGAAGTCTCGGAGATAGGCCGGGAATTTACCAAAATGCCCCTTAATGCGCTTTATTATATTAAAATGCATCGAAAAGGTTGCGAATTGGATTGGCGTACTTACAGAGCCCCTCGGCAACGTCACTTTTGGAAAAAGTGGGGTTGTCGATAAAATAAGACCCAATCTCAATGAGCGGCTGGGTTAAGGTGAAGGGCTAGAAGGGTGAGAAGGGGAAAATTATGGCTGGACCTTTTTGAGAAAGGATTCCTACGTATCCCTTTAAGAAGGGAATCAAGCCAAATCGTAGTTCGGAATTACCAATACTGACTACAAGCAAGAAAGGGGTAGAGATGTGTCTTCATACCTTTGCTGTGCTTACCTGTGACTTCTGTTGTGCTCCGCTTGAGAGGCTTTTCTTGGGTTTGGCTCTGCTTGAGAGGCTTTTCTTCTTGGTGGGCTCCGCTAGAGAGGCTCTTTCTCTTTGGTTTGGCTCTGCTTGAGAGGCTTTTCTTCTTTGTGGGCTCCGCTAGAGAGGCTTTTCTTCTTTGGTTTGGCTCTGCTTGAGAGGCTTTTCTTCTTGGTGGGTTCCGCTAGAGAGGCTTTTCTTGGTTTGGCTCTGCTTGAGAGGCTTTTCTTCTTGGTGGGCTCCGCTAGAGAGGCTTTTCTTCTTTGGTTTGGCTCCGCTGAGAGGCTTTTCTTCTTTGGTTTGGCTCCGCTTGAGAGGCTTTTCTTCTTTGTGTGCTTGGCTCTTTGGGCTCGCTTGAGAGGCTTTTCTTCTTGGTGGGCTCCGCTAGAGAGGCTTTCCTTAGTTTGGCTCTGCTTGAGAGGCTTTTTCTGGGTTTTGGCTCAGCTTGAGAGGCTTTTCTTGGTTTGGCTCCGCTAGAGAGGCTTTTCTTCTTTGTGTGCTCCGCTAGAGAGGCTTTTCTTGGTTTGGCTCTGCTTGAGAGGCTTTTCTTCTTGGTGGGCTCCGCTAGAGAGGCTTTTCTTCTTTGTGTGCTCCGCTAGAGAGGCTTTTCTTCTTTGTGTGCTCCGCTAGAGAGGCTTTTCTTGGTTTGGCTCTGCTTGAGAGGCTTTTCTTCTTGGTGGGCTCCGCTAGAGAGGCTTTTCTTCTTTGTGTGCTCCGCTAGAGAGGCTTTTCTTGGTTTGGCTCTGCTTGAGAGGCTTTTCTTCTTTGTGTGCTCCGCTAGAGAGGCTTTTCTTGGTTTGGCTCTGCTTGAGAGGCTTTTCTTCTTGGTGGGCTCCGCTAGAGAGGCTTTTCTTCTTTGTGTGCTCCGCTAGAGAGGCTTTTCTGGGTTTGGCTTGGCTCTGCTTGAGAGGCTTTTCTTCTTTGTGTGCTCCGCTAGAGAGGTTTTTCTTGGTTTGGCTCTGCTTGAGAGGCTTTTCTTGGTTTGGCTCTGCTTGAGAGGCTTTTCTTGGTTTGGCTCTGCTTGAGAGGCTTTTCTTGGTTTCTGGTATTGTCGAGCTCTTCTTGGGGGCTCACACATACGCATGCTTTTTTTTTTTTTTGTTTTGTTCTTTCTTCTCCAGTTTGGTCGGAGGTCCAGTCGTCGAGACTCAATTGATTATTGTACCTGCGGGGGTAAAACAACAACTGCAACGCGCTACACTTGAATAAGCCTATCTTGTTAGCAAAGATTACTATGGTGTCTCGAACCATTTTTGGAAATATTGTGAGATCTATGGTGTCTCGAACCAATTTTGAAAATATTGTGAGATCTATGGTGTCTCGAACCATTTTTGAAAATGTTGTGAGAACTATGGTGTCTCGAACCAATTTTGAAAATGTTGTGAGATCTATGGTGTCTCGAACCAATTTTGAAAATGTTGTGAGAACTATGGTGTCTCGAACCAATTTTGAAAATGTTGTGAGAACTATAGTGTCTCGAACCAATTTTGAAAATGTTGTGAGAACTATGGTGTCTCGAACCAACTTTAAAACGACATGATATGATGACTAGACGCTTGAAAGAAATATGCGTTCATACCTGTATTGTGCTCATTCGCAGCTGTCGGAAGGTCTTAGACTACCATTGTTGCTTCTGCTCTGCTGGGGATAAGTGTAGCTTCCGGAGGGCTCACGCTACTTCTTTCCTGCTCTCTTGTTGTTCTTTCTTTCATGTCCTGGGCTTTGCTTGGGAAACTGGGGACTTTGCCTTTTTCTGTTTCTTTCTTTCTCAATTTGGTCTGAGGGCCGCCTTGAGACTCAATTGATTATTGTACTGCGAGGGTAAGACAACAACTCCCGAGTGCTATGCCTAAATAAGCTTATCTTGTTAGTAAAGATTAATTTATATCGGCTTGTTTGCACGAGTGCATCTGTTGCAGGAAAGCAAATGCGATTATTGGGTTAAAGGTCAATTTTGCCAGGTTTATTCATGAGGTTTTGGGATTGTTTCGGACAGGTATGTGTAGTAGGGGTCCTCTCCCATGAGGTGGAAAATGATATGGCGCAGCTAGGCAAGTCGGGGATGCTCCCGAGAGTACAGATTGCAGCAGGTCCAGAGTGTATCGCGCGTCTGAGACAGCAAGCAGCAGAGGGGGGCAGAGAGCCATCCCGGCTTGGTGAAGCCCCAGTTGACAGTGCAAAGCAATATGGAGGGAATCGGGTAAGGAGAGACGGAGGGATACCTTAACCAAAGCCCCAGCTTGAGGATATTCCATGCAGCTTCATCGCAGGCAGAGTCATCTTGTAGCCACAGAGGCAATTCATCATTTCAAACCGCAGTCAATCAGTCGCTGGACAAGACTCGGAAGTGTTTACGTGCAGGGGCATATTTTTCGAGGGTGGGAATGAATCCCGAGTTCTGTGTATGACACTCTCGCTTTGGGTTTGACTCTTTTGAGAGAGTATAAGCATCACAAGGTGTGGAAAGTGTATGGAAGCCCCTGCTGACCGAAACGGTGTTTAGCTCTATCTTCCTAAGATGTAGAAAGGGAAGACTTGTCGAGACACTTGAAAACCTGTCTTATTCGTGATGATCACAAAGCTGCTTAAAACCCTTTATTGATGTTCGGGTTAGTCAAACCGTCAAAGCTGATATGAGCGAATATTTTTATCAATCCTGAGGAGAAAGCCCACTGATATCGAGAATCGGAAGGATAGACAGTGTATGGGCATGGTCCTTGAGGAGACCGGATTTTCTGAGATTTGTTTGTGATTTCGACCGAACCAGTTATGGTTGCCTACGTTCCCCTCCATAGGAGGAGCTCAGGTCGCCGTAGTTCGGCTTATCCCGAATGAAAAGAATGAACGTTGAAATTCGAGGATGTGAGGACTTTTGAGGATTTTGAGAATTACAAAACATGTCCTCTTGGAGTGTCGATAGGAGACACAGATGTGAAGCCCCATTGGGGCGTCCACGGCAAGTGTTTGCGGAGGAGAAATGAAATATGCTCACATACAACGTCGAATGAACGGAATTTGCACAATCTTCAATTGATGGTCCTTTGAGCCGGGATGGACTTGGCTCCGCTTTAAGCAATAATCTGTGTTAGATCTCGACGATATTGGACTGAAACTGCTATCCGGTAGGAACTGCGAATGGGCTTCAGGGTTTCGATCGGTCTTCGGGTGATTTGGGATATCATGACCTCTTAAAACGAGAGGTCGGCTAGGCTTTTTGCTGACTGATCCTCTAAAAATGAGAGGTTGGCTCTCGGGTATGTGTTTGGGATTTCTAAGGTGAGGGAAATATGTGGTTGCATCTTTGCTGCCTCTAAGAATGAGAGGTCAATCTTGGCTTCAGCTAAAGACAAGGGTAAGGGTAATGGTAATGGTAATGTCCTCTAAAATCGAGAGGACGGCTTGGGATCGGTTAGAGGTAATGGTGAAGGACATCCGTCTTTGTCTCTTTATTCACTCGAGACTCCTCTTTGAGTAATGACCGAATCCTTTGACTTTCACTTCGAGAGAATCGGCGGGGACTAGGCTCTCTTTTTTTTCTTCTTTTTTTTTGTATCTTTTTTTTTTCAATTTTGTTTTTGAGAGGAGAATTTCAGCTAGTCCCCAGGATGGATCATTGCCTTCCGTCATTCTTGAGCTTGGAGACGGTCGATCTTCTTTTGCGTCGCGGGAGTCTCAAGGATAGTCCCTCTTCTTCTGGTGATGGCTACATGGGTTTCAAATATGCCGATCTTGAAATGAAGGGGTATTGTTTAGTGAGGGTGAGGTAATGGCTTTCCTATGGGTGAGAGATTTCAACCGCAGTCCCTACCGGATGATCTGAACGAGATTAAGTCTTTGTTTGCTTGCTTAAGCTTACTTCGCGGAAGATCTATGCAAATTCATCGAGCAACGAGATAGCGAAGATGACGGAAAGAGATGTGAGCATATGGGAATCGAGGTGGGAAATGATATCAGCCGGTTTTCTCACTCTGATCGATTCAAACATTAGTCATTTCAAAGCATTAGTCGGTGAGCAGCACAGGTGATCACGTAGAATAAGACCATTTCAATCGAGTGACGTAGGTGTGCTAGTAATGTCTCGAGTCTAGCAAGAAGAGAAACAAAGATTTTTTCACTGCAAAGCAAAATTGGTCCAACTTGGACTCGACAGACTCATGTCCGACAGTGGACATTCTAGATCCTACGAAGACTGATTGACTTCTTCAACATTGAGCATCGTTGCCATCGGTGCGGTGAGGACCCTTCTCGATCTCTTTGTCATTTATAGGTCGTCCTCCTTGGCTTTAGCAATCTGGGCAAGCACCCGGGCCTCTCGCTTGCGAGGAAGAATATCTTCAAGTGTAGCTCGCTTTCGATGGACACACCATTTGCACTCTGCTGCTGACCCATGAGATATGAACTTCTAGATTCGTGGGCCATAGTCTTCTCTGCACCGAGCATTTTGGATTCCGCCTCAGATGGACGACTGCTCGGGCACTTGAACTGCTTCCGCCTCAGGAATATGGGCCATTGAGCGCCGGGAACGAGAGCGCACACCCAACTTGCCGTAGCCTTTGTAAAGGTAAAGAGGTGAGAGCGTGTATAAGGCGGAGGATATAGAATCTTGAGATGGTACGGGAGAGGGAAGAATACGGAAGGAGACGGACTCGTGCAACACTTTATTAATCTTCAAGTAGAAATCGGGGTTTTAAGTCCTAGAGACGGTTGGGAAAGGCTAACCCTTTATTTCACGCAATCTAGATCTCGGGGGAACCCTAGGACACATCATCCAAAAATACACCAAATGTATTGTTTCAAAATTAGTAATAGGCGACAGTACCTAAACAAAACCGAAGCATTTATGGGACGAACGAGCAGCCCCAATTTCTGAAGAAATTTGGGCAGCATAACGGGTATTCCTGAAGAATTTCAAGGAAAAATCCGGCATGACCTCTCGTCGGTGCACGTTGACAAAGCGACATGATCTCTCGTTAGAACATGCCGTGGGAACGACATGTCCTCTCGTGAAACCATGTTGCGTTGGCAACATGCCCACACGTGCTAGGTTTGGGATAGGTACGAAAGCCTATTATAAAATTTTGAAACAAGTCATTTTAGTACATTTTGAAAATGTTGTGTCAAAACCAACCGTTTGGGTAAGGTTTAAGTGTGGTGCCACCTATAACGCACTAGGAGGATGGGTTTGACATTAGGCGCTCAAGCGTAGGCGAATTTCATGGCCGTCCGCGATGCCGTCAATCGCACCCGAGGGTTCTAGATCTACGTGACGTAGTGTGCGGATGACTAGATTCCTTTATTTGCGAAAAATGATTTTTTTTTGTTTTTATTTGTTTTTTTATTTAAGAAGAAAACACACACCCTCACACAAGGTAAACAGGGAACAATAACCAAATGAGTCACGCTTTGGTCCAAGGGACTGCCCTCAAACCAGTCTTCTGATGATCTGTTCAGTGGCCACCTTTTGTCGCGACACAGGACAACCGGAGACAAAGGTGTCGCACGACTTGGGTAGTCACTGAACCAGCAGCTCCTCAAATCATCAAATCAGCCCCTGCTTTACCATATCAAGAGCAACACAGAGATACCAATGCACAACAAATGATCACAAGCACAAAGGGCTCACAAGTTCCATAATCAACAAAATGTAGGCATCACAAATGATTATCGAATAATGTACACAACATGGATGCATTGGAAGTTTTTTGACTAAACGAAAGCTTGACCCACTTAACACTTGAAAAAAAGGTTTTCAAGTGAAGTCCCCAGCAGAGTCTCCACTGAATGTGCGCTCGCCCGAAAAAAAGAAAAGGAGTCGCCACGCCGTTTTAAGAGGAAACATTGAAAACCTTTGTTTTAGAGAGAAAACATGAGTTCGGGGGTCAGGTTACGTGTTGGGAAGAACCGAGAGTTCACCCAACACGCCTCGTCCATAGACGAGTCTTTCAATCAAACACATCCAAGTAAATCCAAAGTGTGTGCAAATATCGATAATAAGCGAAATGTGATAAAATGCATCTTATTAATTATGAAACGAGAAATTACATATTGTGAGCCCATTATGTAGGGAGGCCACATCCCTGATTCAAACAAACTAGAACAGATTACAAAGGAAAAGAGTCACTGCAGATGGGTCATGTGTGTCGCATGACACATCGTACCAGTGACCACATGTGTCGCGTGACACAGGATCACTTGGGGACGAAGGTGTCGCGTGACACATATGAGCCTTCTGCAGAAACCTCACAATATGAACTCAGAAATTAGCAGAAGCTATACAGATCTAATTAACAAGCTGAATTATGAACGAAAAACATAAACAACATCAAATCGACCCAGGGAGTGTGGATATGGGTAGATCCACACCCCCTTGGGGCTCAAACACCAAATTCAACCAAATCAATCAATATGAGCTCAATTACACAATCTATGCAAGTTAAACAGAGAGATTGCGATTAGGATTGATTCGAGATAGCTAGGATCTGATTTCTGAATCCAAACAAAATAGAACTATAAAATTTCAAGGAATTAAATGAGAGAGAGAGAGAGAGGGTTAGGGAATTGTTACCCTTGTTTATTCCACAAATTCTATATCTAGTCAGATATAGAATCCTTCAATTCTTCGTTGTAGATCTCACAGCTCTGATCCAAGGGTTCTAATTGGTGTAGGTAGGGAATTGGGTTTGGATGAGAGGGATTAGTGGGTTGGAAGGTAGGAGAGAGAGGTTTTGTGCTTGGGACGCTCGTTACTGCTTGCTATTTTGGCGAGTAACGTGTAGGCTAGAATTGGGATCCATTTCAATGAGGGGGAGGGTCTTATTTATAGGTGCGGTTAGGCTGCCTTAGTATGTCGCACGACCTTACACGTCCACTTTCCATGCCTCAGCGTCGCGTGACACAAGGTGGCTCAACCGCTTTTGGCGCCAAAACCGGTTTGGAACATTCCGGGAAAATACCCAAAAGGTCCAACAGGTTTTATTCCCAAGGGGTCCTTTGGCATGAATGATGTACCAAAAGGTACTTCCTTCGCGGGAAACTCATGGAACGTTTCCGGAAGTCTCGGGATAGGACGGGAATTTACCAAAACGCCCCTTAATGCAGTTTTATTATATTAAAATGCATCGAAAAGGTTGCGAATTGGATTGGCGTACTTACACCATGGCAACTTCTTAGACTACCGTCTTTTCTCATCAAACCCCCTCTGGCAAGGGAGGGCGCTCAACGGTCCCGACGACCTAGGAGATGGAATGGCACAGCACCAGGAATACCTAACCAAACAGCATAAAGAGTACAAGCGCTTACCTCCTCGAGGAAAGCAAATCCTCTGTGAAAGCGACGATGAAGACGAGGAAACCATTCTCTTCCAATCCGGTCATGAGATCAACAAAACCGAAATCCCAAGGGTCCTAGGAGGATGAGAACGGATCATTTTCGCTCTCAAACTAAAAGGCCAACTGAAGGAGGAAGGTCTATTAAAAAAGAACAGAAAAATGGAAATACATCTCCAGCAACTACTCAGGGAGATTCCACAGACTACGGCATTCGTTTACAAAAATGATCAACTGGGACAGTAGCCAGTTACATGGGCAGATGTTCGGGAAGCTGTGTACTCACCTTCCGACATACCCGCAACTCAGTTAAAGCAGAAGAAAAAGCTCTCCCCGATGGAAGTTTATCTAGACTGCCGCATACAGTTCAAGGAAGAACTGGCTATTCTCACATGGGAAGAGACACAAGCGCTAACTCTCGACGTAGGCTCTACTGCAAGAGAGCTGATCTGGGCTAAAAGTGGAGGAAAATTAGTAAACCATGAATATCGCCTAACCCAACTCCAGAATGCCCTGAGCATGCTCAGCAAGAAGGAAAGAGGTGTGGTATACTGTGAAGAGATCAAGGAGACAGTTCGCATGAACCAAGAACTCTCTAACCTCCCCCAGAAGGTCAGCAATATACAGTTCAGTTCTGGTAACCACTGCTGCGCACTGACGTTCGAGCAGTTGCGGCAAACCATAGACTCTCTCCCCGCGGAGGCACCCAAACCAGTATCTTGGGACAGAATCCGGAAAGCTGTCGAAGCCCCCGGGAATGCATCTACAGTCAACAAATCGAGAGAAGACATATGGCCCTATGCTTCGAGGAATCCTCCTCTTACTATGGCTCAGCTCAGAGCGACCTATTCAGAAGGAACCAAACCTGATGTCAATGTCCTGACCCAATCGGGTCAAATCCTTGCATTACCACCCAAGGCCACTAAAAAGCCAGCGGAGCCAGAATTGCAACCCGGCCTGCTCGAAGACACAAGTTCCATGAAGGAGGACTCGATCCTCACTCAGCTCAAGCAGATCCAGGCGAACATTTCCCTTTGGTCCCTGCTCACATCTTCATATCCTCACAAGCTCAAGCTAGAGGAAAGTTTGGCCCGCACCATGGTCCCCGTGGACACAACCTCAGATGAAGTAATTCAGAGGATCGACAACATCCACTATGGCAACATCATCACCTTCACAGATTTGGACCTGCCAAAATTTGGGGCTGATCACAATGAGCCGCTCTACATCACAGTCCAGCTGGACGAGCGTCGCCTTCCCCGTGTATTGGTAGACGGAGGTTTCGGAATGAATGTCTTGCCCGCCAAGATGATGGACCTGCTTGACATTAAGTCCACAGATCTGAAGCCTTCAGTCCACACTATCAAGGCCTATGACTCCACTTCCCGCACAGTTCTCGGGGTTGCTACTCTAAACATCTGGTTCGGCAAGCGGATGATCCCCACCGAATTCCAAGTGTTGGACATTCCTATCACTTTCACAGCCATCCTGGGGCGACCCTGGCTGCATCAAATGAATGGCGTGGCATCCACCCTTCACCAATGTATCAAGTTCATGCAAGGCAACGAGCTAACCACAGTCTATGGCGACAGCCTCACCACCGAGGGGACCAGCACCACTCCGTGGGGGACATACTGTTACACGGTCATGCCGCTCGGTTTGAAGAACGCTGGGGCTACTTACCAGCGGGTTGCAACAGCCCTCTTCCATGACATGATTCACAAGGAAATCGAAGTGTACGTCGACGACATGATCATCCACTCCAGAGGATCAGACATGCAACACGTGATAGATCAAAGTTCTTCAACAGACTTAGAAAGCACTCCATGAGATTGAACCCTGCAAAGTGCACCTTTGGCGTCAAGCGAGGCAAAGTACTTGGGTACATGGTCACAGAAAGAGGTATCGAAGCCGATCCCAAGAAAATCAAGGCCATCATCGACATGAAGCTGCCTCAGACACTGACAGAAGTGAAAAGTTTTATGGGAAGACTTCAGTACATCAGCCGCTTCATCAACCAGTTGGCATCTCTCTGTAAGCCAATGTTCAAACTGATGAAGAAGAATGCCGACATCAAATGGGACTCCGAGTGCCAGACGGCTTTCGAGAAAATCAAGACATACTTGGTGAATCCCCCAATCCTATGCCCGCCACATGAAGACAAGCCACTCCTCCTGTACCTGACAGTAATAGATACGTCAATGGGAGCAATGTTGGCACAAGAACAGAAAGATTCCAAGGTTGAGCATGCAATCTACTTCGTAAGTCGAAAGCTTCAAGGAAGTGAACTCAGCTACTCAGCATTAGAGAAAACTTGTATCGCCTTGGTATGGGTAGTCGGGAAACTGAAACACTACATGCAGTCACATTCAGTGCTCCTGGTCTCCAAGATGGACCCCGTCAGATATCTCTTAGACAAGCCATCTCTATCAATGAGATTAGCCAAGTGGTCATTCTTCCTGGCTGAGTTCGACATCAAGTACATGGTCAGAAAATCAACAAAGGGCAGAGTAATGGCAGATCAGCTGGCAGACTTCCCAAGCAGTGAACCCAAGGGTCCTGATCCGCGGTTTTCAGATGACGGGATCTTTCACTCGATAGCGCAAACCGCTGGCAACTCTTCTTCGATGGGGCAGCCAATAAGAGGGGAAATGGTATTGGAATGCTCCTGGTCGATCCCAAAGATGAGCACACTCCCATAGCCATCAAACTGAATTTCGAAACAACCAACAATGCAGCAGAGTACGAAGCTTGTGCAACTGGTCTGGAAGCCACTCTTGAGCGCAACATCTCAGAACTGGAAGTATACTGAGACTCAGCATTGATCATCAATCAAGTGTCCACCAAATTGAAGACGATAGATTTTGGCCTCCAGAAGTACCACACGTACATGGAGGAGCTCATTGCTCAGTTCAAGGACATCTCTTTCCATTATTTGCCAAGAGACAGGAACCGCTTCGCAGATGCCTTGGCTACCCTAGCATCTCTAGTAGAAATTCCCGAAGGGAAATCAGTAAAACCCCTCAGAATAGGCAGACGGGAAACATCCACTTATTGCTGTGAGATCGAAGTTAAAAATGAACCGATCGACGAACCCTGGTACAATCAAATATACCAGTACCTCCAAAAAGGAGAAGCTTCCTTCACAAATGAAGATGGAAAATAAAAAGAAGGGATCAAAGCCAAAAACATGATGGCACTAAAACGCATGGCATCCCATTTCGTCATTCTGAGGGGTATGTTGTACAAGAAGCGCCACCAAGGGCCACTCATTCGGTGTGTAAATAAAGAAAAAGTCAGCGAGCTAATGAACGAAGTTCACAACGGAACCTTTGGTCCGCACATGAACGCCAGAGCATTGACACAGATCATCCTCCGTATGGGTTACTATTGGGTATCGATAGAAACAGACTGCTTCCAGTTCGTCAGAAGCTGTGTCAAATGTCAACGGTTCTCCAATCTCAATCACATCACTCCTCACGAACTCTATTGCATGACTATGCCATGGCCTTTTGCCACATGAGAAATCGACGTCATCGACAAAATCACTCCGCCAGGGAGCAATGGTCACGAGTTCATACTAGTCGCAGTCGACTACTTCACCAAATGGGTAAAGCCAGATCATACAAGGTACTGAATTCTAAAAAGGTGGTCGAGTTCATCAAAGAGAACATCATGTGCAGATACGGGGTGCCCAATGAGATCATATCCGACAATGGGACCCACTTTGAAGGAGATTGTGACCAACTGTTGACCGAGTTCAGAGTTACACACCACAAGTCTTCTCCCTACAGACCACAGACTAATGGTGCAGTAGAGGCAACAAGCAAGACTCTCGCAATGATAATCAGAAAGATGACCGTCAGAGGTCTGGATTGGCCCGAGAAGCTACATCTAGCGCTCTGGGGATACAAAACATCAGTCAGAACCGCCACAGAGGAGACTCCTTTCGCACTTACCTACGGAATGGAAGCAATGTTACCCGTGAAATTGGAAATTCCATCCATCTGAGTCCTCTTGGAAAACGGGATCAATGAAGTCGAATGGCTTCAGAGACGTCACGACGAACTTGCTCTACTCGACGAGCGCATATTGAAAGCCATGGAGCACACTCGTGCCTACCAAAGCAGAATGGGCCGAGCATTCGATAAGAAAGTCAAGATCCGAGACATCAGAGAAGGCGACTTGGTGCTAAAGGAAAAGCCTCCTACACAGACCAATCCCCTCGGAAAGTGGGAGCCTACCTGGATAGGCCCGTTCGTGGTACAAAGAATCTTCTCCGGAGGAGCCACGAAGTTAGCAGATTTGGACGGGAACCCTTTCGTTAACCCCGTGAACGGAAGCAAGCTTCGCAGATACTTCATTTGAGGAAGAGCACGAGTCAATTCTCCTTCCCCATACACCACCCCTCAGTAAAATTAAAGTGCTAAAAGAGTAATACCCAACTGGATACATTCCCAATAATAATCCAGGTAAAAAACAGGATCGCACTTATATTGTCTTTGTTTTTCTCAAATATCACCTAAAGTGTCGAACTACGGTTACCTGAGCCCCTTAGTTCAATTGTAAAAGGAAACGTAGGCAGCCATCATTGGTTCGGTCTCAAAAAAAAAAAAGCACCAATCACTTGTGTTTCGAAAAACTCTTTAACTTAACCTACAGATTAATTACGGTTAAAACAATCTTTGATGAGTTTAAGCACGGTCAACTCTTGACTCGCTACACGCTAGAAAACTACAATAAACATTAATCAATTAATGTGTCTGCAATGACAGTGGGTGGATACTCCGGATTGCAAGGTCAACCTAGTTCCCCGTACTTGGTCCTTCATCCTTCTTTCCCTTCCCTTTTCCGCGGCGAGTACTCTTCACCTTCACAGGGAATATTCCCGTAGTCCTTCTACCTGGCTCTGGGACCCTTCCTGACGCCTCAGTCAGACCGACAGCTGCCAATGCAGCCCTTTCCCTAGCTCTATCTTGAGCTGCCTCTCTCCGAGTCATCATGACCTTGCTTTGATCGGCCGCCCGACTAGCATTGGCCTCATAATCAGCCATGTCGTCCCCAGTACGATTCTGAGGGTTAGCCACCACTTCGGCTCTCCTAAAAGTCAAGCTGTCAGGGTAATCAAGACCCAACAGCTCCCTCCGTCTCCACAAAATGGTCATCTGTGTCTCTCCCATACACTCCTCATACCAGTTCAGATACTGCATAGACAGAACAATGCCCCCTCTCCGGTGAAAGAGAACCCTGGCAGGAAAAGACGTGTATTGCCACAGCCGTGCGAGAAGCAATAGCATCGAAGGATCTTCCATCAGAAGAGATCCCACCTCGAAGGTAGCAGCATGACCCAAACCCGTCAACGGCACCTGCTCCAGTCCGTACTGTCGCAGCACCAAGGATGGAATGTAGAAACCAGTCTAGGACAACCCCCGTACTCTGATAACCAAAAGACCCTCCTGAGCAGTCCGACAAGTTTGTAGCTTCCAATGAGGAACCCACCATCGCAAGTGATGCGTGCAGAGTCTGGCCATCCAGAGCTCCAGTTCAGCCTGATCGCCCCTATCACCAGAGGACGTCGATAAAAGGACCAAGGGTCATAAGACACTGGCACCTTGGGCACCATCTGCAATCGCTCCCTCAACCATATAGTGAGCATAGCGGGACTCCCTCCCCACATGTATCGGCTGTCGATCGCCATCCAACCTATGCCAAGGAATGTCTCACCCAGGATCAAAGGCACGATGTCTCCCCCGTTCCGGCACTGCCTCACCAGGTCCAGTACACTGTGATGGCACACACCCAGGGACGTGAATGTGAATAAAGTGGCAATTGCGCACAGAGCAAATGTGTCCCACGCAAAAATGCTCCCCTCAACACCGGCAAATTTATCGGGCAGCCCCGAAATGTCAACATAATATGTGTTCAGTATTAGCATCCCGTATGCTTCTTCAGCTGAGATACCAAGCAAAGACACCAACTTCTCAACGGTGGCCATGCCACCCGTCAAAGGAAGAACTAGTTGTTTCGTCTCAGGTCCTCCTAATATGGCCCGAAAATCTTCAAACGTAGGCATAATCTCGTTGTACGAAAAGCTGTACACGTGCCTCCGTACGTCCCAGAAGCAAGCCGCAGCTCTCAGGAGATCCCAATCCGGCATGAGCTCCTTCAAAGCCCAAACCGATTTCATCCCGTAACAACCCTCGAAAAAACCCTTGATTTGCCTCGTGTGGTGCCGTACCCACGACTGGAAATTATCCAAGTATCGTTCTTGCATCTGAGACGATAGCCTAGGAAATGGAGCCATGGAAAGAACAAAGAAAACCTTCAAGAATTTAAGAGAGAAATTCAGTGTTTGACCAAAAGCCAACGTGATGTTTTCAAATTTGCAAAAACTGGACTACAATTTAAAATTGAATCCCAGTCCGGTCGGACTATTTTTCATGTTGACTTGGTCAACTCTGCAGCCAGCTGCCTCAAATCAGGAACATTTCCATACCACATCCTGTTCAAGCCTTGTTAAAACTACGTGCATCTATAGTTTAAATCAACCACTACCAACACCACTTCCGCCCCGGGCTCGTGCAACAGTGCAATTAATTAAATAACACTGCATATAGATATACATTTTGACTAGTTCAAATTTTATGCATGTCTCATTATTATTTATTTTTGATCAACCTACTTGCTTATTTGCCAAAAATAACAGAAGGTAATCACTAAATAAATATGCAAAATACAAGGTTCCGCCTCAAAGGCCCTTTCAAGTACAAATCAAATTGTTTGGACAATACACACATTTTGTCTAAAAATAAATCAAGAAAGATGACTACTCAGAGTCCTGCTCGTCATCCGAGCACTCGAAATACTGCCCCGCAGCAGCCGGATCCACCGAGGACAGGTAATCTCCAAATTCCTCAAGGCGGGAATACGAGAAAGGCCACCTCCACGCATGTGACTCAGAGGACTCTCCTCATTCGTGCCCCGAGTACGAAGAGTGATGAGCTCCAAACCCCGCCGTCTCACCAGAGAACTGGTCAAACCCCTGCATAAAGCCTGCCCCACCAGTCGTGGAGGCAGATGAGTCTCTCGCTTCAGACGGCCTAGATGGCATCGGCTCATGCACAGCCACACTCCTGCGAGAACTACACCGCAGGAACTCCAAGAGTCTCCTGGCGTAGTTGGCCCACCCATCCAAACACCTCACGGCCTTGTTGTAAGTACGGCCAGACACCTGCAAATCAGGAAAGCCGTCAAAAGACAAACAGACATCATAGATGGAACATTTGCAGAATGCTACTATCAAGTACAGAAAGTCAAATCAAAACACTCACCAAAGCATTGGGGTCCGCTCTGTACCGAGGCCTCATCTCCTCCGGAATAGGGATCACCAATCGCCTGCGAGAACCATCAAGCCCCTCATACACCAGCCGAGCGCGAGGGAGCGGGTAGTCCCGGGGATATGCAGGGCCCTCACCCTCCCTGTGCAGCACCTGCGGGCTCCTCAGCCTCGTCCTCACGAAGATGTCATAGTTGGCACCCTCTATGATAAACTCGATATAGAGCACGCCCTGTCTGTACCGCTCCAGATCCTGCATCGGTATCAGCAAAGGATACTGCATGTGTGGAGGCGGGTCCATCGAAACCAAAGGAAGGGACCCCGAACCGTGCTGATAGGTCACTCTCTCCCCCAAGTACATCGCATCGCAATGAAGCCCCACCAGCAGCTTCCGCCGACGTGTGACCTCCCTAGCAGCCTGGACCACAAAACCCTCAATTCGGCTCCACCAAGTCAGCTGGATCCGCCCGAAAAACTCTCAGCTCATGGCCAGAGACACCTCCTCATAAGTCAGCCGAGTACCCTCCCTCGACGTAGCCGGCTTCTTCCCCACCTTCTGCCAAATCAACATGGCAGGGAATAAGGATGCATACTCCTCCCTGGTCTCCCACCTCTGTGGGTGGAACACCTCCAAAAACCACACCTGTCAAACATATGGAAAGTTATGTCAGCTACAAAGAGATACATACGAGTACAAATGAGATAAGGAAGAGAAAAAGATGGGAACTTACATCCAAGGCAAACACAAAGCAACACATAATGTTCTCCTCTCCCCGCGAGAACCTATCCAAAGCATGGTAGAGCTTGGCCAGACCAGCCTCCCTCATGTAAACCCTCTCACGGCATCCAGATCAGTCAGCGAGCCAAGCAGAGGGAAGTGACATGATGTGTCAGTAGTAGGAAACAAGGTAGCTGACAAAGCGAACCATAAGAACCCCCGAGCCAGACGCTCTGCTGTCATCCTCGGAGACCCCTCCAAATACTCCTCAATACCCCTCCTCAGATGAGCCTCCATTGGCTCGTACCGAATGCCCAAGCCTCTGGCATCGGTAATGTCAAAACCCAGCAGCTCCGACAACTGCCCTGGGGTGTAGCCTTCCACCCACATGAGTGTGTTGCCCCAGAATGGCAACCCCGTAATCGCCGCAAAGTCAGTGGGAGTCACAGTCGCCTCCCCCCACTTGAAATGAAACGTGTGGGTCGTGTCCCACCAATACTTGCTCAGGGCAACGTGCAAGACCCTCACCCTCTGCGTCGAAGCCACCAGGGCTACTGCACTGATAAATCCAGCCAAATCGGAGTCAATCACAAACTTCCGTGGACTCCTCTCTCCGTCTCGAGCCTCGTCTGGGAGCATCTCTCACAACGCTCGAACCGCCTCAAAGGCTCCCCTGCTCTTCAAGTTACGGACATTAATCGGCCCTCGCCCCTGCAGGTGAGCACAGCAAAAGTACGTTACTACAGACACAACATGAACAGAATGCACAAACGCATATCAAAATGATGAATCCCGTTCATTAATAGTTCATTTTCCTAAAATATGTCCATCCTAGTTGGAGTATTAACGGTCAAAAATTCCCAAAAGAAAGTAAAAACATTTCGAAAAATCCGTCGAATCCGGAACATTCAAAACATCTTGAAAAATCCGTCGAATTCAGAACTTTTAAAACATTTCGAAAATGTCCGTCGAACCCGAAATTTTCCAAACATTTCGAAAAATCCGTCGAATCCGGAACTTTCAAAACCTTTCGAAAAATCCGTCGAACTCAGAACTTTCAAAACATTTCAAAAATGTCCGTCAAACCCGGAATTTTCCAAACATTTCGAAAAATCCATCGAAGTCGGAACTTTCAATCATTTCGAACATTTCGAAAAAAATTACTCCATCCCGAATTAAACTTACTTTAATTTCGGAAAACACACTTAGGCATGGAATTTTGCAACCAAAATTTTTGTGTTATCTACCCATGATGTTAATTGAACTAAACTCTAGTAAATTTCGACAAAGGCACATCGCAAAGTCAAAAGCCCCAATTCGGGCACCAAGAACCCTAACTCATTTCTAATGAAATTCCTAAAATTTAAAGAATGCACATTCTGAAAATTAACGGAATTTAGAGGATGTTTACCTGTCTTTCGATCCCTTCCTTGGATTTGTGAGTGTCCCAAGCCGAATAAAACTCCGTTGGATCTAAGGGAAGAGCGGTGGTTCGAATGGTCCTCACCAACCTCGTTCTTTCGTTGTCGGTCCTCGTATGGCGAGCCCTTGGTTCTAAACCGGCATCCATGATGATTTTCCCTCAACGATTCGAACAAAACTCACGAAATGGGGAGGATTTTTTCTCTCTTTTCTCTCTTCTCTCGCCTGAAAATATGGTGAAAAGCTACTGGTTGGTTTGCGTCGGCTGTTCTTTGAACACTGGTCAAAGTCGATCTCATCGCGTCAGTAGGACTCTTTACTGAAAAGATTCCTTGCCACTTTGGCCCCTCAGCTTCTCACAATTTCAATTTTACCACTTTTGGCCCCCAAAAGTGTAAAATTTCCCCAAGTTAGACCTTTCTAACACCCCCTCCCTGAGGTTAAATCCCGTTAGTTTTTGCTAACGTCCCGTCTCGAGACGTTAAATTTTCAGTTAGTTTTCACTAACGTATCGTCTCCAGACGTTAAATCCCAAGCCGTCTTCGGACGTTAAATCACAATTCCGTCTCCAGACGTCAAAATTCCCATTGGTTTTCACCAACATTCATCTCTCCGGCCGCCAGTCGTAAGCCCGACCATCTCAATCCAGCGGCCATCAAGGTAAGCCCTCACAACAATCCCTCTTCGGCCATCATCGTAAGCCCGAACATTTCTCCTCAGCAGGATCCTAAGACCATCCATCTAAGAATAAACGTCAATCAATCCCCCTAGTTCTGTTAGAACTCTGGGAACTTTTCCCAGAAATGTGTCAGTCTCTCCTGAGACCACATCCCATTCCTAACCCCGTCATTAGAACGTCAATCCTTTCGTGTTGTTAAGAACGCCAGTTTAACACAACCATTCCCATCATTGCCACCTTATCCCCAGAAGATAAAACATGGCCGTCATCATAAGTCCAGCACCCATGGCACGAATGCCTTACAAAATCAATCTCAAGGCACGAACGCCTTCATCTCAGGACAAACGCATCCTCGTAATCTCGGTTTGAGGCGCCACAAGCCCTCGAATGTTTCAAGTAATCCCGATCTAAGGTGCCACACGCCCTCGAATGTTTCAGTAATCTCGGTCTGAGGTGCCACACGCCCTCAAATGTTTCAGTAATCTCGGTTTGAGGCGCCACACGCCCTCGAATGTTTCAGTAATCTCAGTCTGAGGCGCCACACGCCCTCAAAAGTCTCCACTTAGGTTCAAACGCCTCACAATAGTCTCCATTCAGGTTCGAACGCCTCACAATGGTCCCACTTAGGTTCAGACGCCTCACAATAGTCTCCATTCAGGTTCGAATGCCTCACAATGGTCCCATTTAGGTTCAGACACCTCACAATAGTCTCCATTCAGGTTCAAATGCCTCACAATGGTTCCACTTAGGTTCAGACGCCTCACAATAGTCTCCATTCAGGTTCAAACGCCTCACAATGGTCCCACTTAGGTTCAGACGCCTCATAATAGTCTCGCTTAGGTCAATGTCCCCACACGCGGCCCTTGCACCTACGAACTACGATCGGATTGATTCCCGCTCGGGATATGTAGGAATCCTTCCGCTAAGGGTCCAGCGAGCTGACCTCTCAGGTCTCTTCAAGTAAGGCATCCCCCGATTTGGATCCTTATCTTTTTCAGCGACCCCACTTCCTTCGAAAGTGATGTCGCTGAGGGGCTAACTGTAAGTACCCAAATCCGGATCGTCAAAATCCGTTAAAAGTTAACCGAAATCCGTTAACTGGCCCGCTCCAGGTTAACCGAAACCCGTTAAGCTCCCCTTTCTCAAGCCAACAAGACATCCCGGGACTGCCCCATGCATCCCAATGTCAAAGCGTACTCAACACACATTGTCACATGTAAAAGTACAGCTTTTCCTGAAAAACACATTTTTCGGTACTTCTCGAGGGCGTTTCGGACATTTTCCAGACAGTTATTTTTAAGAGAGACAAAACCGGGAATAATGGCACGAAAATCCATGCCCTGGTGAGTCACAGGGTCCGATACGTTTTAGTCCAAGATCCTCTTCTCTTCCCGTAAGAGAAGTAATCTCGGGTTAAAACGGCATTCCGGCCCCCGTTTTCTTACTTTTATGTCATTTAACAATTTCGGATTGTTTGATCCGTTGAATGTCATTTAATTTACGTAACTTTACGGTCCGAACCATTCGGTTCGTGATAGCCATTTACAATTCCGGATCGTTTGATCCGTTGAACGTCATTTAAATTACGCACCTTTAAAATCCGGATCGTTTGATTCCGCTGACACCGCATTTTAAATACTATCATTTAGAAGTCTGAGCCTTTTGGCTCGTGATAGTATTTACTTATCAAAGTTCGAGTCGCAAAACGATTCGTTGATCGCATATCATTTAATGCTTTTTCCCCGTAAAATCGCTAACAATGTAATGCCCGATTCAAAACCGGAGTTCAACATTTGAACTCTCTTTCAAAATGCGCAAAGTGACGTTTGGCATCCAAACGATCATCTTTAAACTCAAAACCCGACATTTGACATTCAAATCTCATTTAATGCTTTTTTCCCGTAAAATCGCTAACAATGTAATGCCCAGTTCAAAACCGGAGTTCAACATTCGAACTCTCTTACAAAACGTGCAAAGTGACGTTTGGCACCCAAACGATTATCTTTAAAACTCAAAATCCGACATTTGACATTGAAACGCTCTTTTCTTAAAATTCAACATTTGACACTTAAGTTAAAAGTTCAAAATCATCACTCGCACCACTTTTCCTAGAAAACTCCAAAACCGACGTTTGTCATTCAAACGCTCGCTTTTTCCAAAAAGAATCATTAAATCAACGTTTGACATTCAAACCAAGATTAAGATTGTCATTCAAGCCCCCATTTTCAAAATGCAAACACACACACACACACATTTTCGAGAAAGGTAGAAAGACTCGTCATACGAGGCATTTCGGGTGATTTCAAAATACTCTTCCCGAAACGTAACGTGACCTCCGAACCTAACAATCTCTGGTACTAAAAAAGCCTTTTGTCATGTTTTTGCTACCAATAAAAACGACATCCTTTTTTAAAGCCTTTTCCAAAGTTTTTGCTACCAATAAAAAGAACACCTTTTTCACTAAGCCGTTTTTCAACGTTTGGGCTCAAAATACAAAACCGCGTGGCGACTCCTCTCCTTCCCAAAAGCGAGGTCCCAAACATCTTTCCGCAAAATACAACCTCTTCGCTCGGGCAAAAAGAGGAAAAATTTTGAAGGAGGAAAAATTATCATCCATTTTCACCATAGCCACGGCCCAAACACATTTCACCCTCTCCCGAGCCCCGTTTTGTCTCGATTTGCATGAAAACATCGTATTTCAAACAAACACGAACCAAACAACCTCGAAACACCGTTCCAAAAACTAAACCGTATCCCGTATACATCTCTCGAGCAAAAAGAGTCAACCCCTAGCCATAGGTAACACTCTCTCTCCCTAAACACTCGTTCCGTCTCGGTTTACGCGCCGGTCGCTACAACCGTTACGGACAAAATTTATCAAAATGTAGACGTCACCGTCAACGGGGTCCGATACGTTTTAGTCCAAGATCCTCTTCTCTTCCCGTAAGAGAAGTAATCTCGGGTTAAAACGGCGTTTCGGCCCCATTTTCTTACTTTTATGTCATTTAACAATTCTGGATCGTTTGATCCGTTGAATGTCATTTACTTTACGCAACTTTACGGTCCGAATCGTTAGGTTCGTGATAGCCATTTACAATTCCGAATCGTTTGATCCGTTGAACATCATTTAAATTACGCTTTTTTAAAATCCGGATCGTTTGATTCCGTTGACACCGCATTTTAAATACTGTCATTTACAAGTCCGAGCCATTTGGCTCGTGATAATATTTACTTATCAAAGTCCGAGTCGCAAAACGATTCGTTGATCGCATATCATTTAATGCATTTTTCCTGTAAAATTGCTAACAATGTAATGCCCGATTCAAAACCGGAGTTCGACATTCGAACTCTCTTTCAAAACGTGCAAAGTGACGTTTGGCATCCAAACGATCATCTTCAAACTCAAAACCCGACATTTGACATTCAAATCTCATTTAATGCTTTTTTCCCGTAAAATCGCTAACAATGTAATGCCCGATTCAAAACCGGAGTTCGCCATTCGAACTCTCTTTCAAAACGTGCAAAGTGACGTTTGGCACCAAAACGATCATCTTTAAAACTCAAAATCCGACGTTTGACATTCAAACGCTCTTTTCTTAAAAGTCAACATTTGACACTTAAGTTAAAAGTTCAAAATCATCACTCGTACCACTTTTCCTAAAAAACTCCAAAATCGACGTTTGTCATTCAAACGCTTGCTTTTTCCAAAAAGAATCACAAAATAAACGTTTGACATTCAAACCAAGATTAAGCTTGTCATTCAAGCCCCCATTTTCAAAATGAAAACACACACACACACACACATTTTCGAAAAAGGTAGAAAGACTCGTCATACGAGGCGTTTCGAGTGATCTCAAAATACTCTTCCCGAAACGTAACGTGACCTCCAAACCTAACAATCTCTGGTACTAAAAAAGCCTTTTTGTCATGTTTTTGCTACCAATAAAAATGACACCCTTTTTTAAAGCCTTTTCCAATGTTTTTGCTACCAATAAAAATGACACCTTTTTCACTAAGCCGTTTTTCAACGTTTGGGCACAAAATACAAAACCGAGTGGCGACTCCTCTTCTTTCCAAAAATGAGGTCCCAAACATCTTTCCGCGAAAGATAACCGCTTCGCTCGCGCAAATCCAAGTAATTTCAACGGGGGTCTATCGAGACTGTGGTAGAGGTCTGGAAGAGCATGCCAGATAACTCCTGGGAGGGGAGACCTAGTCCTCGGAGGCTGGTCATTGATTCCGGGATGAATGTCTTTGTGGAGAACTTAGTGGGGGTGATGACGACTAAGAAGAACAAGGGCATCTTCATAGCTTTGTCTGAGTACTGGTAGGATACCACTCATTCGTTCCACTTTGGGTGGGGAGGTGACGGTGACTCCCACGGATTTTGCTGCTATCACTGGCCTTTCCTTTAAGGAGAGTCGGTGAAGTGGAGGGATCGGATGTCTGATGAGCGCTTGATTGAATTGCTGGGTTTGAGTCTACGCCTCATAAGGGTTTAGGCATGTTGTACTCTGAGGTAGAGGTGAAGATCGAGATCAACATTGGGAGGTACCAGAGGGATCCCAGAGGAGTAAATGCGGAGCAGCTGGCGCGCTCGTTTTTGTGGTTTGCCCTCTCCTTGACTTTGCTCCCGAACCATGCTATTGCGGCTCTCTTTCCTCTCCTTGAGTCTTTGGTAGATTTGGAGAGGGTATGTGATATCACCTGGGGAGAGGCAGGCTTGGCTGAGCTCTACTTTGCTATGGACAAGTTTAGTAGGGGCGTAGCCAGCTCTTTGGGATGTTTCGATTTTGCTCTGGAGGTATGATTTCTGTTTGCTTTGTAGATTTGTGTTGTCGTTGTTTCTTTCTCTTTTCTGACTTGCCTTTTGCCTTTGTGTGGCAGGTGTGGTGCTACGAGGTCTTTCAGTGCCAGGAGTGGGAATGCCATGAGGATGTCCTGTTAGGGTACCCTGCCATACTGTGCTGGTCATGACCTTTAAGGAAGAGGAGGAGTAGCTGGGGGAAGATCACACTCATCTACAATGATGTGAAGAGGCATCTGGATAAGGATACCCCAGAGAGCTTCCAACTATATCCCTAGTCACGGTATGACGTGGATGATCTGGAGGGTGCACCCCGGGTGACGAGGCAGAGGAAAATCTTGCGAGGTATCACATGCGACGTGATTTACTTGGGTGAGTGGGTCTTCTGGCAGCACGACGATGGCGTTGCTCCTTGTGCTCCAAGGGATCCTCCGTTTCATATGCTGAGCCCTTCCGAGATGGGTTACCTGGAGATTGAGAGATATCGGGCTGGGGTGGATGCCGAGGATTATGTCCTGGAGGGTGGGTGAGGAGTACGGGTGCTTTGTGAGGAGGAAGTTGAGGACACCGCAGGTGCTGGCCAAGGAGAGGAGAGAAGGCTCGTCGCACCCTCAAGATGTCCCTGTGCTCGGGGCGAATTTCACCTATGTTTGCGGGGATTCTACCCGGAGGTGGGTATCTATGCCCATCCCAGAGCAGGTTCCTCTTGCCTACCGAGTTGATCTGGATGCTTCGGTGAGTGTTTATCATTTCTTTTTAGCATCTTAGTCCTGTGTTCTGCTTTATCTCTCTTTTTGTGAGTGTTGTCCTTTTTGTCATGAAGGTCTCGGGGCGGACCGTAGACTTGCTCACTCGGCGGTACCTGTGGATGAAATCTTTCGCGAGGAATCTTATGAAGGGGATGTATTAAGGGTCTTTTAGGAGTGCGGCGGTTCACGAGCCGATACCTTCGAGGAGATCAGTGGATACTCCTTTCCCAGGTGCAGACACGGATCCAGAGCCTGCTCTCCAACCTGACATACCGACCCAGGGGAGGTACAGCTATGACGCAGGAGTCTTTATGGAGGGCCGAGGGGCGCGATCATTCCCGTAGTTCTTTCCTCAGTCTGGCGAGGGTTCGTCCTCTTTCCCCTTCTTCGATCCATTTGCCAATTTTTCCCCTGGAGATTTCACGGAGTATTCGGTCGATGAGGGTGCCGAAATACGGGAGTCTTCACCAGGTGGTGCTGCCGATGACTCAGAGTAGGACTTTTTTTTGTTGTTTTGCTTTTTTTTTTGTATGGCAGAATAGAGAACAAAACATTTTGTATTTATGCATAATGTATTCATATGTAATGAACTTTTTATTTGTACTTTATTGGTATTGGCCTAGAAGTTATTTCTATTTCTTGTTTTTTATGTTTCGTGCATGTCGTATGAGCTTGAAATGGTATATGTGGGCTGGAACAGCTTTGGCAGGTTCTCTGTGCAGTTCGATGAAAAATCCTGCTACGAGCAGCAATTGTTGTTTTGCTACAGATTTTTTTTTAATCAAGAGGGTGATCCGTACGTATATCAGGCATCTAAGAGGTTCGTACGGATCTTATATGCTTTGCAGAGTGGGAATAAAGTTTGCAGTAGATCTGGCTTTTGTGCATCTTCTCCATTTCAAAAAAAAAAAAAAAAAACCAGCAACACGGTTCTTCTGCATTTTGAAGAGAAAAAGGCTCCATTGGAGGCATGATTTCAACATTTGTTTCGAGGAATTTTCCAAAGCTTCCAAAGGAGAAGCAAACGCATTTCCTTGAGAGGCTCAAGGTATGGATGAGACATCATTTGGAGCACAGCAAACAGGCCTTTGAGGTACAATTCCAAATCAAGTCCGTGTGGTCCCTTAAAGAGTAGGCTCCCGATTGGTAGTTGTTGCGAGCAGCTGCGAGATTCTGGGACACGAGGAGGCACACGTATAGATTCTCTTACAATGAGGTTATGCCCACTTTTGAGGATTTCAGGGCTTTGCTCGGGGGGCCGGAAGTGGAAGTCATCTCTCTTCCTTTGGTCGGGGATGCGACCGTGAGCATGAAGCTCGCGTTCTTTTACATGTTTATTATAATAATCTGTGTCCCTAGTTATTGTGAATAACTATTATAAGTTGGTAATGGATAATCATAGAGATGATTATGTGCATGGGGTTGCACATTAAGCTTATGGGTACTTGTTAGAGAATAAGGTACTGGACCGACCCATCTATGAGATTTATGACATGGTCTATGGTCAAATATGTCATGATTAAGTCTCATGATATTTGTGTCATTAGAATCCTTAGTACCTGAGATTATCATCGTCTTCCACATGATGAACGTTGTGTTTGATATAGTCTAACACTATCTTTAATAGGATAGCAATAAGGGCTATGTTGGCACGACTGGATTCTTGTAGGGAAGAATGATAAGTCAAGATGGGATTTTTTCCTCGTAAAGAGAGATGTCTGCTTGGGCCCCTCGATGAATTGTGTCGATGAAATGTGTGGCCACACTCAAGAGATTTGATAGAGATCAAATGCACTTGGATTATCAACATATTCGGAGTCGAAAAATCATTGAACAATATAAGTTGACGTGGACCATGACTTATGTTCAATATGACATCGTGTGACAAAGGGATTGTGGCAATGATCTATAAAGGAATCAGGCTTTGATGTTATATTAATTGGGTGGACATAATGGCTTGCTAGAAACCACCTATGTCTTGTGAGGATTGATCTTTCAACTCACTACCAACATAAATATAATTCATATAGGGTCACACACAAAGAATGAATTGAAAAATGGCTCATATATAGAAAATCAGAGGGGGCGATCGCGCGCCGTGGAAGGGGGCGGTCGCGCCCACTCTCTGGACAAAAGGGGCGACCGCGCGCTATGGAAGGGGCAATCGCACTCAGTCTCTGGACAAAAGGGGCGATCGCGCCCAACCGCCGACCTGTTCGATTTGGTTTGGATTTTAGGGATTTCTCCCTAATTGTTAGGGATATTTATAAAGTATAAATAGACCCTTCTTCCTCAGCCAAGACATATGAAAATTAGGGTTTATGAAACACTAATCCTTTTATTTTGATTACGAATCAAAGATCAAAACACCATTCCATAACAGCCATAGATTGTTGAAAAGAGTTTCAACAATCGAGAATCATCTAGCAATCCAACAAGATACAGATCTTGGTTCGTTCGCGTGTGGATTTTCGATAGAGGGTGATTGCTTTATCACCTAAAGCTTAGAGACCTACGTTGTTGATTCATCACAAGGAAGAACAAGGAGAAGATCAAAGTTTCATCTACGATTCAAAGCTGAATTACGAATACGTGTTGGCCATATCTCGTAAGAAAAGTTGTCCTTGGTATATCTTCAGTTTTGACTTTTATCTGATGATAGCTACTTCGTAAATCAAATTTTGAGAATACAATTGATACTTGCAACTGATCAAAAAAGTAATCTATGTGTGGTAATGGCTACTTGTTCTTAATTGTTACCTGATTCAACTACCTAAAGTCAATGCACAACCGCAATGATCCGTCTTTCTTTTTCACAAATAACACGGGCGCACCACAAGGTGAAACACTAGGTCTAATGAAACCCCTCTCAAGAATTTCTTCTAGTTGTTTCTTCAACTCCTTTAATTTTGCAAGCGCCATTTTGTAAGGTGCTTTTGATGTAGGTGTAGTTCCTGGCAATATCTCTATGTAAGACACTAACTCATGGTTAGGTAGTAGTGCATAATTAGTAGAGAAAACATCAGGAAACTCACGTACTACAAGAACATCTTCTAATTTCACCTCTTATTTAGTTGTATCAATAGCATATCCCAGATAACCCATGCAACCCTTTGATAACAGTTTACGAGTTCTCAGAACTGAAATAATATGTATTCTACTACCCGCTTTATCACTCATGAATTTAAACCCAGGTATACTAGGCATAATAAAGGTAACAACTTTCTGATAGCAATCATGAATAGCATGATGAACAGATAACATGTCCATACCCAGTATGATATCAAAGTCATGAATAGGCAATATAATCAAATCAGCAGGCAACACATACTCATCAACACGTATTTCACAACCCATATAAACGTCATACGCTAATAAAAAATCTCCAATCGATGTAGAACTTCTAACACATATGGTAATGGTTGTAGTGGGACATGCAAGTGGTGTATAAAATATGATGCAACGTAAGAATGTGAGGAGTCTGGTATCTCACGCTAATCTAAAGCAATCACTTTACCTTGAAGTTTTTGTTTACCCTCATTTGTTCTCTTTACCCCAATTGTGTGCTGATTCCCAGTTCCTGGTGCCACATTTTTCACTTTAGGACAATCTTTCTTGAAATGGTTACTGTCACCACAATATAAGCACTTGCCATGTTTTCTCCAACAATTTTCTTCATTGTGTCCATCTCTTCGACAAAATGTACAAATCTCAATTCTAGCATTTCCTGCACCTCTTTCTTTGGATTTATTTCATCTCTGACCACATACATAAAGACTATTGAAACTGCCTCTGTTACATGTGCCTTGTCCCCTGTTTTGATGGTGGGTTGCTATTGTCATTGCTTGCTTTATCTTATGTTCCTCTATATCTGCTTCAAGTTCAACATCTTGAGCAATTGTTTCTTTGTATGTGGGAAGATGTAGTTGGAAGGATTGACTCTCGTAGCTGAGTCCTCAAGCCCTTTGTAAACCTCTTTATATTTTTCTATTATGTGGAGATCATATGTGTTCTAAAACAAACCAACCCAGTGAACTTGGCTACATACTGTGTCACATACATACTACCCTGCTCCAGTTTAATAAACTCTGCTTCTCTTTTATCATAAATCTCAGCTGGCACATACTGAGTAGTAAATTCCTCCATAATGTTTGCCCATGTGTGAGGTGTCCTGTCCTGATCCAATTTACCCTTTAACAACTTCCACCAATGCTCTGCTGCATCTTTAAGACCGAATACAACTGATAACAATAAATCTCAATAGAAATCAATTCCATTATTTACCTTCCTGTATATCCGCTTATTGTAATCATTTATTTATTTGTGTAATCATTTGTAATCATTTATTTATTGTTTCTATCTTGTACCAAGAATAGCTAGGCCTTAGCTTGTATATATAATTTCACATATCAATGATATTCATCATCTTCTCCAGTCATTCTTCCTCTCTATATGGTATCAGAGCTTCCGATCCAATTTTTTTCTCTTCTTATTTCTCTCGGCATCCATGGCATCCTCTGACTACTCCCTCCTTGAAAATTCGAATTTAGACAGCTTCTAAGCCCCTAATCATCATCTCTCTCACTCACATCCTCAAACTCACCCCAACCAACTATATTTCATGAAAAACCCAGATCAAGGCAACCCTAATAGGCCATGACCTATACAAGTTCATTGATGGAACTCATCTCGCCCCTCCCAAGGACATCTCTGTTACCACCACTACCAATGTTATCCATGTCACTCCTGCCTCGGGTGCATCTGATGCTTCCGCAGCCCAATCTCAGACCACCACCACAACCTCAAATCCAGCCTACATAACCTGGTTTCGCCAAGATAAGCTCCTTCTCAGAGCACTTGCTGGTACCCTTTCTGCCCTTATCGTCCCTCTCATCTCCCAATGCTCCACCACTCTTGCCGCCTGGCAAACCCTTACTAAAACCTACGCAAACCCCTCCAAAGGTCACATCAGACAGATCAAGGATCACCTTCGTAGCATTACAAAGGGTCCTCGTTCTATTTCTGAATATATGCAAGAACTTAAGAATTGCACTGACCAACTTGCCTCGCTTGGTCGCCCTCTTGATGCCGATGACATTGTTGATCGTGTTCTAGATCAACTGAATGATTTCGACTTTGACAGTGTAATCAATGATGTCCATAGTCACGATACTCCCATCACGTTTTATGAATTGCATGAAAAGCTTATCAACCGTGAGCTTTCACTTAAACACAAATCCAAAACCATTGCCCCTTTTCCTGCTACTGTCAATTACGCGGCAAAACCACAGCCTCGCAACTCCTCAAATCGCTCCTCCATCACTGGCCTTCTCCCTACCCCAACAACTGCTCCGCCTTCTTCCTACCCTCGCCAAAATCCTGTTTTCAAAGGTCGTTGCCAATGGTGTCGTAATCAAGGACATTACCTTACCCAATGCCCTGTATTTCGGACTCAATTTCCTCATATTAACCCTCCATCCCCTAACCATAATCCATCGCCTCGCCCAAACCACAACAGATTCTCTACCCACAACCCACAAGCCTATACTGCCACTACTGTTGCACCCCCTCAGAAACCGTGGCTGTTGGACAATGATGCCACTCACCACGCTACAAATGATCTCAACAACCTCGCCTTACATGCTCCCTATGATGGTACCGAGGAACTCTTAATTAGTGATGGTTCTGGACTCTCCATCTCCAACACTGGTTCTACTTCCCTCTCTTCTTCCTCATCTACTTTTCATCTCAAAAATATTCTGCATGTTCCTTCAATTTCTCGCAACATTATTTCTATATCTAAATTCTGTAGTGATAACAATGCTTCTATCACATTCTTACCATCTTCTTATGTTGTGAAGGATCTTTGCTCGGGGATCACACTTCTCCAAGGTCCTAGTAAAGCTGGCATCTACGAGTGACAATCTCCTTCTCCCCGCCATTCATTCCGTCGGCTTATCCACCACTTCAACTTGGCACCATAAATTAGGTCATCCGTCGTCTTCTATTTTGAATCATGTTCGCTCTCAGTTTAATTTACAAATTCCTAGATCTTCTTCATTTAATTGCAACTCTTGTGATTGTATTAAGAGTCACAAATTACCATTTTATGCCAATTCTATTCAATCTCATGGTCCACTTGATGTGCTTTATAGTGATGTATGGACTTCTCCTATTTCTTCTTATGATGGTTTCAAATTCTACATTATATTTGTTGACCATTATTCCAAGTACATTTGGTTCTATCCACTTAAACATAAAAATGATGCAACCACTATCTTCTCTCGCTTCAAATTACTAGTCGAAAAATACTTCCAACGTCCCATCATCACCATTTTTAGTGACAATGGCGGAGAATATATTGGTCTCCGTCCCACTCTTGCCTCTCATGGAATATCTCATCTCACATCTCCCCCTCATACTCCCGAGCACAATGGGTACTCTGAACGCCGTCACAGACATATCGTTGAGACGGGTCTCTCTCTTTTAACTCACTCTTCAATGCCTAGTACTTACTGGCCTCTTGCTTTTGCCACAGCCTCCTACCTCATAAACCGCATGCCTACCCCTACACTTGATCTTCAATCACCCTTTCTCAAACTACACAATCGCCAACCCAATTATCTAAAACTCAAAAGCTTTGGTTGTCTTTGTTACCCGTGGCTCCGTCCGTACACCAAAAATAAACTCGACCCTCGTTCCACTCCTTGTATGTTTGTTGGTTACTCCTCCACCCAAAGTGCATATTACTGCCTCGAACCTTCCTCCAACAAAACTTATACATCAAGACATGTCAAGTTTATTGAACATACTTTTCCCTTTGCCAATATCTCTCCCCCTACTTCACCCGAATCTCCAGATGAATGGTGCCAACTCCATTTACCCATTCTTTCTAGTACCTCTTCACCTCCTCCCAGTTCAACCGAAAATCACCCTACTACTGCCTCTCCTCCCAGTCCAACACCATCATCTCCGGACCCACCCTCTCCTACTCTGCCCTCTCCTTCCCCCTCGGCAATCCCTCCACCCCCTCCACCTCCCTCCCGTCCTCTCACTCGACTACAAAATAATATCCGCAAACCTCTCACCAAAATGAACCTCCATATCTCTCTCCCTCCTGATATTTCTGAACCCACTACAGTAGCTCAAGCCTTAAAAAGCCCAGTCTGGCGTCAAGCCATGCAAAATGAATATGATGCTCTTGTTCAAAATCACACATGGGATCTAGTTCCTTCCTCTCCGTCTCACAATCTTGTTGGTTGTAAATGGGTTTTTCGAACCAAATTTCTTCCTGATGGTTCTGTTGATCGCCATAAGGCACGCCTTGTAGCCAAAGGCTTTCATCAACGTCCAGGTCTTGATTACTCTGAAACATTCAGTCCGGTTGTCAAACCTACTACTGTGCGTACTATTCTCTCTCTTGCCACAGTAAATGGTTGGTCTCTCCGTCAAGTTGACATAAACAATGCCTTTCTCCAAGGGTCTCTTTCTGAAGATGTCTTCATGGCTCAACCTCCCGGTTTCATTGATCCTTCCCACCCAACTCATGTCTGCAAACTCCGTCAAGCACTATATGGTTTAAAACAAGCCCCTCGTGCTTGGTATAATGAACTCAAGCACTATCTTCTCAGTCTTGGGTTCGTTAATTGTGTCTCGATTCGTCCTTATTCATTCTCCGTCACAATGGTGACTCTATCTATCTTTTGGTTTATGTGGATGATATAATTATTACCGGCAACAACTCTACTCTTGTAAATACCTTTATCTCCACGTTCTCTTCTCGCTTCTCACTCAAAGATCTGGGCTCTCTCTCTTATTTTCTTGGTGTCGAGGTTCTTCCCCATCCTAATGGCATCATTCTTAGCCAACAAAAATATATACAAGACATTCTCACCCGTGCCCACATGTCGACTGCCAAACCCGTCCCTACTCCTCTAGCTACACATCCGCCCCTCACTTCTACCTCGGGATCTGCTCTCTCTAATCCCACTGAGTACCGCGCTCTTGTAGGGAGCCTCCAATATCTCTCCCTCACTCGCTTTGATATTTCATTTGCTGTAAACAAGTTATCTCAATTCATGCACAAACCCACTGTTGAGCATTGGTCTGCTCTGAAGCGTGTGCTTCGTTATCTTTCTGGCACTCAGTCCCTTGGTCTTCTGCTTCGCCATGACTCTCCCCTCTCACTTCATGCATTCACCGATGCCGACTGGGCTGGTGACAAAGATGACTACATCTCTACCACAGGATATGTTGTTTACCTTGGCAAAAATCCCATCTCTTGGAGCTCTCGTAAACAACGGACACTTGCTCGCTCATCCACCGAAGCCGAGTATCGTGCGATTCTTTGCTACAACTGCGGAAGTCTTATGGGTTATGAATCTTCTTCGTGAACTTGGCCGTCTTCCCTCCTCTCCTCCGATCATCTACACGGATAATATGGGAGCTTCCTATGTTGCTTTGCTAATCCAAAGTTCCATTCGCGGATGAAACACCTTGACCGGACTATCATTTCGTTCGGGAATGTGTTCAACAACAAACTCTGCGTGTCTCCTACATCTCTGGAAAAGACCAACTTGCTGATGGATTAACCAAGCCACTTGCTCGTGCTCGTTTTCAAGAACTTATGTCCAAGATCGGTCTCTCGTCCCGGTCGTCCGTCTTGCGGGGGCGTGATAACAATAAATCTCAATAGAAATCAATTCCATTATTTACCTTCCTGTATATCCGCTTATTGTAATCATTTATTTATTTGTGTAATCATTTGTAATCATTTATTTATTGTTTCTATCTTGTACCAAGAATAGCTAGGCCTTAGCTTGTATATATAATTTCACATATCAATGATATTCATCATCTTCTCCAGTCATTCTTCCTCTCTATAACAACAAATATTATTTGTTCTTCATCAGTGCATCTCATGGCTTCAAATATCTTTCCCATTTCCTCTAACCATTGTTTAGCATTAGCTACATCTGGTTATCCATAAAATGTGTTAGGATTCATCATCATAAACCTCTCAAGAACAGTAGTCGGTTCGGGATTTACAGCCTCACGCCGTGGTGGGCTATCTGCATTAGGTTGTTGTTGTTGTTGTTGGTTCTGATTCATAGAATTTACCTGTCTTTCCATAACTGTGATCATCCTCTCCATCATACCGAACATTGTATTCATATGATCTACAGGTTCAGGTTATACTGGTCTTGGCTGCTCAGGGTGATTAGGACGATTAACATTATCTACTCGGTCTCTGCTCCCAGCCGCACTCGATCCCGCCCGACGGGATCTAGTACTAACCATTTTTGACAACCTACAGAAAAACACACGTCTTTAATAACCCAACAACATAATCAACTTAAAAAGCCATAGATATGTTCCTGGTTTAAGCCAAACACGACTCTGATACCACTCTGTCACACCCCAATCTGAGCTCCTTCCCCGGAACTCCAAATTGGTGCATAAATGCTGCATACCTGTATTAAATCTAAACTCAACCTGTTCAAACCACATGTTGGTTTTGGGGCTACAAACGCAGCGAAAAATATTTATACAACAACAAAACCCTAGCCCTTAAATCCGTCTAGCATGAAGAGATGAGAAACATGAAATAGAATTTACATACCTTAATGCGATTTATGTTGCTCAAAATGGATCTTCAAAAGCGAATCTCAAAACGAATCTCAAAAACGTTGATGAAGTTTTTGATCTTCTCCTTGTTCTTAACCTTGTGATGAATCAACAATTGAAGTCTTCAAGCTTTTGGTAATAAAGTAATCACCCTCTATCAGTAATCCACACGCGAATGGACCAAGAACACTTCTTGTTGGATTGCTAGATGATCCCCAATTGTTGAATAAATATTCAACAATCAATGGCTATTTGGTAGAATGAATCTATGGAATTTGATCTTTGATTCGTAATCAAAATCAAACAATTAGTGTTTCAAACACTCTAATTTTTGTCACAAATGACTGGGACAAAAGGATTCTATTTATACTTGTTATAAATCCCTAGCCTTTAGGGAAAAGAGTCATTTTTCCAAGCCAAAACGGGCTTCCAGCACCGCCAGGACGAGTCGTCCCCAGGGGCACGACTCGTGAGCATGAGTCGTCCCAAGGCGCACGAGTCATCCCCTAATGCATGCTCTATGATAGATTCATCCCTGCCTTGGGGAATAGTTGGGCCAATTGGGGACGAGTCGTCCCCTCAGGGCACGAGTCGTCCCATAGGGGACGAGTCGTCCTATGAGCCCAAAATTCACCCCTTTAGCCATTTTCAATCCGTTCTTTTGTGTGTGACCCTTTAGAAATTATATTTTATGTTGGTAGTGAGTTGAAACATCAACCTCACAAGACATAAGTGACTTCTAGCAAGTCGTTATGTCCACCCAATTAAATATAACATCAAAGCTTGATTTCTTGATAGATCAAATGTCACAATTCATTTGTCCATGATGTCCAATTGAACATGAGTCATGGTCCATGTCAACTCATACCATTCAATGCTTTCTCGATTCTGAATATGTTAATAATCCAAATGCATTTGATCTCTGTCAAATCACTTGAGTGTGGCCACACATTTCATCAACATCATTCATCGAGGGGCCCAAACAAACATCTCTCTCAACGAGAGGGACAAATCCCATCTTGACTTATCATTCTTCCCTACATGAATCCAATCGTGCCAACATAGCCCTTATTGCTATCCGATTAAAGATAGTGTTAGACTATATCAAACACAATGTTCATCATGTGGAAGACGATGATAATCTCAGGTTCAAAGGATTTAATGACACAATATCATGAGATTTAATCATGACACATATGACTATTGACCATGTCATAAATTTCATTGGTAGGTCATGTCCAATACTTTTTCTCTAATAAGTATCCATAAGTGTAATGTGCATCACATGCATATAATCATCTCCATGATTATCCACTACCAACTTATACTAGTTATTCATAATAACTAGGGACGTAGTTCAATATAATAAACATGTAAACATATAGTAAACCAAATAAACTTTTCTATAATAAATGATAAAGACGATTACATAGCGGTTTAAGTTATAAGTCAAACATAGCTAAACGCCTAGGGCACTACACCAACAATCTCCCACTTGCACTAGGATCCATCCATGTATCGTATACCCATGGACCTCACATGACCATCATGCTTTGCTTGTGCGAGGGGCTTTGTAAGCGGATCCCCAATGTTATCATCGGTTGATACTCTGCATATCCTAACGTCTCCTCGTTCTATGAACTCTCGAATGAGATGGAAACGTCAAAGTATATGTTTGGATCGCTGATGTGACTTTGGTTCCTTTGCTTGCCAAATGGCACCATTATTGTCACAATAAAGTTCCACCGAATTAGTGATACTTGGAACAACTTCTAAGTCACTAATGAACTTCTTGATCCAAACTACCTCCTTAGCTGCATCAGAGCTAACATGCTCGGAACTAACTGTATAAACAAACTCTATAGCTACACCAACCTACACAACATGTATATACAATATCATATAATCCACAACTCTTCTACAACCATATCGAATAACTAAGAATACAAACTATAGCAGTGGACGTATATACAATAATAGAGGTAGCCAAAAGCAGAGTTTATGTAACTCCACAACATCGTCCTCACAACACACAGTATATAAAAGTGAACTACCCAAAAGTCTACCCGCGCTTTCCCTTCGAACTCAGCTCACCGACCTAACTAGGAAAGATCTGCTATATCCCTGTGAGCTAAGAAAAATAAAAAATAAAGGAAGGGGTGAATCGAATAACTCAGTAAGCTACTATCATGCATCTATATGGCATGCTACAATGCAACAAATATAGCATGTCAACTGAATAACTGAATCACGTTACTATCACTGAATAACAGAAAACACATATTATTGTATAACTGGATAAACACATATAAAATGATAAATGATCGAGATCTTCTCTGATCAACTGCACCCCGATCACCCCTATGGATATCAACATGAGCTCATAACTGGATGACTGTATACTGTATAGGTACGCGCAACGACATCTATAACAGTAGTCCTTCAATCTAATGGTACAACGTCAAGACTCAACTAGGCTAGCAAAAGATAAGTCACCCCTGCTACGGCCACTAACATAGGACATGTGACGAATTACAAACCAACAAAAATAGCACACTATCACTCCGCCCTCATGTACTATCGGTAATACGTAACCCCAGGACAAATGTATCACTGAATCACTTTATAATTGTATAACTGAATAGTTGTATAACATGTAATTGAACATCACAAGTAACCACGAGCATCTATCCCATAGCCAAAATCTATAATAAATAACTACGACGATGTCGATTCGTAATAACGATGTCGATTCTGCTAATTAACTCGTTTTGGTTATAAACCTACTTTATGTGATCCATAACCCCGTAGGTACTCGCAGTTCAACTATTAACAATTTTTTAATCGGCAAATTATCAACTTTTATATTTATAGGTTAACGAGTCAAAATAATTTCATAATTAACAATTACAATTATTTTCACAAAATAACAATTTTAAGAGCGGTAGACCGTGTTAATTAAACATGTAGCTAAATTACATAATTAAACATGGATAGTATCTTATCAACTTACGAAAATTACATCGGCTAAAATGATTATTGTTCGAGTAAAATTGATCACCTAGTTGAGCTTGATAATCGTACGGTGTTGAAGCTAAAATCTGGGGAGAAACGCGTTTTTCCATAACTTATGGAGAAACGTGGCCCGACTTGTCGTGCGACAATGCAGGCCAAGGCTCCTGGATATCCAGAAGCTTATGAAAGTGATATCCAGAAACCTTCAAAATGAATATCCAGAAACTTTCAAAATGTTTCTGGATATTCATTTGATGGTTTCTGGATATACATAAGCAATTTCTGGTCTTGGCCTTGAATTTGGCTTCAAATCTATTTTTTCTGGATATCCGTCCCAAAGATTTCTGGATATCCGTTCCAAAGCTTCTAGATATTCAGAACCTTTTGAGACTGATATCCAGAAATTTTTTTCTGATTATCAAACGCATAGCTTCTGGCTATTAAAAACACGTTTCTCCATAGTTATGGAGAAACGCGTTTCTCAATAGTTATGGAGAAACGCGTTTCTCAGCAGACCTACTCGATGTTGAATTATTGAAATTGCAATCAAAACGATTT
Organism: Adenophora triphylla var. japonica; assembly: GCA_022495995.1. NCBI lineage: Eukaryota > Viridiplantae > Streptophyta > Magnoliopsida > Asterales > Campanulaceae > Adenophora > Adenophora triphylla. The sequence goes on from JAFEMH010001091.1 coordinate 236,597, forward strand.
TAAAGTGAATTTTCTCGCTGAATAAAACCCTATGTTCCCTTATCCCCTTTTCCTCTATTTTATATACTGATCTTAAGGTAAAGTATATTATCATCCTTTTATGCCCAAAGTTCTTATATATATAAAAAAAATGTTGAAAAGTAAATATGGTACACAACTTATGTCACGTGGCTTTCAAAAATGGACTAGGAAGATGATACTATAGAGGGGGTGAAAATGGTTCGAATCAGGAACTGGAGCAGCTATTCTCGAAGTTCGGTTTGGAAAAATTTACGTAGCAAAACAGTAGTTATAGATTTGAGAAAATTTTAAAATGAGCCGAAGTATGAAAAAATTCAAATTGAACCAAAACAAACCGTTATGGTTTGGTTTAAACCGCGGTTTAATTATTAGGTTCTAACCACGGTTTATACTGTTAGGAATTTGACCAATATTGCCTAAATCCTATTATGAGTAGGAAAATATTACTTATTCCATATTGATTAGGAGAAGAAATAGTAATCTCATATCGATTAGGAAAGGGAAAAATTGGGTGTGCCTCCCCTATATAAATAGGCTTCACTAGTAGAATTTTGAGAGAACTTGAGAGAGTTAGCATATGTTTACAATTTAGAGAGAGAAATTGTACGCTTGTATGCGATTGGTGAGGATATTCAAGAGTGTTGAGAGAGAGGGATTCTCCATTCTTGTAAAATCAAGAAATATATAGAAGTTATATTTTGGGTAGAGTAAGCTTTTAGCCGAACCACGAAATATTGTGTGTTTTGTCTTTATTTCGTGTGTGTGTTGTTTGATTTCTCTTGTTGCGAATTTCTTGTATGAGTGAGCAATCCTAAAAAGTGGTATCAGAGCTTTGGTTGAAGAGAAGAATTCACATCAAGAAAAGAGAGCAAAAAATTGAAGAAAGAAATTGCAGATTCTGATTCGGTTTTTCCAGCGCAGCGGTGAGAAAATTGACGTTGAGCGTTCGTTTACCGTTGGATCGGGCTGATTTTTGGTGATTAGCTTCGGGACTAATAGATCTTAAATCTGAACGGTGGAGATTGGATTTTAAGGTCCCAGGCATCGGGAATTGTATCCGGACAGCAGCAGCAGTTTAAAGAAATTCATATTTTGAGGAATATGGATATTGGGATATCGAAGTATCAAGTCCCGACCTTCGATGGAAAGATGGATTTCACGGTGTGGAAGATGACAATCCAAGATGTATTGGTTCAACAAGGACTTGATGAAGCTTTGGAAGAGAACAAGCCGGATGAGATGAAAGACGTGGATTGGACTAAAATTTAGAAGAGAGCTTCGAGTACGATCTCCTGAAATTAAATATAGTGTTTTTGAAGGAGAAAACACCGAGGGATATTTGGAAGAAACTTGCTAGTATTTATGCGTCTAAATCATTGACTAATCGCTTGTTCTTAAAGATGGATTTATATTGTTTGATGTTTGATGAAGGGGGTAATTTGCATGACCATATTAATTCTTTCAGTCAACTAGTATGTCGATTGTCTAACGTTGATGAGACAGTTAAAGATGAGGAGCAAGCTTTGTTATTGTTGGCTTCACTACCTAAGTCCTACAAGTCTTTTGTGCAGACGATGTTGACAGGTAGGACTACTTTAACACTTGATGATGTGGCTAAGGCGTTGAGGGATAATGAAAGAATGATGAGGAGTGATAGCTTCTCCAATGGTGACAGAGTACTATTGCTGAGGGTTCTGAAAGAGGGAGAAATTATAATCGTGGTGGCTCAAAAGGAAGAGGAAGGTCTCAATCTAGGGGAGATAGAGATATGAGTAAGATTGAGTGCTTCTACTGTAGAGAGACTGCTCATATGCAGATGCGATGCCCACAATTTCGTGAAGATTTGAAAAGTTTGCATGGTGTGAAAGAAAAGAAAAAGGTTGATGAGGAGAAGGTCAACACAATTGATAGTGTTGATGGAGATTTTCTTTTGACAGAGACTATAGCTGCTGCTGATGTGATTGAAGAAAAGAAGTCTGAATGGGTGTTAGATTCAGCTGCTTCAGTGCATATTTGTAAGGATCAAGCTATGTTTGACACTTTGCGAACAGAGGAAAATTTTGGAGATATCAAAGTTGGTAATGAGCAGAAATTGAAGATTGAAGGTGTTGGGAGTGTACGTTTCAAGCTTCATGATGGGACTGTGAAAACCGCTTTGAATGTAAAGTATGTTCCTGGTGCGACTGGGAATTTACTTTCACTGGGAGTTTTGACATCTCGTGGGTATCGATATGTTGGAAGAAGACAGACGTGCAAAGTGTATAAAGGAAATCGCTTGATTCTTCAATGGAGAAAAGGTGCGAGGAATATTTGCTACTTCGAGGGGCAATCCTTTCGTGGAAGATCCTTTTGTGATGACAAAAATGAGAAGAAGATTGGGAAAAGAGTTCGCTTCTCAGGCGTTGATGAGATTTTAGGAAATTTTGGTCAAGGGGGGATTTGTTAGAAATTTGACCAATATTGCCTAAATCCTATTATGAGTAAGAAAATATTACTTATCCCATATTGGTTAGGAGAAGGAATAGTAGTCTCATATCGGTTAGGAAAGGAGAAAAGTGGGTGTGTCTCTCCTATATAAATAGGCTTCACTAGTTAGGGTTTTGAGAGAACTTGAGAGAGTTAGCATATGTTTACAATTTCGAGAGAGAAATTGTACGCTTGTATGTGATTGGTGAGGATATTCAAGAGTGTTGAGAGAGAGGGAGTCTCCATTCTTGTAATATCAAGAAATATATAAAAGTTATATTTTGGGTGGAGTAGGCTTTTAGCCGAACCACAAAATATTGTGTGTTTTATCTTTATTTTGTGTGTGTGTTGTTTGATTTCTCTTGTTGCGAATTTCTTGTATGGTTGAGCGATCCTAACATATACCGCAGTTCAAACCACGATCTATACCGCAGTTCAAACCACGGTTTATACCGCAGTTCAAACCATGGTTTATACTAAGGTAAGGTAATCACATGACATTTGGTGTGTTGGTGAATTGCAATTGGGTAGTGTGGCAAGTAACTTGTTTGTTTACCCTTTAAGTTCTCGATAATGATAGATAAAGGGTCGGCGGATTTGAGGTGCGGACCATGGAAGATAGAGAAAAAGAGGGATGGGTAGAGGAAGGAAGAAGGAAAAGCAATTGTTTGTCCATGGTGTGGTTGTACAGATTTAAAATTGAATGAAAGGAAAAAAAATGGAGAAGAAGAGATGGGGAGAGAATGACCGCTTGAAATTTAGATTTTAGGGTTTGTGGGAGATCTGAACAAGATCTCATCTTTTATACTATTAGGGTAATATTGTAAATAAGGAAATACCAAGGGTTAAGGAGTATAATAGGAACTAAATGTATACAACTTTTACATATGCTGGCGGGTCGGGTGGTGCGGGTGGCCGGTCTGTATCGAACCCAAACCCGAACCCGACGGGTTTTGAGAACAGCTTACCGAACCCGACCCGTTCAGGTCGGATAGATGCCGGGTTCGAGTTGGGTTCGGATGGATTGCCATCCCTAATCATTATACTCCTTTTTTGTTTGTTTTTAATGCTCAATTCTTCCAACAAATAAGCTTGGTCAAAGTCACATAGTTTCAGATACACTTAGTGAGGCATCAAGGTCTCACTGGCTAGTCAAAAGTCAATGTGTCAACTTTACTATTAGCTGAAATTTTAGCTATTTTTGACTGCTCATTACGAATTCTACACCTTATCAAATTATACAAATAAGGAATCATTGGAAAACCTTTTGTGTCTAGTTTCTAACGCATTTTTTAGTTCATCATTTTGAATTTTCAACACAAAGTTATGCCTATTTTAGCACATACTAGTCAATCTGCCACTAAATTCGAATTTAACTAATTTTTTATATTTTCTTTTCTACTTCGCATATTTTAAAAATATATAAAACACTTGTAACAATATAACATGTCAAATAGCAACTAGTATTAGTGATACCTATATGACATGTAAGAATGATGTAAAGTCGCAATGAATGTAAACGTGAACTAAGCTAAGCATGACGACTCGATGGGTTCTTACACTTAACCCATCATAAGCAGTGTTTAAATCACAATCAGTATACGTGCTCAAGATCAACCTTTTTAACCGTGTGTTTAATATTATTTTCCAGACATTTAATCACTTAACATAGATGTATATCATAACTATCTTACTTAAATTCTCATGTCAATTATTATTAGATTAATAGCTTTCCCATCAATGGTATGAGGAGGCCGACTATTAGTGCAAAGCCCTTTCGGCGACATGTCAATGTAGCGTCATTAATCATTAGATCATTAACATAGTTCTAAGTCACATAGGGTATAAGTATGATCACATATTGATCAATAGAACTCACACAATGATGAAGCATGGATGATTCAATCACTTTCGAGTCACTTTATAGTCACATACAGTATGATATATATGCTACAATGGAACTCTCACTCGAATGGGCATATCATACTCGAACACCATACGAATTTTAGTCTAGTTGTTTGTATAGCATCTAACTTGAGTCCTCAAAAGCAGTCACTCTTCTAGTGCCTCTTAAGGATCTCACATTCGGACTTTTCACAAGGATATTCGAAGTTGCGAACCATAAAACTTTGAATAGACCCATGTATAAAGTTGGTCTCATCTTAACCGTATGTTAAGGCGATATATGATAATGTCATTTGCACGCCTCCTTAATAACAAGTGTCAAATACATTATATTATTTCATCTTGCTTGATCGGATAGCGACAAGGCGAATTACCCATGTGAGAGGGCCAATTCAAATTCTTTAAACATCATTTTAATTAAAATGTATACCACATAATAATCACATTTCACATACATAATAAGAAATGAAATAAAATTTATTAAATTCAAATGATAATGAAAATTATATTGTCACAAATGTGTTCTAAAATAATAAATTGAATCCTACACACCATTGGACCCTACACAATGATCAAAAAGTCTCTCTGAAGAGAGTCTTAATCATAGGGTATGCCAACACATTATTAGTAGGATTATATTTTAAAACTACATTCACTCTTTCAACTAATAAACTAGTGAAATGACATCTAATCTAAATGCGATTGGTTACAAAGCTTGAGATACCTTTTGAATCTCTAAGTAGTCAAACACACAATTAATTACTATTCGACCATTCGCATTTTTTTTTTACCATCTATATGTTATCAGAATCTTTATCGACCATATAGTTTTCTGATTATTAGGAAAATACATTCAAATACTTCTTGCTTAACCAAGAAATAACTACTCCATATGAGAAATGTATCTTCTAAGTAGATTTGCGCACATCTACACATCATCCTTAATATATATACATGTAACTTCTTACGTTAAAATTCCCAACTTTCAAAAAAAATTCATTAGACTTTTAGTACCACATAGGTAGCCAATAACCTTTATAACCACCAACATATTAACAGGATAAATGTCATACTGGAAACAATCTATTATTCCTATAGCAAAACAAAAGTTAGGTCGAGTAAGCACAAATAGAAAACACCATATGACTAACCACATTTGCATATAGAGTTCTAGTCATCATTATTATTATTTTATTATTATTATTTTTTAATTTTTTAATTTTTTTATTATTTTATTATTTTATTTATTTTTGATTTTTTTGATTTTTTGATTTTGATTTTTATTTGTATGTTTATTTATTTTATTTATTTATTTTATTTTATTTTATTTTATTTTCAACAACCTTTTTTCACGATGACATATGAGGATTCATGTTAGCCGACCCCAAATTATTTTGAGACTAAGGCTTTGTTGTTGTTGTTGTTGTAATGATCTTGACTTCAAGACAAACTAAGAAGTCTCTATAAACAATTTTAGTGATCTTGACTTCTTGCACACTATTTGCGTCACCCAAGATTTGCATCTGAATAGAATCATATAACTACTCTTATGTAGCGTTAGTCATCCGCATACCGCTCCTAGCTAGTAAGTGGTGATATAGCCAACAAATAACTAAAGACTCAAATTTATGCTATTAGACTATTTAACACACGTATAGTGATTTTTCTTAACCATCGAAAGTTGATTAAAGTTATTGTTTAGCCATAACGAACTTATCACTATCTAGATATGAGATCATAAATGGATATATGAAGTAACACAGTTTGTGCTTTTTTCCCCCTTGACTTCTACCCCTTTGTCTGAGTCAAGATAATCTCGTTATGTAGTCCTCTAGAGTAATCTTATGTAAATATCCATCTACAATAAATTTTATATCTCAATTACTACACTTCTAATATGAGGTAAACAGAGAGAAACCTCACCACTAATGAGAATGTCTATTTAAATTCTTATTTGTAGAGTTCATTATTATGCATACTTAGATATTCATTCATTCATTCATCCTTGTGTGCTAAAAAAGACATGTTTACTCTTTGGTGGCATACTCCTACTGGAATAAGCATTTACCACTACAAATATTATTTTGACTAGCGATCACAACTGATTATGTAGAGACAGTTCCCCACCTTCGCCTATTGAATCAAAAGTTCATGCGAACCTATCTTAGTCATTAATTACAACAAGTTATTTACCATACATACTATAACTCTTGTGAAAGCACACATGCCTCTATTAGGCAATATTTCCAAACTTGATTGGAAGTATTGTGTTTATAACTTGTTATAATTAAGAGGTATAGAGACTACAATTGAGCTCAACCTTTCGTAAATCACAAGAGTTACTAACATGTAAGACATTAAGCTAAGGATGAAATTGCAATCAATTTCTCAAACAAAATTGAGAAAATATTACATCAGCATAAGAGTTACTAACATGTAAGACATTAAGCTAAGGATGAAATTGCAATCAATTTCTCAAACAAAATTGAGAAAATATTACATCAGCATCTAACTAATCATTTGAAACATCATATGAGTACTTATCTCTATAACACTATATTGTTACGAAGAAAAAGAAATCATCACTACACACGTATCTCATATTTTCTCACACAATTCTACAATTTATCAAATAAATATTCATAAAAATGATATATTATAAGATCACTTAGACTCTTATCCTTTTTTTTCCCAATCATTACTAAAAATGTTTAAACAAATCAAGCTTTTAATAACTATAAGTTAAAAGGTAAACAAGTCATCCCATGTATATTTATCGATAAATTAAGAAAATATGATACACGCTAACATGTATTAACTTTCACAAGTTCGCATATGTCCGAATGAATTAGCGATTATATTAATCTAATTGTATTTCAATAAAGACTTTTTGACATCTAATTGCCAAATAAGATTATACATTATAGGTTGATATTTAGAAGAGCTCCCAATAAGCTTACTCTAAATATATCTTCCCACCTATCCCAATAAAGTTTAATTCTAGCAATATCATAAGAATCAATAGCCATATACAAATAAATACCTAAAACATTTTTGTTAAAAACTAATTTTAACATAATTTATGTGACTAATCTTTATAATCCAATAAAACTACTATCATCAATAAAAATGTCTGAAGCTACCACTAAGGTTAAATGATATTATAGCTCAGGCACTTTAATTACATAGATAGTAGTTTATATCATGTTACAGGCACATATACTACATAAATAGAATCAATGCGCGTACACTTCGCAATGGAAATCAACACAAGTCAACTTCTTTGATTCTATGATAATGTTGTTTTTCCATGGAAAGACTCTTCTAATGCCCTCAAGAACGCGAACACAATCTACAAATCCTACTTAAATACTCACCATTTGTTCAATTGAGATTATGTCTACTATCCACTTTATGAGAGATTCAACATCGATACACGAGAAAAAATAGAATTGGAGAGTTTTAGAATCTTATGATACTTTCTTTAAGACAAATCTGGGTGAATCGATTTGTGATATCATAAATGTAAAAATTGTTACTTAGCTACATTCATTTATTCTTATGCTAGTTAATGATCTTTTGTCTTTTTTGATTGTTTCCTACATTCCAGCCACATGGCTTATGTAAACCTCTAAGGGGGATAACATAAAAGTATAAGGTATGCACTCATTGCACAACATTGTCCATCACACTCAATCTATATTATGGAAAAACATCTAGTAAAAGTTTAAATGGAGTCATTATGAGTCAGAACAAAAACTATCATAAATGTAAAAATTGTTACTTAGCTACATTCATTTATTCTTATGCTAGTTAATGATCTTTTGTCTTTTTTGATTGTTTCCTACATTCCAGCCACATGGCTTATGTAAACCTCAAAGGGGGATAACATAAAAGTATAAGGTATGCACTCATTGCACAACATTGTCCATCACACTCAATCTATATTATGGGAAAACATCTAGTAAAAGTTTAAATGGAGTCATTATGAGTCAGAACAAAAACTATCTCAAGTTAATCTACAAGTCTAGTAGTCAACGAATGATCGTTTTACACTTATTGCTTATTAGATAAGACATTCCATACGAATATAATTCATGAGTGGTTCACAACATCTAATGAAGTTGTTAATCAATAAATTAATTTTTATCATTCGTTAATCATTTAAACTTTATCACGCATGGTACCAAACCATATAGAAGATGTGTTGAATAACAAACTAGATTGATCATTATTAGTCATTTCATAATTTATTAGGTAAATCGTAAATTACTAAGTAAATTTGATTGATTTACATTCTGCTCAAAAATCAATACAATTAATCGTGCATATCAATCTTTGTTAACCTATAACAAACATGTCTACACATGATGATTGTATTGGGTAACGTACTATTACCCAATATTGATTTAAGTTATCATAGTTTCCGAATTATCAATTATTTTTTATCTCGAATAATAAGAGATTAATTTATTAGTTACTTATATTTATAGGTACTGTTTCACTATTTACAAGTTTCATAAGGTGATATAAAGCATACATAATAATTCACTTTTTGTTCTAAAAACTCAACCCCAAAAATATAATCTCATTCAAACACATAACGAGAAGGAAAATTCGCGAGGCTCGTAATCACGAACCGCACATGAAAAATGTTTAAATATTTCTTGATTGATTTTTGAACAAAAGAAAACAAGATAAAACGAATTTATCAAGTACGTTTACTTTTAAATAATTCCAGCATGTCCGAAAAAATGTCATTGGGTCTCGTATAGTCCCTATATTATTTTCATACAAAATAAAGTTTAAAACACCTCAAAATGGATTTAGATAAAATCAAATAATTATTTCAAGTTACCAAAAAATCTAAAACAAATATCAACAGTGTAAATTCAAGTAATTAATCTCCAAAAAAAATATTCGTAATTTTCTGATAAATATTTCACAGTCTGAAAATTAAAATACACTTAAAAGTACACTAAAAAAAGAGAAAACTTATTTTTGATCACCAAAAGTGCAAAATATTTATATTACTGCACAAGAGTATCACAAAGATTTTTTTTAAAATTTTTTTTTCAGATGTATTTTATTTTTAATGAATTTATTACCAATTAAAAACAAATAAAATAATTTCAAAAAATATATTTATGGGCAGAATTTTGAAATTCTAAAAATATTGCTGAGCTCAGAAGACCCAAAACAGAGCTCACTCGTTTTAAGTCCAAATTAAGCATATAAATAGGCTATGAATAGATCTCACGAAATAAAACAAATATTATGTAAACATATTTCATCAAATCTGATTTTATAAATGTCAAAAATGGCCTCAAACTTAAAAAAAATAAATACAATTTTCCAAATTTCATTTTGCAATAATTCAAGATCTACTCAACCAAATTCAACGATTTCGAATATGTTGTGCTACATATCAAAAGCTACGCGGTAATTTATAAATCGTATAAAAAAAGATCAAATATTAATCTTCAAATCATCAAACCCATTTGGTCCGATTTTTGAATACAAATCTAAAAAGAAAATCATGCAACTCAGCCAATTTAATGGTGAAAACAAACTTATTGACTCTGATAACAATGAAGGACTAATAACAATAGTGGATATATCAAAATACATCATTAGGGATTAGTCCGAACTACGCTTGCTGAAGGCTTTCGATTGTGCTACAAACCCACGAACGTGCCTACAATCACCACACTTCTCTCGTCGAGCCGATACCACAAAGTCGAGCATCTAGCTATGATTCCAATCTCATCTTTCAAGGCTCTAGATGGTAGCCAAGATATAGTAATTTGACTGAGATCTATATGGTAAAAGAATAGAAAATATATAGTTAGATTAGAGAACAGAGTTACAATCCTATTTGGATTGTGTTTCATCATATTATCCAACAAATAGTCTTATCCCATATTTTAATGTCTCATTATGGGACTAAAAGACTTGGAATCCAACAGAGACAATGATCATTCATGTAGACGGGACTAGCCCAATGAGTTATTTGACGTGGTCTAGATTTTTTAATTTGTTATTTTTATGTAATAAAAAACGTTTCACTTTTTTTTTTTAAATTCCAAACACCTTGGCCCGATTTTGGAAATACTTCGATATCTTTTATTTGCTTTTGAATTTGATCACGCTGTTCTTTTCGAGTTGTTAATTTACCATTGGGCTTGTCTTTGTTGATTGAGTTCGAAACTCGACCTAAATCTAGTAATTAGTTAATTTAATTTAGTTAAGCTTGAGCTTGGCCTCACTCATATGGGAGGTCGAGGAGAGCCCAACCTATGCTAGTCAAAATTGTGCTTGGCCGAACAAGAGTGGGAGATTGACGATGAACTAGATCAAAGTTAATCAGGATCAAACTTGGTCTAACCATGGTGAGAGATAATGAATGAACTCGATCTAAGTTAGTCAAGACTGAACTTCATTTATTCTGTTCTCACAACGTAACATGACCTCTGAACCTATTTTCTCTAGACAAAACCTGTTTTCAATTTTTTTGTTACAATAAAACTGTGTGACGACTCTCAGTTTTTTAAAGTCTTCTTGAGCATCTGATTCATTTTAAACCTATTTCCAAACTCCTAATTTTTGATCGGGATGTTCCCAGGAGTTTAAGTCTTTCAAGGCTAGATTCGACCACTGCCCTATATCACTTAACTACTTTTGTTTTCTTGGATATTTATGTGGGTCTCAATGAGATACGGGTTTTCTCTGACCCTTTGCACAGTTTATACCTATCAGAGAACAAGTGTAGCTCCCTCCGAGTTTTTCCCAATTTATACCTATCAGACAACAAGTGTAGCTCATTGGTTTCCTCGTGTCTTCATTTCTTGATGTGCTGCCACCAATTTGGGTTTAGTTTCTTGTCTAGTTAGCCCATGGTCTTTGTGAATAGATCTTCAATTACCTTATGAATTCTATCTTAGCTATTGATGCATCTATGTTGTGAATATCTGGAAAAAAAAACGCGTTTTGGGTAATGATTAGGAAAAAATTGTTTCTAAATGCGTATTGACATTTTCTTAAAGTAGAACTTCGTGCACAGTGCATTTTTGTAAATAAGTAAAATTTCGTGCGTGATGAGGAATCAAAAATGACACAACTGGCAGAAAAAAACACTAAAATTGACACTAAAAAATGCTACAACTTGATAGGCCAGACTAAGTCCACGACCAACAAACCTTATTGATATTAAACTCAAAAGGCTCTGAAAATTAATATTAAAGTCTTTTGTATATTAATTAACAATCATATTTGAAAAGGCTATAACCAACAAACCTTCTGTATACAAATCTTAGATATTAATCTCAAAGGTTTCTGCATATACATATCAAAGGTTTCTGGATATGTAATTGACTTTATGAAGTCGTTTGAGCGCATGGGCGACAATGAGTGTAAATTTTGACTCCTGATAAATCACGGAACGCACAAAATATCAAATCGAAGGAAATTTAGAGACCTACTATAATTATCGGGCTTTGCCCTTGATATAGGGTTTGAAAACCCAAATTGACGTCTAGGCCCTCAAACGGGCCTTTAAAGTTTTTATAAAGAAATTTTTAAAAGATGCCAAGTGTTTAAGATGACCCGTTGTGGTGTTTAAGATGGCCATTTGTAGTTTTGAAGAGTGTCAGAGGGTGTTGAGTAGTTCTCATTATTTACAATAATTCCATCGCGCATTTTTTAAAATATTTCTGATGCTGCAAGGAACGTGTTGATCAGCCTTCGTCCAGCAATTAGGATGATCACCTAGCTTTATTGACCTGAAACCAGTGAACAACTGACTAGCCGGGATGGTCTCCGGCTAAGACCCTCCGGCGTGAGAGTAAGTTTCACGTGATTTGCTTATAAACTATAATTGAATGTGTTGAAATCAATTGAATAGCAAATAAGACATTACCTTGTAACGTTGAATGTTGTGAGGTATTTATAGCCTTGATAAGAGTTAGTGTTTTAGTAGGATTGTGTAGAATCCCATAATTCATGGATAAAATATCGGTATAACGTACTCCGAAATTGTAGGAGGCAGTTATGGAAAGTCTTAGGTCATCGTACGTCTCTGTAGGTCGAGATCGCCTGAGTAGATCAAGGTCGACCTGACTTTGTATCATAGCCAGATAGAATTCGTATAAGGAGATGATCATATATCGGACAAAGCTAGGTCAAGACCAATGAGGGTCGGACAATGAGCTAGGTCGACTGATCTTTGTTATCAGGCCATGGGCCTTATAATAACTGGGCCGATCCACTTGATGATGTTGTTGTAATAATGTCTTAATAATTGGGCGTTATACGTTGGGCCTAGCCCATCACATTTATTCCATTCAGTGGCCCTCAACTTTTTGAGTTGACTTTGTCGACCAGGAATTTATGAAAAACTGATGAAATCTTAGGTAGATCGTCTTCAGATGGTCGAAACTGTTGGATGGTCGAATGAGATGACGTGGCTTGATCTCGACCATTGACTTTTTTGACGGTTGGATCCGTTGGAGCGCCGTAATGATTATGAGGTATGACGTTTAGACATTTTCCTTGGGAACCGTTTTCGGAATTAATGGAAGGATTGGACTGTTGTGCCCTTGGCCCTTTCCAATTCAGGTAAGGATTAGGAGAGGTATATAAGGGTAAATCCTTTTCCTTTTCCAACTTTACAAACCTTAAACTCTCAAGCATTCGACAAGTACAAAAGCAAAGCAAGTGATTTCCAGCCGCAATCGAGCTCTCTGTTCGTTTTCTGTGATCTCCAACCTCGAATTAACTAAGGTACCCTTCAATCTCTCGATAATCTAGGCTTTGATTTTGATTTTTTCTTCAATTCTACCATGGCTAGGACCTTCGGTTGTGAGAGAGGTGTTAGGTATGGGTATTGTACAACCAACCTTAGGGTTTATAAACGATTAGAGGGACCTTGGAGAAAGATGAGTATGGATGAGTGTATCACCATTCTGAAAGCATGGGGCTTGTGCTATAGCATTGTAGAGGTCCCAGGTAGAGAAAGTATAGGAGACTTGGAGATGGACGACCCACGGATTATCCGCTTCCGTCTCTTCAATAAACTGATAGATCACTTCATCATTTTCTATATGAAGACAAATAAACCTCCCTTCCCAAGAGATAGGTTAGAATTCCCAGGGGAATCTAGGTCGCCCTTAGGTAGTTCGGATGAATCTTCAACTAGGTCTGATTCCCCTGTTTCTTCTTCTGTAGATATGGCAGACCAAAGTTCATCGAGCTCCTCCTAAGGCAACATAGTGGATGCTTTTTGCTCGACGGTCGTTCCAGGCCGGAATGAGAGGGGATACGTGGCCCCCATGCCAGCTGTTGGAAGGAAAATTGCTGAATCGAGAATTGATATCCTCCACAGCTTCTGCCTGATAAGCAGAGATGACTTAAGGCTGACTCATTATTCGAAGAAAGAGAGGAAGGTCCAGACTTGGGCGCACTGGGCCTTAAAAAAATCTAGGGTAACTTTCTTCTATGGCAAATACGAGGTCGAGCTACGACTTCCATTGGATCCCTTTATCTGCGAATTCATAGAGTGCATGACCGCGGTCCCCATGCAGTTAGGAGCAAACACTATGAGGGTCCTAGTGTGCTTCGCAATGGTCTGCCGGTTCGTTAGTTATGAGCCGTGTATGAACGTTTTTAGGAGATTCTTCAAGATAGTGGTCAACGACAAGACCTTAGGAATCAGCACCCCGCACTACAAGAAATAGGCTTATATATGGCGGTTAAAATCCGCCGTATATACTATTTACGGCGGACTGGCCGCCGTAAATAGTCAGCCGTATAAAACATCGCCGTAAATACTATATACGGCGGATATCCCGCCGTAAATACTATATACGGCGGATTTACCGCCGCCGTATATAAATGAAATACATACGTATATTGATGGTGTATTTGGGTAATCTTTATACGGCGGTTGGTGTAACCGCCGTAAATAAGAGACGAGTCATCCGCTGTGTCACGAGTCGTCCCAATAGCACCCCCACCAGGTTCCTTCGTCCCCCCTTAGTGTACGAGTCGTCCATGCCCATTTTTTACGGTGGATGTGGTCACCGCCGTAAATGACTTGTTAGAGACGACTCGTCCACCAGAGCACGAGTCGTCCCATTTGCACCCCCTCCTGGTTCCCTCGTCCCCCCTTTGGGAAAGAGTCGTCTAGGCCTATATTTACGGCGGATTAATGGTTCCGCCGTAAATAAGCCTATTTTTTTTCCCTCCAGCCCTGTATAATTCATTTTCCCCAAAAATACATTCGCAAAAACCAAATTCAACCTGTACACACACAAATGCAACCTGTATATAACCAAAAATACACAAATGCAATCAATGTTTACAATCTACATAATAACCATTAACACAATTAATGTTGAATGTATCCAAACATAATAACAATTATACAAAAAAGTTAGTTGTTGAATGTATCCAAAATTCAATCAATGTCTAAAATCCACAAGTTTGAGAAACATATCACCACCTATTCATTACCGTCTTTTCCACATTCCATAAAAAAACGTTTCAATTCATCAATTTTTTGTTGTAATTGTTGGCGTTGCTCCTCATTTTGTCGGCGTTCCTCCTGAAGTTGCCTTACAAAATTTGCTCTGACGGATGCCACCGCCTCCAATACAGCTGTCTGAGAAGTTGGGGATTTATCAAACACCTTAGTTTTGTTAACACCGCCTCCCATACATCGCACTCTCCCGTGGTCATCAGTGCCCATCATACCTGTAAAAATCTTTTCGCGCGCCCTGGGAGAGTTTTGTTGCTCCTCTGGCAGCTCATCAATTGCATCATTAAGCGTTTGCTGTAACAAAAATAACATGTTCAATATAAATGTTTTAACTTTAATTAATATTATGAAAATGAAGTTAGAAATGAAAAAAGTATTCTATAGAATAACAAAACTGAAACAGAAAAGGTTGAAACTTTAACTTACAATCATTTGAGAGGTTTCTTGATCTGCAGGTGTTTTGCCCGTGCGCGTAGCTATGAACAAGCTTACGCGATCAGTTGGTAAACCCTCGTCGTCTCTCTATAATTTATAATAGAATCATTTGACCAAAAAAATATATTTATATACGATACAAAAAGAAACATTAATTGACAACTGAGAACTAAATTGAACGATGACAAACCTCTTTTATGACTTTGGAATGGGACTTTTTTCCGGTCCGGTTCAGGCACACTTGATTTTCTCGATTCGCTTTATTTGTTTCTGATATTTCCTGGAAAAAAAGAAGAAGATAATATTAGTATTAATTTGACTACTTATATAAGACATTCACGATAATAGATTGAGATTAATTTGAAATATACCCGAGCCTTGTCCGTACCCCACATCGCAAAAAGTTGAGCCCATTGATCCGGAATGCACCCACGGGTTGGGTGAGCCAATGCGTCCCGGTCGGATTCATACATCTTATAAAACGCTTTCAACTGACATTTCTATATTACAAAGTCATAACTGAGTAATATTCATAACAAAGTCATAATTGAGTAATATTCATAACTGAGTAATACTTATTATATGCTTGTCTCACCTGGCATTTCCAGTCACGCCACGCTTTATTGAGAGAAGTATTCATAACTGGGTAATACTCCGGAGGCGCATTTGTATTATCCTATATACACAATTCAACAAAGAAAAAAAACAATTGTTAGAGAATCATAAGACTTTTGACTACGTACTAGAGATTTATGTAAGAAATATGGATTACAACTTACCAGAATGTCATTCCATACGTCATCTATGCACTCATGGTCCATCTGAGGTCACTCTTTAGTTAATGGGAAATGTTCTCCATTTCTAGCAAAATGTCCTAGCTGAGTAGCTAGTTTTGCCATTTCCCCACCAACTGGTTGACCATATTGATTCCATATTATATTCAATCTCTCTTTACCCCATTTGCTGGTTGGTTTTGCCAGCCCTCTTCCTTTATGGTTCGAGCCCTGACCTGTTATTAAATTTTTCCTTGGCGGCATATCTGTCACATGACAATTCAATTATAGCACAAAAATTGGATAAACCAAGTAAAGGACCCAAAAAATCAGTCTTATAATATATGTATAAGACCTATAAATTTATTATAGGTCTTATGTATCTTATATAAGACCTATAAACAGCAACAACAACACTTGGGATTGACTCCCAACATGTTAGAGAACACAATCTTTTTTAGGGACTGCTGCGGATTCTCATGTTAATGTACCTGTCCAAAACTAATCCAAATCCAGAAACAAAACTTGGGATTGACTCCCAACATGTTAGAGAACACATATGAATATTTGTAGGGTTTATGGATTAATTTATGAAGCTGAAATCATGCCATGAACACAGAAGTCAAATCTGCCCAGAACAGGAAAACAGAGCACATCTCATTTTGATTCGAAATTTACATTATGAAGACATGCAAATCCTGGAAAACTCAAAACATGAAAGTTGAATACCACACATCAAATATGAATCCTGGGAAGTTTGAAGTCTAGAAAACAAGTTTAAAGGTTTCAAAACACCTCTGACATCTAATGTCAGAAATAGGACAGCTTCAATTCTGAGAGCATGCACTTGAATAAAAAAATGGAAAAAGGTCTTTCCTGAGGTCACAAAATTATTTAAAAGGCATGAGTATTTTCCCTATCATGTTAAGAACAAATTTCGTTCTATAACTCAAACCCAGAAATCAAGTGTAGTTCATGTTCATTGCATGGAAAGACAAAGTGGTCAGCAACAGAATCTACTGGACAGCAGACATAGATCATGGAAACAAGCTTCAAAACATGATTTAAACATGGAATTAGACCTTGAAACTGAGTATGCAAGTACTCTAACATGTTATGAAAATACAATTTCATCTCCAAACTCCATAAGAACAATGACCCAACAGCAACAGCAAACAACAACACCAAATCTGCTCAAAACCAGATACCAGAAGAATGTTGAAATTCATTATTTTACCTTTTTCAGGCACAGTTCAGAATACTTCCATTCCTAAATTATTACTGAGAAAGTAACAGCATAAGTCAACTACATACACATATAATCTGTTAGTACAATTATTAGATGCTGAAATAAAATATCTAACTAATTCTAGCCATCAAAGCCATGTCACATTCAAGTCACAGTACCACATATAAACTCGAACTAGACGTGTTATAAGATGCATCATCATCTCTCCCATATCAATCCAATTCAAATTCAATTAGTATGTGCATAGTATCATGTATATATGTATATATATATACACACACACACACTTCACCCCAATCAATGAAAACAATTGAAGTGTTGATGGCATTTGGAGATGAAATTGTATGCATAATACTCTGACCACCAGTTTGGGTTGTGGCTTTTAATTCTTTTGTTCTCCAAATCTCTTCCTCAGTTAACAGGTGGCTATGGAGATGGCACTTTTAGTCTCACAAAAAAAAAAAAGAATCTCCTCTACAATTTTACTATAGAAATAACAGTTTTCTTAGTGCATCATTGTGGAGAGTTTCCATATTATCCAGACCTTAAAATACCATCATGGAAGTGCATCAAGCTTTAGACATATGTTGACATGTTGTCAAGAAAGAATAGTTGTTTTGGTCAAATTTCAACAATTAGATTTGTATGATGGGAAAAGTGACTAAAGTGACATGAATCTAGGTACAATGATCATCAAAATGAATAGAAATGGACACAAGTGGTTTGTTGACTAGGGAAAGCCCTTGAACAACTTGTTCGCCGGCACAAAACCCCGGGAGGATGTGGCTCCTACCTTCACCGAAAGTTTACTAAGAATGTATTCCAAATTACAAAGCTAAGAGCGTATGAAAAGGGAGCTTAGGCTAGTGTAGTCCGTGTGTGAATTTACAGTGTATGTCCCCTTTTATACCTCAAGAATAAAACTAAATAACAATGAGGGCCTACAAACTCGGAATTGGGATTTATCCTTGGAGATTTATCCGCACTCGTCCGTTGGGAAAGAGATAGTCGTTGGCTTGCTGAAGAAACGTGGCGGAAATGGTCTTTGGCTTGATCCCTATAAAATAGGAAAAGCGTTATGCGTCCCAACCTGTAAAAACCAAGTTGTAAACAGAACAACCCAAGTTGTTAGTACCAAGTTGTTTAGGCGTAAGTTGCAAACATGTTGACTGTGAAAAATAGGGCCCAACAATTGCCCCCAAACCTTTTGAATTTAAAAATGAAGAATGAAAAGAGACAAAAAGAATTCAAAAGGTTTGCCAAAATAAGAAAGGAACGACGGTTTAAAAAAGAGACGCGAGGGGACGGTTTTCAGGTAGTTTCCCGAGGCAAAAAGACTTGATTGTTTTTTAGAGTTCCAACCACCTTCAAACCCTTATTTAATAAGCGGTCTCTCTCTCTCCAACTCTCCCTTTCACCAAATCAAGAACGTCACTTTCTCAGAGGTTCCTAGGAGAAGATCCAAGGAAGCGAAAAATCGAATAAATAACTACGGTGAGTTTCTTGCCTTCTCTTCAATTTCGTCTTGATTCCTTGTTTTTAAGTTGAAAAAAAAAATGGGTCGGAAGAAGGTAGTTGCGTTCGAGAGCGACGAGGGTTTGCCCAAAGGTTTCAAAACCCAGAATTTGTTGAAGGAACCCGACAACGAGAAATGTCTAATGCCTAAGGTAAACCTAGAGGTTATCAAGAAGAACCACGCCATGCCTGATGAAACGGTGTACTTCACCCATCCTGACTTGACCTCCGAATGTTACTCTTCCACTTGGGTATGTTTTCCGGAATATCCCTTTGTCATAGGTTTACGATTCCCTTTTCCCCCCTTGATTACGAAGTTCTTTTCTTCTACCAAACTCAATTACGCCCAAATGATGCCTCAAGGATGGAGGTATTTGCAAACCCTAGTTAGGTTAGGAGAGAGGGATGATTTGGTTGCCGGGTTAGAAGAGTTGACGTATACTGTTGATTTGAGAAGTTTTGGTCCAGGAAGGTTTGGTTTTAGGGTCAAAAGTGGTGAGCCTATTCTGATTTCCAACCATGACATTGCGGATAGAGGGTGGAAAAATAAATTTTTCTTTGCAAGGAGGGACACCTTGGGTCAGGAGGAAGGTGTTTTTTCCAAATGGAGGTTTGAAGGTAGTGAAAATAGTTCCTCTGTTTTACGGAATGCTTCTTAATACTACGGTAGCTAACTCTCAAAATTTCCCTTTGCAGGAATTCCTAAACTGTCAGACTTGTTTCCGGAACAAGAAGGGACTAAAGTGAACGTGAACCAGCTTCTCCAGTTGGGTGTAGCTGATAGATCCTTCAAGGCCTTTCCTGTCGAGTTTTTTGTTGAAGTGACTGGAGGCGAAACAGAGGTTGAAGTCGAAGAAGATCTACCCTCAACTCTACCCGAGATGTCCACAGGTTCTAAGTCCTTAAATATCTTTGTATTTTTTCACGAGCATTTTGATTGCCTTAACTCCCTGTTCTTGTTGTAGCTACGCGATCCAAGTCTACCGTAAGTGCCTCTGAGTTGATGGCTGCCGCTAAAGCAAAGAAAGTTGTCAAGAAAGACAACAAACCTCCAACTCCAATGTCCATGGCCTCTAGTTCAGATGTGAATGCTTCCAAGAAAAAGGAAGAAGTAAAGAAAAGAAAGCTGTCTGATACTGAGGTTTTGGATGGAGGAGAGCTGGGAATAGCAAGGAAGAAATTGAAGGATGCTATAGCCAACTTTGTTGACGAGGTAAAAAATGAGAAAGACTGAGATTTACCTAAGCTCTTTTAAGGAATGCTGATATTTCTTTTGCTTAGGTTGCGGATATTATGTGTCCCATTATGGACCAGCTTGACGCTGTGAAAATCAAGGCAGCCAGGTACAGTTTCGAAGCTGAAGAACTCAAGGAGCAAGCTGCAAAAGATGCTGAGGATTTCAAGAAGCAAAGCTACCAAAAATGCTGAGGAGATTGAGAAGTTGAAAAAAGATCTCCAAGCTGAAAAGGAGGAGTTGAAAGTCGTTAAAGCTGAAAAGGCGAAGGAGCATGAAGCCCATGAGAAGGAATTGGATGCTGCGAAGAAGGATTTTACGTTCAATGCCACCAAAGTGGTGTTTGAAGCTAGGATTGGACTCATGGAAGAATATAAGAACGGGCTGGCTTCGGAATGGGATGTGGAAGCAGAGAGAAAGGTTTTGGAGGATTTCGTTGGTGAGCCAGTAGATGCAGAGGAAGTGAATTCTGCAGCTTTGGAGGCTCTAGTTGAAGACACTGATAAGACCTTGAGTGCCCTGGTGGTGGCTCAGAATGGTCAAGAAGAAAATGCAACACCGGCGGCAGCGGGCCAGGAAGTTTGAAGAATGTTTTAAAACTTTTGGTATTTTGAAAAAACAATTTTTTGCTTTCGCGTACCTCTGTTGGTACAACAAATGGGGGGAGTGTCCCTTTAAAACAATGTTTTTTGGTTTGTAATGGTTCATAAGAACCGAGACAATTTCTTTTTGGGGGTACTAGGTTGGTCTAGTACTCCAAGCTTTTTAGGTTTTTAGGGACTTTGTTGGCTTAACCAACCGGTCCTTTAACTGAAAAAATCTTTTGAAAAAACACCTAACGGTTTTTAGCAAAGTAAGTTATGTCCCTGAGGGACGCTTGTTTGTTCTTTGGATAACATGTAAATGTTATAAACCGTAGGTAACATGAAAATGTTACAACCAATAGTTCACAACTTAAAGAAGTGTGAAAACGTGCGCCCAGGCGAAGGTGTCAAAACCTTAATTCGTAAGAAAAGATGTAAATCTTTTAACCAATAGTACCTTTGATCGAGGTAAATCGTTTGAAGGGATAGAGCAAGTATCAGCCGTCCGGGCGTGTCAACAAGCTCTATACCTCTCCAGCTAGAATTCCAACATGTATCGGCCGTACTGGCGTGTCAACATGTTGAAATTTTCTTCTTCAGGTTCAAACACGTATCAGCCGTACTGGCGTGTCAACATGTTTGACCTGCTCCAGCTTGAGCCTCAACAAGTATCAGCCGTACTGGCGTGTCAACATGTTGAGACTGTTCCATTTGCTCAAGTTGCACCTTGCAAAACAGATTTATGTTAGGGTTGGGCGTTAGCGTAGCTAACGCCCCTCCGACGCTCAAGTTAGTAAGGATTTGATAAAAGTAAAAAATTGAAATGTAGTTGAACTTAACATAAACTTAAACCGTACCTGAGGGGTCTAGTTGTAAATAACTTGGACTTACATAAAATAGAGTTTCAAGTGGATAGCGTTCCAACTTCTAGGGATTCTGTCTCCACTTGGGGTTGATAACCAGTACGCACCTTTGCCAGCTTCAGCATCGATGAGATATGGGCCTTCCCACTTGGGAGCTAGTTTACCTGCATTCAGTTCTCTTGTATTTTGAAATACTTTTCTTAAAACTAAATCGCCAACCTGGAACCTTCTTACTCTGACATTCTTGTTGTAAGATCTGGCGATTCGTTGCTGATAAGCTGCCATCCTTATCTTGGCTAAATCCCTGATCTCATCAATTGTATCTAAATCTTGAGTCAATAAGAGTTTATTTTCATCTTGAGTCAATAAGCCATACCTTGCTGTGGGGATTGTCACTTCGACTGGAATTACAGCTTCAGCCCCGTACACTAAAGAATAAGGAGTTCTACCTGTTGCTCCTTTAGAAGTAGTTCTGTCGGCCCAAAGCACAAGTGGTAGTTCTTCGACCCACTTGCCCTTCTTTTGATCTAGACGCTTCTTCAAGTTGTTGATAATCAACTTGTTGCTTGATTCAGCTTGGCCATTAGCTTGAGGATGGACAGGTGTTGACATGATTAACTTGATGCCCCAGCGAGTACAAAAGTCTCTGGTCTTCTTACTTATGAATTGTGACCCGTTGTCACATATAATCTCCGATGGTACACCAAACTGCTAATGATGTTCTTCTTTAAAAATGATATTACCTCTTTGTCTCTTATTTGTACATAAGCTTCTGCCTCGATCCACTTGGAGAAATAATCGGTTAGAGCCAACATGAACACTTTGCCTCCGGGAGCTTTAGGCAACTTGCCTACAATATCCATCCCCCACTGCATGAAAGGCCAAGATGAGACTATAGGATGCAGGGGTTCAGCAGGTTGATGCAAGATGTTGCTGTGTCTTTGACAAGCATCACACTTCTGCACATAGTTCATGGCATCTTGACGCATGGTGGGCCGCAATATCCCGTCCCGAGGGCCTTTGATGCAAGTGCCTTTCCTCCAGTAATGGTTCCCACATATTCCTTCATGGATTTCCTTAAGCACCAGCTCAACTTGCTCATTATCGACACATCTCAAGTAGTGCCCGCAAAAGACTTCTTGAACAAAGACATTATCTATTAAAACGAAAGTTGAAGTTCGAATCTTAAATGATCTAACATTCTTAACATCAGGGGGAATAGTTCCAAGTTGAAGGAACTCAATGACAGGTTGGGTCCAAGAAGGCTTAGCATCTTGTGTCCCAATAGGTGGAGTAACCACTTGAGTTTCTTCAACTTGGTCTATCACCGGGTACTTAACATAAATAATGGGGATATTAGTATGCAACATTGATTTGCAAGTTGAACCCAAGTTGGCCAAGGCGTCTCGCTCGTATTTTCTTCTCTGGGGACCTGTTCCAAAGAGAATGATAGAAATCTCGAAGCTAAAGCTTTAACATGTTGGAGGTACAGAGTCATCTTGGAATGCTTCGCCATATAACTGCCATTAAACTGGTTAGCTAGTAATTGAGAGTCAACAAATACATTTAAATGTGTAATATTCAAACTCAAAGCTGTAGTTAAACCCATGATTAGGGCTTCATACTCAGCTTCATTATTTGTTGCATTAAATTCACAAGATACAGCTTGAGGTATGATATCACCTTGAGGGGATTTTAGGACTATTCCCAAACCAATTCCCTTGGAATTTGAGGCTCCATCTGTAAATAATGTCCAAAATCTAGGAATAGTTTTACCTTCAAGTTGTTGCACTTCCAGCTTCTACCTCAGCCGCAAACTTGGACCGAAGTCAGCTACAAAATCGGCTAGGGCCTCGTGATTTGATGGTCGTTCTTGGCTCGTATGATATGTCATACGTGCTCAACTTGACCGACCACTTCGCCAACCTGCCCGACATCTCCGAGTCCTTAACACATTCCTCATAGGATAATTAGTTCTAACAGCTATGGAATGTGTTTCAAAATAATGACGTAATTTGGTAGCAGCAGGAGTTAAGGCTAATATTAATTTTTCAAGATGAGAGTACCTTGTTTCGGCATCTAATAAAGACTTACTCACATAGTAAACAGGATGTTGCTCACCTTGGATTTCCTTCACTAATACCGCACTAACAAAGATTTTCGTATACGCCTAAATATAAATAAAGATGCTCACCATGTTCGGGTTTAGCGAGTAGGGGTGACGTCATCAAATATTCTTTAAGTTGTTTGAAAGCCGCTTCATGTTGGTCGGTCCATTGAAAGAGTTTGTTTTTTCTTAACACTTCGTAGAACAACCTCGCACTTATCGATGATTTGGATATAAACCTATTCAAAGCAAATTTACTCTACCTGTTAACCTTTGTACGTCCTTGATGTTTTTAGGGGACTCCAAGTTGAGGATGGCTTTGATCCGTTCGTGGCTCGCTTCAATTCCCTTTGGTCACCATATATCCCAAGAATTTACTCGCTTTGACTCCAAAGTTGCACTTTGCCGGATTGAGCTTCATGTTGAAGGCTTTCAAGATGTTGAATGCCTCAAAGAAGGTGCTCTACATGATCTTCAATATGCTTGGACTTTACTACCATGTCATCTATGTAAACTTCCATCGTCTTGCCAAGTTGATCTTTGAACATCTTGTTTACTAACCTTGGTAGGTTGCCCCCGCATTTTTAAGACCAAATGGCATAGAAATATAACAATATATACCTTCCGGAGTCATGAATGCTGTATCTTCTTGGTCCGAAGGTTCCATTTGAATTTGTTGATACCCGGAAGATGCATCCATGAACGTCAAGATGTCGTGGCCAGCTGTCTCATCAACAAGAGAATCAATGTGAGGGAGAGGGAATGGATCCTTTGGATAGGCCTTGTTCAAGTCGGTGAAGTCCACGCATACTCGCCACTTGCCATTGTTCTTTTCCACCACTACAACGTTAGCCAACCACTTTGGATACTGAACTTCTCGATCATCTTGGACTTCGCAGCCTTTCAACTTCATCCTTTATGATCTGATTCCGCTCTTGGGCAAACTTCCTCCTTTTTTGATGGACAGGACGGATGGTTGGGTCAATATTCAACTTGTGAGTAATAATATCCTTGCTTATCCCTGTCATGTCTTCATGCTTCCATGCAAAACAGCATTTCTGACTTTTCAGGAACTCAATCAGCTCCTCTTCAATCTCGGAGGGTAGGTCTACCCCAACTTGCACTTGGGCCTCAGGATTTGATGCATCAACAGGAACGCTTTTTGTATCATGCTCCACTGCTTCAAGAACATCCTGGGCCTTTTTCTTTAATTGCTATGCTTGCCGAGGGACCGAACTTGCTTTCATGTTGACCTTGTAACATTCTTTAGAGACTTGCTAGTTTCCCTTCAACTTGGCAACACCCCAAGGTGTCGGAAACTTGACGCATTGATGATAAGTTGATGGTACAGCCTTCATGTTGTGGATCCAAGGTCTCCCCAATATAACGTTGTACGAGGAAAGGCATTCAATCACACAAAATCTCTCCATGGAATTCATACCTCTAGGTAGATGGGCAACTTGATTTCTCCCACCGTCCTGTTTCACCTCACCACTGAACCCTACCAATACGGATGAGTTCTTCACAACTTCGGACAAAGGAATGCCCATATCTTCAAGAGCATGAGTAAAGATGATGTTGACCGAGCTGCCACCGTCGATCAGGATTCGCTTGACTACACAGTTGGCAATCTGCATCTGAACAACTAGACCATCATGATGAGGGTCCAAGGTGTTGTCTTTATCTTCATCTTCAAATGAAATGATATGACCATCTGTAAAGTCACGGTGCCTTGAAGGCAATTCTAATTGATCTTCCTTAGAGCTCTTGGCATGGCGCTTGGCAGCAGAGTAAGTTGTGCCACAAATATGAGACCCACCAGAAATAACATTCACCACCTTTGTGGCTGGAGGGGGTGCAACTTTTTCGGGTCTAGGCTGCTCCTCTGAACCAGGTTCTTTGGATTCACTTCTGACCCTCTTCTTGCCCAACAAATCCTTAAGAAGACCTTTGGACAGCAAATGAGCAATCTCCTTCCTCAAGGCGAAACAGTTCTCGGTGGTATGCCCGAAATCTTCATGAAATGCGCACCACTTGGACTTGTCCTTCCAAGTTGTTGACTGGTCATTCTTCTTGGGCCATCTCGCTTTATCTCCAAGATTTCCCATGGCGCATAAGATTCCTGCAATGTCCACAGAAAAGCAATATTCAGAAATCTGTGGGTAATCGTTATCATCTCCTTCTTGATCATCATCTACAACATGAATTCTAGAAGGTTCAGTTTTAACAGGGGGTTTGCCCCTGTTGGACTTATAGTGATGTGAATCCGATCGTCTGTCAGAGGGTTCGAATAGAGGAGTAGGAGTCCTCCCAGTTGATTTCCCCATTGTCAAGCTGTCTTCCTCCAATCTAATGAAAGGTAGAGCCCTGGTTCTGATTTCTTCAAGTTGTTTGGCAGGGTTCATCACTAACTCATTGTAGAACAATGAGCTCTTCTTCAAGCCTATACGGAATGCTTCCGTGGCCGTGGACACGTCCAAGTTGGGTATAGTCACTGCCTCCTTATTGAACCTGTGCAAATACTCTTTAAGATTTTCGTTAGGCTGTTGCACAATTCGATAAAGATCACTAGTCAACTTGTCGAATGCCCTATTGCATGAAAACTGATTAATGAACATATTGACAAGTTGAGCATATGAAGAAATAGAGTTTAGAGGAAGCCCTGTTAGCCATTTTAAGGCTGGTCCTGACAAGGTTGAGCCAAAGCCCCTGCAAAAACATGCTTCTCTGAACATAGGGGGGATACATATGATATCCATTGACTCCTGATACAACAACACATGCTCTGCTGGATCGGTACTCCCATCGTACTTCTTCATATGAGGAACTGAGAATTTCTTCGGGATCTCCACACTGGCTATTGCCGGCACAAAACGAGACTCATTATAGCAAGTTGGAGAAACTTGGTGATACGGCAAGTTGACTCCAGGCATGCTTCGGAGCAACTCCTTAATGGTTTGCATCTCCCTAACAAGTTGGTTCTCTGCAAAAAGAGGAGCATTACTAACCGGAGGTGCAAAAGTGTCAAAAGTATTAAAGAAACTCCCTGTTTGCCCCAGTGGGGGTGTAGCATAGGTGTAGCAAGATGACAGCACAGGTTGGCCAGCTGGTCGGCTGAATCTTGGTTTCTCGATTGGAATAGATGTCACAATTGTGCTCTCCATTGGCAACGTGTTGGACATAGGAATATCTCCGACATGGCTCGGTCCTGTATCTGCACCAAACAAAGATCTAGGAAGTAAAGGTGAAAACGGAGTGGATACTTGAGTTTCAGCTTGCTTCCCTTTACGTAGACTATCAATGGCATTGAATATCATGGTATTAGTATGCTCCTGGGCATTCAACCGATCATTTACTTTCTTCAACATATCTGCCATGTTGGTCATCAATTCCAAGTTGACAGCTTCTGCATTCATGGACGGATTGCTTGGGGAGCTGGAAACAGGGGTCGGCCGAGTCTGACTGTCGGACGAAGGATTAACCATTTCTACACGAATAATCAAAGTTTCCCACAGACGGCGCCAAATTGTTTTGGTCAAATTTCAACAATTAGATTTGTATGATGGGAAAAGTGACTAAAGTGACATGAATCTAGGTACAATGATCATCGAAATGAATAGAAATGGACACAAGTGGTTTGTTGACTAGGGAAAGCCCTTGAACAACTTGTTCGCCGGCACAAAACCCCGGGAGGATGTGGCTCCTACCTTCACCGAAAGTTTACTAAGAATGTATTCCAAATTACAAAGCTAAGAGCGTATGAAAAGGGAGCTTAGGCTAGTGTAGTCCGTGTGTGAATTTACAGTGTATGTCCCCTTTTATACCTCAAGAATAAATCTAAATAACAATGAGGGCCTACAAACTCGGAATTGGGGTTTATCCTTGGAGATTTATCCGCACTCATCCGTTGGGAAAGAGATAGTCGTTGGCTTGCTGAAGAAACGTGGCGGAAATGGTCTTTGGCTTGATCCCTATAAAATAGGAAAAGCGTTATGCGTCCCAACCTGTAAAAACCAAGTTGTAAACAGAACAACCCAAGTTGTTAGTACCAAGTTGTTTAGGCGTAAGTTGCAAACATGTTGACTGTGAAAATTAGGGCCCAACACTGCACTAGTAAGCCAATCTAACATCACCTTCATCATAAATAGATCTACACAGATCAACTGGCTGATGAACTTAAACTAGCATAAATAGGAAGGAGAAAAATAAAAAAGTGAAATCAAACCTTGATAAAGTAGGAGAAGATTATACATCGGACTATATTACCAGCTAATCAAATTTCAGCTTTAAGTAACCACGATGACCGGTCGCAGGCTGCCGTCCGGCATCGATAAATACCGGAGTGGGTTTAGGGCTTAGTGAGAAGGAAATCGATGGACTTCCGGAAAAGGCTGCCGTCCTGCATCGATAAATACCGGAACAAGGGAATATTATTTGAAACGGATTAAAAAATGATAATTTAATAAGGAGTGTTAATTTAAAAAGATTGAACTACATATTTTTATATAATAGCAGCAAATTCGTGCGATGCACGACGATTATATATAGCCATGCATGTACTGAAATAGTAAATCGAAAGACCAGAGTGTGAATACTACTTAAACATTTTGAAATACTTCCTGAAACAAAACATCTCGTAGTAGATTAATGCACCATTTTAAAAATTATCATTCTATATTTAAATTTTATTTAATTTTATGATAACAAAACATTGAATGAAGTTACAAAATAAAAAAACGAAATACTCTATTTCTATAAAAAAAAATATGTCATCATAAATTAAAAAATAATGATCAAGTAATAAAGAATTTTATTTTTTTAAACAAAGTAGCTAAAAATCGTTTAAAAAAAACACAAAACAAAGTAGCTAAGTTCAAATAATAAAAAAGTAGCTTCCAATTTTAAGCCTAGAAATTCGCCAATTTTCAGAAATAAGTTCGTTTAATGAAATTTATAATTTTCAAAGTAAGAAGGTTTTGATTAAAAAAATGTGAAGGAAATCTTTAGATAATATTATAAAATAGTTTTTTATTTCTTGAAAGATAATATTAGAAAACAGTTAACGCAGGCACTTATCACCATTTTAGTTATATGACTTTTATTGAAAATGACAGTTATCTCCTTACCTTTTTTTCTCAATTAAATTATCTTCTTGCTTCAAACAAATAAATAAATGAATAAATCTCAATCACCTTATTTGCTTAAATTTTAAATCCTGAACATTTTTCGTTTATTTTTTCAATCATTCATATTTATTTTTTGAAAGTAAAAATTCATATACTTTTTTTTTTTGAAAAAAGAAAGGATTATTATTATTTATAGTAGTAGTGGTATTTTTTTTTAAAAGCAAAATAAAATTTTCAACTATTAAGCTTAATAATCTGGATCTATAAGCCTACAAACATGCATTAATATTAATTACTATATAACATAATGAATTTATTTTTTAAATAAAAAGTACCCAATTTTTGCCTCCAAAACTTCCCTTACCCCCATCGGCCCTCCCTATAGTCCACCTGTATTATTTCCACATTCTTCAATTTTTTATTTTTTTTAAATAAAATCTTCTTTTTTTTTTTTGACAAAAGTAAAATAAAAAAAAATGTCTAACTAATGATCATCTATCTCGAAAACATAAGAAAAGTAGTTATAATCTAAATATATATTCTTAAATTTTAGACTAAAAGTGAAAAAAATAAATTAAATATCCACATCAAAATTTAAAAATTATCGTTAATACAAAAAAAACTGTTATTAATTAATAATTAGAAAACAATAAATTTAATCTAAAATTTAAGAATATATATTTAGATTATAACTGTTTAATGAGTTTATTAGACTAAAAATGAGGTATTCTTTTCAATTTTTCTGAATTAAAAACAATAAATTTTAAAGCCCATTAAACAATTATTTTTTAAAGAAATAATTAGAAAACGTTCAAATATTGCAACCTAGTATAGACACCTAGTGTTGATTAATTAATGAAAAAGAAAATAAAATTGCACATTTCTAAAAGTTTTCAAAGAGTGTGAGTAGTATAAATCATTTTTTCACTTTCTTTCCACCCATGTTCCAAAACCATTTGTCAAAACTATTTGCTAAAATCATATGTTGAATTAATTTTCATTTTTAGCCCCTTGATAGTGACATTTTTTTGCTCCAACTTGCCAAATTTAAAAATGACTTTGCTTTAATATATTTATATATATATATATATATATATATATATATATATATATATATATATATATATATATATATATATATATATAGAGAGAGAGAGAGAGAGAGAGAGAGATAGAGAGAGAGAGAGAAAGAAAGGAGACATAATTTATATCCCCTCTCATGGTAATTTAGTCTCACATTTTTTTTTATTAATTTGAGCCAACTTTGAGTAATAACTCAAGTTAATATTAATTATCCTAATTAAAATCCAACTAAAAGTAGGACTGATTTTTCGAGACGGGAGGGGGGGGGGTTTACATTTGTATTTACACAAACTGACTAAAGTAATCCAGTTTCCTATAGCAAAAAAATGTACAGATTAAACAAAAATTAAGAAGCAAAATGGAAAAGCACATCAACATTAACTCCAACTAGTATAACACATCTGCGTTAAACGCACTACTAAACAACTTTGATAGATAGCATGAACTGGTGATGGCCAAACGGGTTGGCCCATCCCTGCCCGGTTCGTACGGACCAACCCGCGGGTGGGACGGGTAGAAGCCCGTGAGCCCGTGTGGTGAAATGGGCCTAAACTCGGTCCGGCCCGTCCCATTTGAGATGTCAAAGCCCGCCCGTTTGGCCCGGATCTGAAGATTCACGGGCCAAACAGTTTTCCTATTTTTTTAATCAGAAAAAATTAGTAAAATTATGGAAAAATAAAAAGTTATTTAGTATTTAATAAGCTATTTTTTTAAATATAAAATACTTAGACATAAGAAAATTAGTTGTTTTATATATAAAAAAAGATAGAAAAAACTAAACAAATGAAAGTATATAAAAGAAAAGAGGGACGGACTACCCTTTATTTATTTTTATATTATTTTTTTATTGACTAGAAAATATTATTTTAGACTTTTTTATTACTGATATTTTTTACAAAAAGGTATATAAAAAAGATAAAAATAAATAAACAAATGAAAGTACATAAAAGAAAAGAGGGACAGACTACCCTTTATTTATTTTTATTTTTTTTATTAATTTTTTATCTACTAGGAATAATATTTTAGACTTTTTTATTACTAATATTTTTTACAAAAAGTTATATAAAAAAAAGATTAAAAAAAACTAAACAAATGAAAGTATATAAAAGAAAATAGGGACGGACTACCCTTTATTTATTTTTTATTAATTTTTTTTTACTAGAAAATAATATTTTAGACTTTTTTTATTATTGATATTTTTTACACAAGGGTATATAAAAAATAAAAAAACTAAATAAATGAAAGTATAAAAAAGAAAAGAGAGACGAACTACCCTTTATTTATTTTTATTTTTATTGATTAGGAAATAATTTTTATTTGTTGATAAATAGCATATATTTCTTTTTTAAAAAATAAATTAAATGAGGTAATAATGTAATCAATTTAATAATAGAAACTCTATGAATATTTATTTCTTAATTTTTTAGGGGAAATTTTCATTGTCATCAAATGATACAATTTAAAATTACATAGTCTTCAAATATAAAGTTCTCAAATCTTCAAATTAGACTCTCCTTTATAATATGTATAGATTCTACTCTTATACGTTTTAGTTATAGGAGCGACTTTTTATTTATTTTTAAGAATAATTCTATACTTATACCTTTATACCTTTTAAGAATAATTCTATAGCTTTCTAGGGTCAGTAAGGATGGCCAAAACCGTTTTCGGGCTCGATTTCGATTCGGAACCGCCGGTTCCGATTTGGCAAAAGGGTGAACCTTAACCAACCCTTATCCAAAACGGTTCCTGTTACCCCGATTCCGGTTTTCATGGCGGTTTCGGGCTTTTTCGGTCCGGTTCCGGTCATGTGATTCTTAATCGGCCCTTATCCAAAACGGTTCCGATTACCCCGGTTCCGGTTTTCGTGGCGGTTCATGGCGGTTACAGGCTTTTCCGGTCCGGTTCTGGTCCGATTTTCCAGTTCCGGTTCGGTTCAGGTCCGGTTTGGCCATCCCTAAGGGTCAGCGCCTAAGATCAACACGCCACATCATCATCTGTATTAGGTATTAAGGATATTAAGAAATCTCCTCCTAAAGTTTCCTAAAGTTATTTGTTTGACTTTCT
Source organism: Adenophora triphylla var. japonica (assembly GCA_022495995.1). Taxonomy (NCBI): domain Eukaryota; kingdom Viridiplantae; phylum Streptophyta; class Magnoliopsida; order Asterales; family Campanulaceae; genus Adenophora; species Adenophora triphylla. The sequence continues at coordinate 268,562 of JAFEMH010001091.1, forward strand.
CTAGATTATTCCTTGTCAATATCCTCATGTATTTAGATTAGGCAACTAAATATTTGTATTGTAATTAGAATAAGAAAACTCCTTATACTTATTAGAATAGGATGATTAGAATAAGGAAACTCCTTCTCCTTATTAGAATAAGACTCTCTCTTGTATATATAATACTCCCTCCGTCCCAATCTAAAAGTCTCAAAATGGGTTCGGTGCGGGAATTAAGAAAAGTGATGTAAGAAAGAGAAAAAGTTTAAATGTTGTGAGTATGAAAAATTAAATAGGAGAGAGAATGAGTGGGAGGAATAGTTAGGAGAGAGAATGTTGTGAGTGTAAAAGTAAAGTAGGAGAGAGAATGAGTGGGTGAAATAGTAAAAAAAAAAACTTTCCTTTTTTGGGTTGAGACATTTTAAATGGGATGCCCAAAAAGGAAAGTTGAGACATTTAGATTGGGACGGAGGTAGTAAGAGTTTATGAATAAACAACCCAAGGGTTTTCTAATTCTCACATGGTATCAGAGCTACAAACATCCATAGCCTAAACCCCTTCAAAAATTCGGCAGCCCCTCCCCTCTATCCCTATGGCCGGCTCCCCTCCTCTACCAATACCCTCCCCACCACCGCCCTTCACCGCCCAAGCCCTCCCATCACCCACCCATAACTCCTACCATACCTCCAATCCTTCTCCTTCCTCCCATAGACCCTCACCCTTCTCCTACAAGGGCAAGTGCCAATATTGTAGTACCACTGGTCATATCCTCTCCGAATGTCGTCAATTTAAACGTGACCACCCCACCGTAAATTGCTCCTCTCAGCCTCGCCAATACTGAAACCCAAACCCCAAGCCCACTCAGCCGCCCACCATACTCCCTCTCCCCCTCCCTCCTGGCTTATTGATAGCGGTGCCACCAGCCACATCACTAATGACCTCTCCAACCTAGCCTTACACACACCCTACAATGGCAGTGGCGACGTCATTATCGGAGATGGTTCCTCTCTTCCTATCTCTAACATAGGTTCATTCTCTCTCTCCACATCCTTTCCCCCTCTTCTTTTCAATCATGTCTTACATGTTCCTCTTATCACTCGTAACATTCTCTCTGTATCTCAATTTTGTCGTGACAATAATGCCATTATTGAATTCTCACACTCGTCTTTTCTCATTAAAGACAAAGCTACGAGCCAAACCCTTATCCACGGAGACCTTGAGGATGGCGTCTACATTTGGCACCCTCCGCCCATTCAAGCTCATTCAAGCTCATTCAAGCGTAATCTCTTCGCAATTGTGGCATCATAGATTAGGCCATCCCGCTCCCCCTATTCTTAGTCTACTACGTAGCAAATTCTATTTATCTATTTCCTCTAGTTTATCTCCGTGTAATTCTTGTTTCATTAACACAAGCCACAAACTACCATTTGCATCCTCTTCTCTAATTTCACATGCTCCTATAGATCTTATATTTTCTGATGTATGGATTTCTCCAATTTATTCCCTTGACAAATTTAAATACTATGTCATCTTTGTCGATCACTTCACCAAATACATTTGGTTCTACCCCCTAAAACACAAATCTGACACCTACAACAAATTCCTTCGTTTCAAAACACTAGTCGAAAAATACTTCCAACGTCCTATCATCCAAGTCTACTCTGATAACGGGGGTGAATACCTCAAACTCACACCCACTCTAACTCAAGACAATATCACTCATCTCACCACTCCACCTCACACTCCTGAATATATGGGTATGCCGAACGTCGTCACCGTCACATTGTTGAAACAGGTCTCACCCTTCTCTCCCATGCCAACCTACCCCCACCTTTTGGCCCTATGCTCTCACCACTGCCACCTATCTCATAAACAGAATGCCTATCCCCACCCTCAACAATGATTCCCCCTACCTTCGCCTATTCCATTCCCCTCCAAACTACACCAAATTACGAAGCTTTGGTTGTCTCTGTTATCCTTGGCTTCACCCTTATACCCCCCACAAGCTAGCCCCTAAATCCATTCCATGTATCTTTGTTGGTTACTCACCCACGCAAAGTGCGTATTACTGCCTTGATCCCACCTCCCATCGAGTCTACACCTCCCGCCATGTCCGTTTTGTTGAAAACACATTTCCCGACACCTCCCTCACCTCCATTCCCCCCATTGCTTTCGCTCCCCCTTCCTCCGATTGGCATACTCTATTTCTCCTTGTCCTAAACATTATACCCTCTATTCAACCACCACCCAATCTCCCCACCCCTCCCCCTACCCACCCCCTCTCAAACCCTCCCTCCCCTAACCATCCATCACCCTCCAGCCAGCCCGAAACAACCCACGCCGAACCAGAAAACCCGCGCGATCGCCCCCCAGATTCGTGCGATCGCCCCTCCCTTCCAGAAACTTCGCGCGATCGCCCCCTCCCCCGTGTGATCGCCCCCATACCCAGCAGCTCGGTCCCCCCTCCTACCCGCACCATCACCACACGGCTGTCTAATGGTATCACCAAACCCAACCCCAAATACGCCAACCTATCCCTACTCCCCTCACCCACAAGCCTTCCCACAACCACCAAACAAGCTCTCTCTATCCCACATTGGCGTAACGCCATGATTGAGGAATTTCAGGCTCTCACTCGAAATAAAACCTGGAATTTAGTTCCCCCTGCCACAGCCCACAACATTGTCGGGTGTAAATGGATCTTTCGCATCAAGTACAACCCTGACAACACAATTCAGAAATACAAGGCTTGGCTTTTAGCCAAGGGCTTTCACCAATAACCCGATGTTGATTACACCGAACCTTCAGTCCTGTTGTCAAACCCGCTACAGTCAGGCTCCTTCGCTCACTTGCCACAACCAACTACTGGCCTCTTCGCCAGCTTGATGTCAACAACGCCTTTCTACAAGGTTCACTCTCCGAATATGTGTTTATGACACAACCCCCCGACATTTAGGAATCCACTAACCCCTCTCATGTATGCCATCTCTCCAAAGCCATCTATGGTCTCAAGCAAGCTCCTCGTGCTTGGTTCCAAGAACTCAAAACCTACCTCACCACATATGGCTTTCACCCCTCCTTAGCTGATCCCTCCCTATTTATACTCAACAAAACACCAACCCCTATCTTTCTTTTGGTTTATGTTGATAACATCATTGTCACCAGCCGTCACCCTCGCTCCTTCAGTCATTCATCACTAGCTTGTTCAATCGTTTCTCTCTCAAGGATCTCGGTCCTCTATCATATTTTTTTGGCGTTGAGGTTGTCCCCAATAAAAATGGTATCCTCCTCTCTCAAACAAAATACATCCATGATCTTCTCACCCGTCACAACATGATTGACTGTAAACCGCTCCCCACCCCTATGGTCACATCACCACCCCTTGTGAGATCCACTACCACTCTCGCTGTTGAACCGACTTCCTATCGTGCTATTATTGGTGGTCTTCAATACTTGTCCTTCACTCGCCCTGACATTGCCTTCTCCGTGAACAAGCTTGCACAGTTCATGCAGAATCCCCAATCATCTCACTGGGTTGCTCTCAAGCGGCTCCTCCGCTACCTTCATGGCACTATGCACTTGGGTCTCCAGATTTACTCTACGTCTCCCCCTTCTCTTCATGCCTTTTGTGATGCAGATTGGGCTGGTGACAAAGATGACTTTGTATCCACCTCTGGTTTCTTTGTTTACCTCGGCCGTAACCCGGTTACTTGGTCCTCCCGCAAGCAACGTGCTCTTGCCCGCTCCACCACTGAGATGGCGAGTTTCGTCCCATTGCTGACACTGCTACTGAGGTTACTTGAGTTCGAAACCTGCTTATTGAGCTCAGTATTTCTCTTACTTCTCTGCCGGTTATATACTGTGACAACCTTGGTGTCACAACTTATTCTGCAAACCCGGTTTTTCACTCTCGGATGAAACATGTGGCTCTCTGGTTTCATTTTGTCCGTGAACAGGTTCAGTCTGGCTCTCTCCGTGTGCAGCACATTTCTGGTAATGACCAACTTGTTGAAGTTCTGACAAAACCACTATCTCGTCTACGCTTCGATCAACTCATTTCCAAGATTGGTCTTCTCCAAGGACCGTCCATCTTGCGAGGGCATATTAAGGATATTAAGGAATCTCCTCCTAAAGTTTTCTAAAGTTATTTGTTTGACTTTCTCTAGATTATTCATTGTCAATATCCTCATGTATTTAGATTAGGCAACTAAATATTTGTATTGTGATTAGAATAAAGAAACTCCTTCTCCTTATTAGAATAGGATGATTAGAATAAGAAAACTCCTTCTCCTTATTAAAATAGGACTCTCTCATGATATTAAAAGTTTGTGAATAAACAATCAAAATCAAAGAGTTTTCTAATTCTCACATTAGGCAAGTCAGTCTTGGGGGTTTACAAAGAGAAACGTTCATCTATAGGGACGTTAACGTAACTTTTAATCCAGCAGTAGTCCTAAATTTAGAATTAAAAAATGAGAATTGTTATTCACCCCCGCACATTTACTTAATACCCCCGCAATATAATTTTCAAAAAAATGTCATTAATTGAAATGACTCTATTACCCTCACTAGTGTTATACACCCGCAATTAAAGTTTATTTTCTTGCAAGGGAGTTAACTGAAAATTTCTAAATAATAAAGATTAAAATAATTTTATTTTTAAAATAATAATAATCAAAATTTAAAACAAACTAAACTAAAGTAATTATCAAGAACATACCCATCTATTGCTCAAGTTCTTCTTCTCTTCCCAGAAAAATAAGAATCTGAGAAGATGAAGTTGGACAAGAGCATAGCAGATCTAGTCAATAGAAGTAAAGACGAATGCTCTGTTCTCAAGTGTACAGGCGCTTTGCAATTCATTGCTCTTGTCGTTCCTTTCAATACAACGCTCCCCTCCGCCACCACTTCTGCTTCCCACCACCACCGTCTCCACCGCCAACAACTATGGCTCAAAATGTTTCCAAGGACGATTCATATCTCCAATCTGTAATCCCCAAACGTATCTCCCTCTTCGAATCCATCAAATCGCAACAGCTTGCCAGCCGTGAGGCAGAGACCAGAAAAAGAAAAATTGGGTAAGCATCCGGACAATCGATCCCCCAACCAAGATCAAGAAATCAGGGAGCTGGGCGGCGATTGTGGTCCGGCTAAGCTATGGCGGAGACATCGAGACGGACCGGAGGTGCCTATTCGCGGCGTCGCAGAAGGTGATGGGACTGACGGTGGTCTCGCCGAAGGATCTACGGCGGCGGACGGTGGAAAGTTTTCTGGAAGATTTCAGATCTCTGAGGCTAAGAAGATAGATCGGGAAGGATCTGCCATTGATGATGCTTGTTCAGATCTGAGGCTAAGAAGATAGCCGGGCGGCGATTTGTGGTCCGGCTAAGCTTTGGCTCTGTATGTTCTTGATAATTTTTAAATTTTGATTATTATTATTTTAAAAATAAAATTATTTTAAACCTTATTATTTAGAAATTTCAGTTAACTCTCTTATTAAAAGAAAATAAACCTCAATTGCGTGTATAACATTAAGGGTAATTGAGTTATTTCAATTAATGACATTTTTTTAAAAATTATATTGCGGGGGTATTGAGTAAATGTGCGGGAGTGAATAACAATTCTCTTAAAAAATATGAACAAATCCCTCTGACGATCACCATAGCCCTAAATTTAGAATTTAAAAATATGAACAAATCCCTCTGACGATCACCAAATTCGTCCTTCTGGTTACATATTGTTCTTAAGAATTACCCAATTGATTACATATGGAAATCGGAAAATCTCTTAGCCAGTCGCAAAGTCCGATTCCAACAGCTGACCAGACTGACCCTTCAGGCTTGTATGTGTGTTTGGGATTCTGGATTTCAAAATCTTAACTCAATTGTTTGATTTTTGTGGTTAGGTTTTATTTGTTTTAACAAATTCTTTTCCTCGGAATCTGGGATTGTGTTTGTGTTTTGGGATTTTGGATTGCAGAATCTTAATAAATTTCCACTCAATTGTTTGATTTTTGAGGTTAGGTTTTATTAGTTTTAGCAAATTCTTTTTTCTGGGATTGTTATAGGTATCTAATCACATTTATGTATCTTAGTTTAAAATGCATATTGTTCCTTTGATTACATGTCCCACTTTGCACCAAATTGCACTGACTTATATATTTGATTGAGGGTATATTTGGATATCTGCTAATAGAAGTACTAAAAACTCTACTTTCTTAATTTTCTTGAAACTCTGAAAATGGATGCTCGTTTAGGGATGGAGGAAGCATAATTCATTATATACTCGTAGAAAATTTCATCATGCAGTTGTTTAAAAACCTTAATTTTCTTTTTCCATGTCTTTATAGTTAAGGATGTGAAGGAGAAGTGTTTTGATCAAAGAGAAGCTCTGCCAGGAGAGCCTCGATGTGTTATATGTGGTCGCTATGGTGAATATATATGCGATGAGACTGATGATGATATTTGTAGTCTTGAATGCAAGCGAAAACTCCTAGACACAATTGCTCAATCGCAGTTGCCAGTCAAACTTCCAGTGCCGGCTGTTAGATTACCCACAAATGATGAGTGCTTTTATGTAAGTGATAATGGTGTCAAATCAGAGATTCAGTCATTTTTCGTGATACATAGTCGTGATGCATAGTCGTGATACATAGTCGTGACAATCCAGGCACCTTACTTTGCTCATAACCACATGTCAAATAAAATTTTAGTGACTGACGAAAAATGGCCCAGTGCAGTGACTGCAACTGACGAAAAATGTGGTTGGGATTCTACTGATCTTTATAGCCCATAGCAGGCTTAGGCTCACCTTTACAAAGATATTCCCCAAGATGAATAGGGATGGTTTCCATAGTCAACTTTGCGTTTAACATTTTTTCGCTCGCTCTTGGATGTCACCTCCAGCGACACGACGATGCCCTAAATAAATGAGGGATGGAGTATGCACACACCAGCTTTGTTTATGTTTCAAGATAAGTTACTTAAAAGGGTCTGCCCTTCAAAACTGCATTGATGGTAGTCATAATGCAATGGCAAGAGCAATCCGTTGTGCAACCCAGGAGGGTGTGGATTTAGAGATCCAAGGGATCTATGAGTATTTTTACCTTTAATGAGCAATGATGTGTCTTTTCAATCCTGTACCACATCAATTTTGTAAATAAAGATGTAAAATTTGTAAAACTAGCATTATTCAGATTTTGCTCCACTAGACTTTAGTATCTGCTCGGCCTTCAGCTTCTCTTACCGGATTTTCTTCTCGGGTTTCAAATTGGGATTTTGGATTTGTTAGTTTCATATTTTCTGTTTCAATTCTAGTTTGGGTTTGACCAGTGATTAATATGGTATTAAGGCGAAAAAAAGCTATGGTCAAAAAACTGAAGAAGGGTTCTTCTCAATTGTCAGCTTCGGTTCGTAACGATGTTGCTGCTGATTTCTCGGTAAGTTTAAGATTTTGCATATTTTAGTTTTGGAATTTCCTCTTAATGGGTTATGGATTTTTATTTCCTATTTTTTTGTTTTTTGTAATGTGTTGTGTGAATAAAGGTCATTAGAGGGTGGTCTGGGCCGGCAGCTACCAGTTAGAGAAAAGACTGAATGTAAAGCAACTGTGTTGTACATTGGCCGAATCGCACTTTATGAGAATGAAATGGAAGGTATTCTCATTTTGCTTGCTTGCAACTTTTATTTTATTATTTGCAATGTCATCTCGATATGTGAGTTTTTTCCCTACTGATTAATTGCAACAACCAAAATGAATCTTAGCATTCTTTCGGCAACCCCATAGATCTCTGCCTTTTTTTAACTATCATAAGCATGGTTGAAAAAATTCAAACCCAAATAAGATTACTCAATCGTAGATCAACTTTAATTGCTTTCTCGAGCTCTATTGTGTTGATCACTTTTTCTTCCTCCAGATCCATTAGCTACTGAAATTTAAGAAAAAGATACCACCACAACCTACAACCTCATTAATCCCTTTAATTTCTTCACCAACAATTATCTCAGTTGTCATTGTCGGCTAATAGGCCTGGAGGGGATGGAGGAGAAGAAGAGAGCAGGTATCTCATTATGATAAACCTTTCTAATACCGATACAAATCTTGCCTGATTTATCTTAACGATCTTTTCCTTCACACGAATATATAAAAAGTTGTGTACGGTATTGTATTTTGTTGCTAAATCCTTTGAGGTGAGCAAAGTTGCAAGTAGTTTTGTAAATGGTAGGAAAGAGAGTAAGAGAAGCTTTGATGAGGAAGACACCAAGAGCTCGTTTGGTAGTAAAAATGAGCAGTATAATTAGCGAGGGGCTAATTAAACCCCTCCATATTAATGAGGGTACAAATAATCCTAATGTCTGTAAGAATATGATGTTTGGTAGGCACGGGACTAATATTCACTAATCATGTATAAATGCATTATTACTATTCCTTTTCCAACAATACCCTTAGTACCCGTTTAATAGTCCGCCTTAATACCCTTAGTACCCGTTTAATAGTCCGCCTTAGCACCAGATGAGATTAATAATTCCAAAGTCAAGTGTTTGGTAGGAAAAAAGACAATATAAATTATCCTCTTCACCGGGATTAGCTTCTTATCCCCTCCTTATTTATCCCAATGAAAATGTGGTATTATTAATGAGGGTATTAGAAGATGATGGATAAAAATATTTTTGACAAAACTACCCCCAATATACATGTCAACTATTAAATGGCTTGACCTTCCATATTTAATTCTCTCTATACAAAATGTTAACATGTTGTGAATTTAGAAAAAAAGTGCTAATTTTCTTTAATTGTGCCTTTGATTGTCTCTTGATAATTGTTACGGGTAATTTGGTCTTTAAAAGAACATTGTCTTCTTTTATGTTGTTTCTACCAAACCAAAGTTTATATTTTCAATCAGGATTATTAGGAATCCCCAAACTCACACTTAGCTACTCCAATTTTTTATTGAGATTAGATAATTTTCTTTTGAATGAGTTGACTTGGCATTTTTCTACAAAAGAATTTCTAAATTTTATTGGAAATCTTTTCAGAAAAAAATATAGGAAACAAAAAAGAAGTGGTAGTAGTAAAATTTAGAATCAATTGAATTCCATCCATTAAACACTCCACGATTGGTCATTGAGAAACCCAAATTGCTGCAATTGGACTGGTTCCATTCCAGTTCCACCCATTATATCTCTAACCTCCCCTCTTCTCTTTCCAATATCTTCTCTTTTTACCAACCATCTCTCATACCTCATTCACCTCAGTCTCAGTTCGGTGGAATTTCCTTCATCTGGGTTGTCCAAATCGGTGGCAACACCCTTACCGGACCCATTTTAGCATCCATTGGCAAACTCAAAAACTTGGTTGTTCTGGGTTTGCCTTCTTTCACCCTCTCCGGTCGTATATCACCGGAGATTGGATGGCTCGTTGCGCTGAAAATTTTCGTTGTGGAGGAGAATCAATTGGCAAAGTTCCATTCTGGCTGAGATAGAGAAATGTTGTAGTCTTCTTGTGCTTTTTGCTGCCTTCAATAATATTTCAATGGATCAATGGGTTCATCGCTCCATAATGATTTTCCACTTTCCAGTGCTAAGGTTTATCAAAAGATCGATTTTCCATTGAGAAGGTTTATCAAAAGAACAAGGGCATATTTGGGATAATATAGTAATCCACCCTTTCATTGAGGTTGGGATTAATAATACCACCATTTAATTGGTGTTATTAGTGAGGGGATAAGGCAATAATTCTGATATGGCGGCTAATTAATACCGATCGACATTTACCAACCAAACAACAGCTAACTTGGCTTAATTATACCTGTAAAAATTATCCAGTGTTAAAACGGCATACCAAACTATCCCTAAAGGACTAGAAATAAGAGAGGCTTTGAGGGGTACTGCAGGTAAAGAAGGTGATTGCAAGGGTGGCTTCTGTGGGTGGAAGCGGCATATCAGTGAGGTGGTGTTTGCTGAAGGTTTGAACACAATTTACGAACCAAGGGAATTAAGGGAAAGGTGTGTGATTTGAGTGGTCTAGCTCCCTCCCCCCTCCCCCCCCCCACGGTATATAAGTCATTGAATTTTAAGTTAGATTTAGACTTTGCACAATCAACTACTGTTTGAGCATTTGCTTCAAGTAAAACAGTTAATAGTTGTTTTTCAATCCCATCTTCTCATCTTCTTGTGTTATGTGGTATTAATCCTCTTTTCATTTCCCCCTTCCTTGTATTTGATAAATACTCCCTCCGTCCCATACCTACGTGCACACTTTCCATTTTGGGCGTCCCAAACCTACGTGCACATTTCCTAAAATGGAAAGGAATCTTTATTATTCCCTCCACTCATTCTCTCTCCTACATTATTTTAATACTCACAACACCATTATAATTTACTATTCCCTCCACTCATTCTCTCTCCTATTTTATTTTCACACTCACAACACTTTCAATATAATACTCTCTCCTTAATTTACGTGAAAAGTCAAACTAGGCACCAAGGTCCGGGACGGAGGGAGTAAACACTTAGCCTGAGAAAACTTGTTGTGCCATAACCATGATTTGTTGCCATAGTTTATGAAATAATCTTATCAAGAAGTTGTACTGTGATTTAGATACCCAAAAGAACATTGTTTTTTTCAGACATGAAGTCTCGGGTTTAGAAGAAAGTTTCTGGGTCTTTTGGAAGAGATCAAGGGAAATCTGGTGATAAACAGAGTGCCAGTCTGGAAATACGAGACATACAGATTAAAAACTCCATATTATTAATGGTCAGCTTAATCAAGTATAGAAGTGCCTATAATGTCATTGTAATATTTGGTTGAAAATGAACAAGGCCCCATGAATTTAACACCGCTAAAGAATACTCCCTCCTTCCCATATAACAAGTGAAACTAAAATTGAATGAGAGGTGATTAAGAAAAAGTAGTATAGTATTGATAGGGAGGAGGTGTTGTGAGTATGAAAAGTAATGTAAAAGAGAGAAAGTGGGATAAGAAATAGTAAGTTGATAGTTGTTGCGAGTAGGGCGAACATGATATATTGAATAAAAATTAATAAAAGTTGGCTATTTTAGGTAGTCTCACTTGTTATGGGACGGAGGGAGTATATGAGAGTATAAAGGTAAAGAACAAATAATTGAATCTTAAGAATATATAATCAAATATACTGGAATACTTGTAAACCCAACGGGAAAAAGAAAAGAAGAAAAAATTAAGAAGAAATGAAATTAATGTGTTAACTCATTCAAATCTAAATTAATTGTCCTCTTCATGAAAAGTAAATGTAAATACAAATATATCACGAACAAACCAATGACAAAGCAACAAGGACTTTTTAATATACTTGCAAACAATCCAAGTTATCTCCAATCGTAATATAAAGAGCATTCAAATTCAAACTCACTTAAAAGTTGAAATCATGAGGTTGATTACACATGTTCAACTTTTATTCGATATATGCTGGAAGACAACGATCGAAGAATTATTGTTGAGCCCAACACTGTGATATAACTTGATATACCCCGATGGCCATCAAGCTTGGCCTAAGAAAATAAAGTTAAACAGTCAACATTAAGTACATTGCACATAAATCTATTGGAAACATATATCTAAAAAGATAAATTGCCAAATCATTTCAACTAAAACGAACTAACAACAAGAATTAGAGGCAGAGATCTAACCTTCCATATATGAGCCGGTAATAGGAAAGGCTTCGGAGATCTAACCTTCGATAGAAGAGCCGACAAACTAGTGGCGGCCGCCCTCCCTTGGGTGGGTAGGGAGTGTTGGACTATTTTCAGAAAGGAAGCTGTAGAGGCTTATATAGTGCCAATTAGGGTTAGGGTTTCTAATGCATCGGTCCTCGTGAATTAGGCTCGAACATAAAATGTAAACATTATGGGCCAAGGTTGATTAAAATATTTGGGCCAGGGCCTGGTTATTGGATGATGAAGCTCGACCTGTTCTGTCTCTCTCTCTCTATCTATATATAAACATGTTTGTAGGTATATATGTGTGCGTGTGTATATGTATGTTTGTGTGTGTGTGTTTTAGTTTATGACTCCATGATTGCGTTGAGTTCTAGTTGAAACGGTAAGTTTAATTGCTAGTTGAAATGTTAAGTTTAGATAGTTGGTTTAGTGGTTTAGACTTGTGTGGGAATGCACCGGAAACTGTCCTAATTTCAGAAGACTTGCTCATTAGTGTGTGTAGGTGATTCATCGGTACAATAAAGGAAATCATTGGACTTGGTAAAGGAAATCTATTAATTTACTAAAATTATTTTTTCCTCAAAGTTTGAGGTCGGAAGAGGCTATTAATATAAGCTCTATTAAATGTTCTTGGGTAGTAGAATATGAGCGATTTTCAAATCATATCCCATTGATTTACTTCCATTTGTTATTTTCTTGACCGACTTGTACGTGTGCTTGATATTTCAGTAGGCTATGGAACCTATAACCCCTGGGCGACATAACAAGCCCATAAATACCCATGCCAGATTCAAAATTTCACAAAAACCCACGCTCAACACTACCTTTACCCGTCCGCTTTTATACCTATAAGAGTACTTTTTCACAATCTTTCACCTTTTCTTAAAAATAATAAAAATTCTCATATTTTATTAAGCAATCCGCTCCTACACCAAAAGGTATAAGACTAGAATTATTCTTATACCTAGGTATAAGAGTATTTTTTTTCTACACCAAAAGGTATAAGGCTAGAATTATTCTTATACCTAGGTATAAGATTATTATTTTTTCACATTTTCTTAAAATGTTGAGATTTTTTTTTTGGGAGTTTCTCTCCCACTTCTATAGTCCTGCTTCCTTCATGGGTTTTCAAATTGAAGATCTGAATATGGTGGGAGGACGGTTAGAGAGAGAAACGGTATTTAGAGAGAGCCGCGTGTATGCGTGAGTGTGTGTGTGTGAGAGCGACGGGAATGAGGGGAGAGAAGAGTGGAACCATTTTGTTCAGGGGGGGGGGCTTGGGTTTATATGGAATTTTGATTTGGGTCAAATATTGTACATGGGCTTTAAGAAATATCATGAGTTTTTATGGAGAATGATTTAGAATGAGGGGGACATGTGGAATTAATCCTATTTCAGATGGGGAAATCCAAGCATTTTGGCTTCATTGAATTCGTGTCTAATGAGGTTGACTTGTCTCCAATATAGGATAATTTCATTCCATTATCATTACAACCTTAATTATTGTCTGCTTTAAGCAGGTGGTAAAATCGTGGCTGAGTTGTTTGAGCATTTGCTTCAGGTACCACTTATTCCTCAGCGCATTCATTCCAAGTTGTTAGCATATTTTTTTTTTTGCTTACAATCTTTTCCCACAACAGAGATGGTCTTCTCCTATTTTTCCTTTACAATACAATAATCGGTAGTCACCAAAGATGATATCCAAGCCCCCGTATGTATAGATGGTTAAAGAACAAAAGTTAGGGACAACATTTATTCCAAGAGTTTAGAAGAGAAGGAGAGTGTCTGGAAAGATGCTTTACGGAAGGACACATTATTTTATGATGTTACAGATTACAATCACATTTTAAAAGGAGTTTAAAATCATGCTACAACAACAGCAAATCCTTAGTCCCAAATGATTTGGGGTCGGCTAACATGAATCCTCGTATATCATCATGAAAAAAGGATGTAAAAAAAAATATTAAAAGAAGAAATAGGTGGCAATAAACTTAAGAAAATGAAAAGAAGAGAAGAAGAAAAAAACAAAGAATAAATATATAATATATAGCGGAAATGAAAAAAAAATAATCAACCCCCACCACCCACAAGAATTTTTACCCTCTACTCCGTCAACGCTCAAAATAAGAAATCAATTACTAGATATGAAAGCAAAGAAAAGAGAGAATTGTGTATCTAGAAGACTTCTTAGGAGCCATAACACTTGCTAATAGCTAAAAGGAATCTTCAACTTGATAGGTCCATACACTAATTTTCACTGAATGCGATATTTCTTACAAGATCAAGTTCCCAGGAGAGTCACTAGTGACTGCTTCTTCATAGTATAATCCTTCCCACGTGCCATACAGGAATGATATATCAGAAGCACAAGAGACCACTGTGTTAGGTCAGTAACTTCTCTCTCGTCTCGCCTGCAAATCATCAAAGAAACAACCATACCAATTGAAGCACAAGTTGCCGATAAATCAACTGATTTAGACAGCTGATCTTCAAACTCAAAAACCCCTCTCATGCAAACACACGCCCACTATCTTTTGCATACAAGAAAAGAAACTGTCAAACAACCCATCCAACCAAAAGAGTATGACCAATTTATTACAAACACATAACAAAAGACACAAGGAAGTGAACATCAGTTTAAGAATTATTAGGAATAGGCACCACTCCTGTGAAACTTTTATCTGATATTCGCTTGATAACAACGACCTTGATATTAGGAATAGGCACCACTCCTGTGACCTCTGCTGTTGCGCCGCTGCTGCGTGCAGGGAGATGCCGCCACGACTCCCCATTTTGGTACTCGACGGACGAGATGATTTTGTGTCTAACGGGTCCCACATTTTACCAAAATGATCTCAGTCGCACGAGGAGGGAGGAGGGCCTACGTGGACGAGCTCCTACCGCTCGCATCCACGCAGCAGCAGGTGGCGGCAGGAGTGGTGCCAGATCCCTTGATATACCGGACAACGATCAAAGAAATATGATTGAGCCCAACACCCTTAAATAACTTGATCTGCTGTAATGACCATCAAGCTTGGCCTAATAATTTAAAGTTAAATAGTCAATATCAAGTACAATTGCATAGGGAAAGCATATACATATATAGATAAATCGACAAGTCATAAATTCTTTCCATTAAAACATACTAACAAAAGGACTTGGAGGCTTAAAGATCTAACCTTCCATAACCGGTAACAGGAAAGGTAGATCTTCGGAGATCTAAGGATTTAACCTTCCATATAAAAGCCGGCAAAAACTAGTGTTGGCCGCCCTCCCTTTGGTGGGTAGGGGGTGTTGGGCTATTTTCAAAGAGGAAGTCGTATTGGCTTATATAATACCATTAGGGTTTAGGGTTTCTAGTGCATCGGACCTAATCAGGTTTAATTGCTTGTTCGGTCCCCGTGAATAAGGCTTGAACATAAACTTTAAAGAGTATGGGCCGTGGTTGATTAAAAAAATTTGCCCGAAAGTTTTTTGGGCCGGGCATGGTTATTGGATGATGAAACCCGGCCCTGTCTCACTCTCTCCCTATATGTATACATATATGCATGCATATATATGTGTGTGGGCGTGTGCATATGTGTTTGTCTGTTAGTTTAGTGGCCAGAATTTTTTAAATGGGGGAAAAATTCATTTTCACTAATTAAATGGGTGCAAAATAAAACTGTGTATTTATTTATTTACATAAATGGGGGAAAAGTTTCATTTATTGCACTGAGATCCTTGAGCATGAAGATTTTCTTCAGAAATTACACCAGTAAAATTTTTGTTCTTAAAATTGTGGCAGGCCCTTTAGCTCTGCCCATGTGTAAGTATATGACTCCATTATTTAGTGGAGTTCTAGTTGAAATGGTAACTTTAGATAGATGGTTTTGTGGTTCGGACATGTATGCGGATACACTGGAGACTTTCCTAATTGCAGAAGACTTGCTCACTATCGAGTGTAGGTAATTCATTGATAAAGTAAACGAAGTCATTGGAAGCGGTAAAGTAATTCTATTGATACACTGAAATTAATTTCTTTTTTTCTCAAAGGCTGAGGTCGGAGTAGGCTATGATTAATAGCTCTTTAATGTTTGTGGTTTGTAGAATATACGCGATTTAACCACTCAGTTTTTTACTTTGGCATCAGATATTATCCCATTGATTTACCTTTTTTACTGAATTTCCCAAATCTTATGATTAGCAGTTTTCCATTTTGTTGTTCTCTTAACCGACTTTTACTTATGCTTGAAAATTGAAATTTCAGACGGGGAAATCCAAATTTTGGCTTCATTGAATTCGCGGTTCCTGAGGTTGACTTGTCTCCAATATAGAAGCTTGTTTTAATAATTTCATTCCATCATCTTTACAACCTTACCCATTGTCTGTTTTAAACAGGTGGTGAAAATTGTGGCGGAAACTATGCACAATCTACTGTTGTTTGACCGTTTGCTTAAAGTACAACTTATTCCTCCCGAGCCCATTCATCCCAAGTTGTAAGCAATTTTTCTTTTTTGCTTCACAATCTTTTTTTCCTTTTGTGATGAATTTCATCTTCTCATATTTTTTGCTGCAAGGGTTCTTTGTTAAAACTTTATTTCGGTACAATGGTTAACATTTGTTTGTTAATTAATCCCTTTTGTGATGAATTTTATCTTCTCATATTCTTGTGTTATGTGCTATTATTCCTTTTCTCTTTCCATTTCCTCCTATTTGATTACTCCATCCGTCCCATCCCAGAATAAATGTCGCACTTTCCATATTGGTTTGTCCCAAAATAAATGTTGCATTTCTAAATAAGGAAAGTTACTTAGTGCAATTTTATCATTGCGCAAGTAATATACAAACTAGCAAAGCACCTTCTTTATAAACATCGACAAGTTAACTGTGACATTTATTCTGAGACATAGAGAGTAATAAACTAAATAAGTTATTATTCAAAGTGCCATAACCATGTTTTTGTGTTTGAAGGTCTACGGCTCTTTTCAAGACTAGGGCATTTGTGTGGCTTTTTAGTGCTTGGTTTTCTTGTGTATCGCTTAATTGATGTTTGAATTGCAAAGAGTCAGATGGAACTCATGA
Source organism: Adenophora triphylla var. japonica (assembly GCA_022495995.1). Taxonomy (NCBI): domain Eukaryota; kingdom Viridiplantae; phylum Streptophyta; class Magnoliopsida; order Asterales; family Campanulaceae; genus Adenophora; species Adenophora triphylla. The sequence goes on from JAFEMH010001091.1 coordinate 285,301, forward strand.
TCATCTCCTTCTCTAATGTAGCTTTCCTCGTTATGTATGGAGTCACCTGTTTTGTTTGAGGTGGATGAAAACGTGATGTAGCACAAGTATTGGTGCAACAGGATTCTTAAACAATTAGGATTGAAGTTTTGTTTCCTTTTTCAATTAGGATTCTAATTCCATTTTAATTAGGTTTTTCAGCTTTCCTAGGTAGTATAAATACTTTCTTTGTTATTGTTTACAAACAACTTTATTATTATCAATTTATGATTGCTTAGCAATTTGGGTTTTCAACCTTTTAAGTCTTAATGGGCTTGCAGAAGAGATCTGATTGATTTCTTATCAAATCCTTTGTTCGTGGATTCGAATTAAGGTCGAACGTTCCCTTGAATTGTTCGTTTATCTTGTTGATTTCCGCTGTGTTTACATCAATTGGTATCAGAGCAGGAGCGATCCTTGGACGATGGCCGGCAACAATGGAGGAAACAATGATACACAATCCATCCTAGCACAACTAGCCACCAATTTGACAGAAATGCAAGAAGATCGGCGTAGAGATCATGCAGAGCTCATAGCGGCGTTGGGACGTTTAGAGGTTGGTATTGCTGGTGTCAACCAAAGGCAGAGGGCAGGTCTTGAAGAAGACGCTAGGGCCGAGGATATTCCCCGTCGTGTTCCGTCGGCCGGAGGAGATAGAGATAATCGTAGGAGAGAAGGTAATCATGTTCCTGTTCCTGAGCAATTGCTTAAAATCAAGGCCAATTTACCTTTCTTTACTGGCGAATTGGATATGATTGAATTTTTCGATTGGCTTGAAGAGGTTGAGAAGTATTTCACTTTGATGAATATTCCTGAGAATAGAAAAGTACCATATGTGGCATATAAATTGTGTGGTGGTGCTTCTATGGTGGAAGCAATTATCTAATCAATTGCGTCGCGAGTTCAGAGAGCCAATTACTATAAGGCCACAGATGAGAATGGCCTTGCGTCAACATTTCTTACCCAAAAATTATTCCCAAGTTATTTATCAAAAATTTTTGGAATGCAAACAGGGTGCTAGAACAGTAACTGATTATTCGCATGAGTTCCATACCTTGTCTGCTCATGATATGGGTGAATCAGAGGTTCAAAAAACTGCAAGATTCATCGGTGGACTTCGATTCAATATCAAAAGTCTGGTGGAGATGCATACTATGGAATTTTTGGATGACACAATTGAAAAGGCTATGACGGTGGAGAGACAACTTGCTTTTTCTTCTAAGACTCAATCAAATTTCAGGAATTATGGGGGTTCTTATTCTGGAAGCAAGGGTGTGACACAGGACAAGACACCAACTACTTGCTTGAAGGTGTTAGAGGAGAAGAATGAAGTTCCTGCAGTTATTCAACCTATACAAGCTAAGAAGGCCAACATTACCACTACTACAGGGAACAAAATCCTAATCCTTATGCCAAAAATTTTGGCAACAAGTGTTTTAAATGTGGGCAAGTATGCCATATTTCTAGTAGGTGTCCTCTTCGTAAGAGTGTTAATGTGGTGGATCATGATGATTGTGTTGATGAAGGTGATTGTCCAGAATATTGGGAGGATCCCAATGATGATGAAGAAGGTATGGAAGATCATGGGTCATTTGTGGTTAATAGATTAATGTTGACTACCCCTAGCGAAGAGGAGGATCCTGAAAGACACAACATCTTTCGCACCAAAGGGAAGATTAAAGATGTTGATATTCAGATTAATATTGACAAAGGGAAGATTAAAGATGTTGATATTCAGATTATAATTGACAGTGGGAGCAGTGAAAATTTGGTGGCTCGTGGTCTTGTAGATAAGTTGAAAGTTGAGGTAAAACCACATCCCTCTCCTTATTCAGTTGGTTGGATCAATGCAGTCGGCAATATTAAGGTACGTGAACAATGTCTTGTTCCTTTCTCTATTGGGCGATATAAGGATACTATTCTATGTGATATTATAAATATGACTGCATGCAATTTACTATTGGGTAGACCTTGGCAATTTAATCTTAATGTGGTGCATAAAGGGCAAGATAATTATCTTAGTTTCATGAAAGACGGAGCACATTTTAATTTATGCCCTTTAAAGGTTAAAAGTCCTTGTGTCATGGAGAGAAAGAAGCCTATTATTTCGCTTTGTACTGTTAATTAATTTTTGGATGATATTGTTGAGGCTAAATGTGTTTTTGCGGTGGTAAGAAAGGATGTGTCGGGTTCTGTGAGTTTGATTCCTAAATCCTTGGAATCATTATTGAAAGAATATGGTTTGTTTAATGCTCTCTCTTTTCATGGGCTGGGCTTGTATATTAGAGTGGGCTTTTTTGGGTAAAAAATTATGGTTTTTTTAATTTGATATATTATTAGTCTTTCTTAACATTTTGTACGCACAATTATTTCTCCTATTAAAATTAGAAGCACAAACATCAATTCTAATAAGAATTCTTGTATCATATGCAATGATAATCAACAAAAGTCAAGGTCAATCACTGACGGTTTGTTTCTAAAATGACCCGTTTTCAGTCGTGGTCAATTGTATGTTGCTTTTTCTAGGGTAACTACTCGCGCTGGGTTGAAGATATTAGTGTGTGACGAAGAGGGAAAGAATGTGGATGAAACAACAAATGTTGTTTACAAAAAAAAAATCAAAATTTGTAATTGTTACTGTTAATTTCATTATGAATAGTTTTTAATTACATTTTTAGTGACTTTTTTAATTGTTGAGTCTCCTTATTTGTCAAAGATTTTTAGCCGTGCGTATAACACACGGGTGTTATACTAGTTTTCTTAAACACACATGCGCGTTTAAATGTGGCTTATGAGAAGAAAGGACCAAATTAGGTGTGCAATCTGCCACTTTCTTGACTTGAATTTGAAGTTGTTGGCCTATGCTAGGTCGATCGTTGATGTGAAAGGAAAACATGATGTTTTGAAACTGTTGCCCTTGGTTAATGGTTGTACAAGTTGCAATAATATGGTGATTTCACCGGTAAGTTGCTCAATAGAACAGAAAATATGCTCGTCTGATAAACAAGGAATTTGGTATGTCAGTACAAGAATGAACCTGCAAGCGAAAATTCACATGCGGTCGGTTGACATTTCTGTGTAACTCAACTCAATCAAAATCAGGAATAAAAATACGGTCTCATTTCCAACTCGGAAATAATCATCAAATAAGAGATTGTAGAGTAAACCTAGAAAATAAAAAGATGTTCCGGCTCAGTTAGATTTCGTTGCGTGGCAGTTCAGGCTTCACTTCTAGATGCCATGACGAAAGGAACTGTCAATGTATAAATAAAAAAGTCAAAACATAAATGAAAATGAGGAGAAAGAAGCTCCTGGCAAAACTAACATCCATTAGAGCTGATTTCAGTTCTAAGCACCACCACCAACACGGTCATCAGCCCAGTTTCTGTACTGTTTCATTGATGATTGACTGTAAGAGCAAAAGCACTTTCAAGTTCACTTTCATAATAGATTAAGTCTTTCATTAAGAAAACAACCCGATTGAAAAAAAAAAGAGCAAAAGTACGCAAGAAAGCAAGTGAAGCCAGAGCAAACAGAGTATCCAACTATAAGCCAGAGCAAACAGAACAAACAGAGTATCCAACTACAAGGGAAAGCAAGGAGACTACTATGTAATGGTATGATTAAGTTGGCTCACATATATTTTTGCTATTACTAATTATCAATATATTTTTTCAATATTTCCTCTGTAACTTTCTCTTTTAGCTAGTAATAACTGTATATTGTATAACATTCATCCAAGTGCTATTTTTCAGGTTATGGACATGCTTGGACTTAGCTTATGGGATGTATGGAATTCTTCAGGACAGTCGTGAGTACCTAGGCTTGTGCATCTGATAGCATCCATTTTTGTTTTACTATTATCTAGTTTTTGCACATTGATTTTTCTTAGGCTCTAGAGGAACTGAATATCCTTCTATGGTGGCATTCTTTTAGCTTCATTAAATTCTTCTTCATTCTTTCTTTCATGATTTTCATTTGTTTTTGTTGAAGTCGTGTGATGGAAGTTGCACATCAACGTACTGACTAGAATAGTTTGGGGGTTCTTGGTTTGACAAATCGATATAGGACCTTAATGGGTGGTTAAAACGGGATTATTGTTGGGGTGTGTGTGTGTGGACAACAACCTTTCATATAAGTGCGGATTAGGTATAACTATATTGTTGCTTTACCTGAAAGGCTGGAATCTGCAGCTAAATGTTGAACAACTGTTCATGATTGGCGTTCAAAATGGTCTTGCATTCTCTAGGCGATTAATTTACAAATCAACAGACATATTATCCTCTCGTGACAGTGAGATCAATATTGTCTTTAAGAACATAATTGAAATAAGTCGGTCTTAAGAGTTGAGCCTGCTTATGTGGAGCTTGTTCCCACACCATTGAATCACCTCGTTTGACGTCATTTTCCATGGCTTAAAGCCCATAGAAGCCTCTTGTACTGCATGAATTATATAGGCTTGTTTTATTTCAGTTTTAGGAATCAGTTTATGGTTCGTAGTTTTTCAGAAACTAAAAAGTATGTGTTTGATTTAGTTTTGGCCCATAACTCACTTATATATACAAGACATACAATGCTCGAATAAAACCATAAACACTTGCCTTGGTGGTTATTGGTTCTATTAAAAACAAGGATGGATCGTGTTTTTTAATGAAACGTTCATAACATCCATTATACCCTTCTTTAATACCCAGACAAGGATGATTTTTTTTTTTAATGGAACTTCCATAATTCCCATGATACCCTTCTTTATTACCCATCATAAACATTTCTGATAGACCCAAATTAAACATGACCATTTCATATCACCCATAAACCATAAAGTAGAAATTCAGCTGAAATTAAACATGACCATTTCATATCATATGCTCGTGCCGTAAGGTGTTTGGTTATGTCCTTCAACGAGCGCAACCCTCGTGTTTAGTTGCCTGATTTGGAACCCTGAACAGACTGCCGGTAATAGGTCGGAGTGGAGGGCTGTGGGTGATGGGGGTTGATTTCCCTTTTTATTATGTGTATTCCTTTTTACTATTTTCTTCTTTGCTTCTTCCAAATTTTCCCCAACCTATTTCTTCTCTCTTTCTCTCATTTTTTTACGATGACATATAAGGATTCATGTTAACCGACCCCAATTTTTTTGGGACTAGGACTTTGTTGCTGCTCTAATGTGTATTTGATTTTGTTTCATAGGGTGATAATAAATCGTTCCTAGTTTGTAAGAAGAAAATGGCCACATCCCCACAAATGTTGTGCTGCTTCTGCCCTGCACCACTAAAACAATTTCTTGAGATAGTGGTGAACATTAGGGATGGCAATTTTACCGAACCCGATCTGAACCCGAGCATATCCGAACCCGTTAGGGTCGGGTTTGGTAGCCATTTTTGAAAACCCGTCGGGTTCGGGTTCGGTTTTTTAATGACACCCGCCCGACCCGAACCGAACCCGACTTAGTATTTTACATTTTTGCCTCTATATATATATATACATATATATATATATATATATATATATATATATATATATATATATATATATATATATATATATATATATATATATATATATATATATATATATATACTCCTCCGTCCAATTTGTTACTTCACGATTCTTTGTACTCATGTAAATTAAGGAGAGAGTATTATATTGAAAGTGTTGTGAGTGTGAAAGTAAAATAGGAGAGAGAATGAGTGGAGGGAATAGTAAATTATAATGGTGTTGTGAGTATTAAAATAATGTAGGAGAGAGAATGAGTGGGGTAGGGTTAATATTTTAATAATATAAAGTTTCCATTTTAGGTAAAAAACAAAGTGTGAAGTATGTATTTGGACGCCCATAATAGAAAGTGTGAAGTAAGTAAATGGACGGAGGGAGTATATATATATATACTCCCTCCGTCCCACCAAAATTGATACTTATTTCCTTTTTGGTCCGTCCCACCAAAACTGATACTGCCCAAAATGGCAAAGGAATCTTCACTATTTACCCCACTCATTCTCTCTCCTATTTCACTTTTACACTCACAACATTCTCTCTCCTAACTATTCCTCCCACTCATTCTCTCTCCTATTTAATTCTTCATACTCACAACATTTTCTTTCACTTTTTCTCTCTCTTACTTTTTCTTAATCCGCGTGCCCAAAAATTTGGTCTCAGTTTTGGTGGGACGGAGGGAGTATATAATATTAATATATACCCCTCCCTTACCCTAACCCTAATTATCCCTTCAGTCTCACCCTCCCCTACGCCTCAAAAGTTTTACTTTCGGAAGCCAGAGTATTAGGTTTGGGGCCAAGATTCATGACAATCTATGTGCAGAGGCTAGCTGTGAGTGTGATAATATCATAGTCAACTTTTTAACTGACGACTTCATCTCATCTGATGTTCCTTTTTTTTTTCTGGTAGATGGAGAGACGCATATATTATGATGAAGTTGAAGGGCTGACATCGGAGTGGCTGTGAAAAAAAAAATGGCTGGTTTACATGGCGGGTCGGGTTCAGGCCGGGTTCATACATGTCGGGTCGGGTTCAGTTTATGTGCTTTGATAATCGGGTCGGGTTCGGTTAGGTCAAACCCGACCCGAACCCGACCCGTTGCCATCCCTAGTGAACATGAAGTTCGATGAAGAACCCAACTATTCCAAGCTAATCTCTTTGTTCGAGGGACTACTTGGTCCCAACCCTGCCATAAGACCAATAAACACAGATGGTGCTCAAAAGGTGATCTTTTTGGATATATGACTAAAAAGAACAAAAAATTTGTTGGATGCGTATTGCTGATCTTATAGATTTTTTCTGATATCCTTGTTAGATTATCTTCCAAGTTGGCCAAAAATGTGGCAGATTGAATCTTGATGAGGAAGATGATGGACAACCCAAGAAGAAAGTTCGCATGGGAGTCCCTGCAACACAATGGATATCAGTTTATAATGCCAGGCTACCTATGAAACAGCGGTACAACTTTGCTTGTAGAAATTTATATTAGACCTTTTTTTGGATCTTATAGTTTTTTGAGGCCTGTGTCAATTTGCAGAGTTCTTACAATAATTTAGCGTCATTAGTGCTCTTATGATTCTTTTGCTCGTCATGTACATGCATTTGCCTTCATTTTTTCCAACATGGAGTTGGTAAATTCTGTTGGTGTCTTTACTGAGTCTTGCCTGAAATATGTGAGACAAAAACCCATTTGATCCCGTGATGAATCTGCCCAATTTATCTTAGCCTACTTCTTTATCCAAGACCATCTGGACTTTTTGCATGCTGCTGATCATTGTCTTGACTCTGGTTCCAAAAGAACAATGAGCCTTGTCATGTCCTGAATGTTTTCTCTTTATATGGATAAGTAAACTGCTCATTGTGTCCGTGTAGGTACCATTATAATGTGGCGGATGCAAGACTGCCACAACATGTGGAAAGAGGAAACGCTGATGGTTTACTTATAAGTTCTGTGGCATCCTGTTCCAACCTGTGGGCTCTTATAATTGACGCTGGAACGGGCTTCACTAACCAAGTCTATGAGCTTTCTCCTTTCTTCTTGCACAAGGTGAAACACCTTGGCATATTATTACGTAGTTTGTTCTTTCATTGATCTTCGAGTTGTATGAGATTATTAAATTCCTTATACATTAAATATTGCAGGAATGGATCATGGAACAATGGGAGAAGAACTTTTATATCAGTTCTATTGCTGGGTCTAACAATGGAAGTTCTCTTGTGGTGATGTCCAAAGGTATATTTGGTCTTGGAGTATATGAAAATGAATACGGATACTATAGTTGCTTATGGTCGATGCTTATTTCTGGTTTTCCATTTCACAAAAGCACATTTGTGCCGCATCATCATATGAAAAGGTGGTCTAATGGCATGTTTTTTCAATCATTTGATATTTTCGTGAATTTTGTTGACACGCAGTGCAGAGGTTTTGTTTTATACCCTCTCTGGCCCATAATAAATGTCGGTACTTTTCTTTTCGGTCCATCCCAGAATAATTGTCGCGTTTCTAAATAAGGGAAGAGACTCGGTGCAATTTTATCCTTGTACAGGCAATGTACAAACTAGTAAAACACCCTCCTTAAAAATGTTGACTAGTCAAATGCGATATTTATTTTGGGACGGAGGGAGTATTATTTTATTTGTCTATCTCTGAATGTGTCAATTACAAATATACGAGAAACAGAATGACCAGAATTGAACATGTTGATGGTTTTTGGATGATTACAAGAAATAAGATTCATTAGTGAAGTTATACTATTGAACTCCGTATTATGTTAGTTTCTTTCCAGAACCATGATTTAAATATGTATTGCTGGTTCTTAGAAGCGATGGTTTGCTAAGCTCTTATCCTGACATACTTCTTAATTTATTCCCTCCGTCCCGATTTAAGTTTCTTAGTTTGACTTTACACGCTTAATTAGGAACCAATGCAAAATGGGCAACAATAGTAGTGTGTTGGGGACATAATTGTTCAAAACACTATTCATAAAGCTAGTGGGGGAAAAGTAGATAGGTACGTAACCCTTTTTTTTGTTTTGTTTTGTTTTTTTGTAATTCTATGAAATCTATGGAATAAAGCAAACTAAGAACCTAAAACTGGGACTGACCAAAAATGAAAGTAAAAGCCTTAAAATGGGAGGGATGGAGTATTAAACAAATCTGTTGAATCCTGATAGTGATGAATGTAATTTGTTATTGGTTTTGGCAAGCCAAATTTAGTTGCTGAACTTTTTGTCTATGAACTGTTTTATGACCAAATTTTGGCACGCACCCAGTACTCTCAACAGTCGTACAAAGTAAGCGACTCATTTCCTTTTAAGTGGATTAACAAGAAGTGGAGAGAAGGGTTTCATGTGACATCCATGTCAACAGCGGGTACCAGATGGGGCGTGGTCATGTCTCGCACTGCTGGCTTCAGCGATTAGGTTCAGTTTCTTGCTCTCATTTGTTCTTACCAGTTCTTCTAAACTCTGAAATCCCCTTCAGCTTCTTTTCTGTTTATGATACACAAATAGTGCAACATGACTAGAGTTGGAGCCATAGTTGCGAAAGGCGCTCGCCTCTCGCCCGCCTCTCGCCATAATCGCGCCTGGGAGGTTTCACCGCCTCTACGGATTGTGGCGGTCGTTTTTGAAAAAGCGACAAACATAAGAAAATTCCGAGTCAAAGTAGGAATCAAGAAGCTGTCAAATTGGGATTCTAGGGTTTTCAATTTTATGGAAACATCGTCAATTTTTGGAATTCCGAGTTCGATTATGAAATTGATTAGGAATTCCGAAATCAATTAGGAAATCGATTATGAAATCGATTATAAAATCGATTATGAAATCAATTTCATAGACGTAAACCTAGCAATTGATCGACTCACCATTGACGACGACGACGACGAAGGCCCTTCGCAATTCGCAAATCACGGCACTTTTCAGGTTAGCGTCGACTCGTCATTGGTACTGCGTCTCTGTTTTTTTTTTTTTTAAACTCTCTTAAACGTCGATTTGTAAACCAAGCAATTTCGTGACTTGCGTCTGTCTCTTTTATTTTATTACGTTTGTTTTCTTTTTTTTTTCAACAACACCGTGTGTCTGTCTCTTTTATTTTATATTTATTACTTTTGTTTTCTTCTCTTTTTTTTCTACAACAACGTGTCTTCCTTTTTCATGGTTTTTAAGTTATTTTTTACTTTTTATTTTTCCTTTGTTTAATTATTGGTTTTTTCTATTTTTAAGTCGATGTTTAAATTTATTTTTTCATAAAACAAGAAAATACTTTTGTTATATTTTTAAATAATGTTCTTTCTTTCAGCTAGCTGTGAGATCATTATTAACAATGTCGAACATCTCCTCTACTAATTCTAAACGGAAGGATCCATGTTGGAAATACGTGACATTAAAAGATGAAAAAAATACAAATAATAAAAAATGTAATTTTTCCTAGGCGAAGTAGGCCACCACCACCACCTCTACACCTTCTTGATGAAGATGAGGAAGAAGAGGAAGATATAGAGCTCCTTGAGAAAGCACACGACTTGGATGGGAACGTAAATGATGACGAGGAAGATGTTGAGAAACTAGATGATGATGAAGAGGATAGTGTTTCTGTCGGGGGGATGGATTGGGGTCGAGGCTAAGATTTATAGGCCTTAACCCTTGCTTGACTTGCTTTTCCACGATTTTAGAACTTTATTTCCTTTCTATAGTGTTTTATACTTTAAATTCATTTCAATTTCTTAAACTAGTATTTATTTTGTTGATTTGAACTATGTGATTTAAATTTATGCACCTTTTGCCTTAAAATTATCTCTTTTGAGGTCTAAATTATGTTTAGGATATTATTATAAGTGAAATGACATTTATTAAATGTTTTATGTTAGTCCTTAATATGTTTGAATTTTTGTTCATATGTTATAGGTATATTTATATATTTTTCTAATATTTACTAATTTTTTTTTATTATTTTTCCGCCTTGCTCGCCTTTTTGCCGCTTTTCTATCACCTCGCCTTTCGCCTTTTCCAGGTGTGTATCGCCCGCCACTCGCCTTTCGCCTTTAACAACTATGGTTGGAGCATAGACTTGCACATCTGAAATAATTATTTCAAAATTTCAAACATGGAACGTATTCCCCAAAAGGGTAAGAAAGAAAACTTGTGTTGTGAACAAATGAGACCTTTGTACACAATATTGAGTCCGTGTTTAAGAAAACACTTCATCGCATTGTAGAGTGCCTTTTCAAAACATTGGACCTTTTGAGTTCATCATTACCTGTGAGACTGAGCAATAAGCCAAAAAATCTCGCATGAATCTTCTAGCTTGCCTTTTTGATGAACGAGGGTTACAATTAGATGACACCAGTGTCTGAAATTTTTATGTTAGAAAAATAATACTCCTCATGTGTCCCTAAATGAATGTCGATTTTCAAGAAATTTTTGTCCCAAAATAATTGTCATTTTTGGAAAGAACTTTGTCCCTAAATGTTTTTTACCAAATCTTTTTCACTAGTCACTTTATTGTTGCAAAACTAAATGTTTGGAAAGTGGAAAACAAGAAAATTTATGCATCTTTGCCATTAAAACGTATAAAAAACACACATTTTCAGAATGTTTCTTAAAATGAATTTGGGGCATTCATTTAGGGACGGAGGGAGTACTTTAAAGGAGAGATCCAAAAAAATGAGAAATGGTACGGAGGGGTCATGTTGATTCATCTGTTAGTAGAGCACAGTTTATTTGGACGATTCTTGTTCAATTTTGTATTGTTTGGCTGGGAAATGATTTTCATTATGATAGATGTTTTAGAGAGTTTGAGGATCATTAAAAATCTATGATTATTGTGCGGCTCCATGTGAGACTTAGCGTGCAAAAGAGTATTTAATCCCCCCTCCTTTTTCTCTTTCTATTCTTGGTGTGGTGTGGATGTGTATTGTGGGACATGGGATGGATTTGTGAGAGCTCTGTTCATAGCTCGGTCCGTCTGCAGTATTATCAGATGGGGCTCGAAAAAAATAAATTGTTTACATGTAGAGAAAATAAATAAATAAAATGAAAAATGTTGGAATGATGGTAATTGATTTGTGAAAAAGTGTTCTCCCTTTAACATTTTATGGGTAAACACCCGCTCTATTTCTGGGTGATAATGGGTTTTTCGTCTCATTTTCTCCCTTTTGTCAATTTTATGTTCGCAAAAGAACAATTCTACTCCACAATCTTCAATATATTTTTGATTTTGCATAAAATTAATAAAAGGGGCAGTGTGACTTATCCAAACCTTAGGGGGGTGGGCAATTGGTAAAGAAGACATTAGCTTGTGTGTGTAGGTCTTAGTTTAAGGTAGGGATTATTGACATTGCTTTTGGGTTTAAATGTGCAGGAGAAGTGGGCAAAGAATCTCTATCTTGCTTGTGTTTGCTATGGAAGAACTGTGTCTTGATTATTTTCAAGCATGTTAGAGAGGCTAAGCTGAACGGAGGATATGTTAAAAGACAAGAAGGCCGACGGGAGTGAGGATTATTTCTTCTCTTTAACGTTGTATTTTGCATTTCAAGTGTAAAAAACGGAAAATGATGCTAGGGAGAGAGTTTATCTGCATCATCAAGAGCATTCAATGTTTGTTTGTAAAACATTATTTATACCGAAGTAGTAGCTGTATAGTTTGCAGGTCCATAAGCACCTCTTAGGCAGGCAGGCGATGGTGATCTCAACAAAATTAGCCTTTGTATTTGATACAGGTAGACGTGTCAAAATTTATGTTTTTGCTTGCCATTTGTGTCGGAATCACACTGATGTTTGAACTTTGAATATGGCTGTGGTCACGAATTGGAAACATCATCGCGTAAAAGTAAACACACATCATAAGTTAATAACGCGTAATAGCAAACATAAAATGAGATTAATTTTGAAAAAGTAAACACACATCATAATTAAGCTGAAATCGAGCAAATTTGAAAAAAAATCCGGTCATTAATTTTGGGATAAAGGTAGTACGAAAATGTGGTATAATGAAACAAGTGAAGGGAACTCGATAAAAAATATCAGAGAGCAATTGAACTTCAAAATTAAGACAATTGAACTTCAAAATTAAGACAGTTTATTTAGCTTTTAATTTATGATACTACATCAAAGGTAGTATGTTACATTAGGATAAACTTTGCACATGCTTGTAAAGGCAACAATAAGAATACATACTATAAGTATTTGGTCTTACCTACAGAATTTGCGGGTTGCAATTTTCACATACACCCAGTCCATCAAGTCATTCGTGAAGCGAAAAAAGGCATGTCTACAACGGCGATTGAGAAGCAAAGCACCACATATTCCCCAAAATCCAGTAACGAAACCTGAAGCCATACCAATGTAGTGCCATTTCGTAAACTCATCATCATCATTCTCTCCTCTGTTTTCTTCACCACCAACAACAATTGGTGGGGATTCATCACCAAGGCATTTTGTTATAAGCGGAGGCCCACAAAGTCCAACATTACCAATATACTTGGATGCATCTTGGCTTTGAATTTGAGTGCTTGATGGTATTTTCCCCGAAAACTCATTGTACGACAAGTCTAGATAACTTAAGAAATTAAGCTGAGACAAACTCGTAGGTATCTTACCAGAAAATCTGTTTCTAGATAAATCGAGAGATAAAATTGACTTCAGCTGACCAACCTGTTGGGGAACCTTACCATGCAATGCATTTCTGGATAAGTTCAGAGCTACTAACTCAAACAGCTGTGTTATTTCATTTGGAATTTCTCCACTCAAGTTATTGCTTGAGAAATCAATGAGCTTCATTAATCTCAGATTATTTCCAAATTCAAGCTCTCTACCTTGCCATCCTATCACTGAATAGTCAATGTAGAATACGTCAACCCCGAAAAAAAATGTGTTCCCAAAGATAAAATGAGATTGATGATTATTAAGTTCAATTCCCTTCTGAACCATGGCACTGAGGTTGTTTAAACATGGAGGAATGGTTCCGTGTAAGTTGTTTTGAGAAAGGTCAAAGACTTGAAGTTCATTTAACCGACATAAATTTAAAGGGATGGTCCCATTAAATTTATTTGATCGCAGACCGAGAACGTGGAGCTGCGATACATTCCCACCAATCCAAGCAGGTACATTTCCGGTTAGCTTGTTTACTCCAACATCCAAGAAGATTAAATGTACACAATTTGACAAGGACAGAGGAAGCTCCCCTTCAAAGCTATTGTTGTACAAGTATAATGATTCCAAGCGAAATAAGGATCCAATAGAAGACGGGATTTCCCCAGAAAGTCTGTTGTGCGCTAAGTTAACAACAGTAAGATTTCCTAGTTTTCCCAAACAATCTGGAAGCCCTCCGGTTAGTAAATTGTATGAGATGTCAAGAAAGGACAAGGCCGCATCACTTAATTGGCATAAGAAATCGAGATTCCCAGCAAATTTATTCCTTGAAAGATTTATCCATGAGGAAGTAGAAGGAAACAATGGTATCGGGCCCTCAAAATTATTTGAACTCAGGTCAAATCCTTGATGCGTCTTTGATGATAAATCAGGTATGATGCCTCCGAAATTGTTTGAAGATAAATTCAAAATTGGAGATCGTGTCGAAAGGTCCCACAACCATGGTGGGATGCTATCTGAAATTCCATTGCTGGAAATATCAAGATAGATAAAGTTTTTCTGAGTTCTAATCCAATTTGGAAAAAGTGGGCCAAGATTGCAAGATCTCAAGCGGATAAAATCTAGCTGAAAATGGGGAGACCATTGAGGGCTTACTTTTATTTGTAAAGCATTGCCGGACAAGTCGAGATGGGTTAAGAGTGAGAGATTTGAAAAGTGAGCTTCAGAGAGAGTACCAGTGAGAGAGTTGTAAGAGAGATCCAAGTACTCAAGCTGTGAGAGTGTCCCCATGTTTTTAGTAATAGTTCCGTTCAGCTGATTGCCGGACAGGGATAACCCTCTCAGGGAAGAAAACCTTATGATACCATCAGGCAATGGCCCATAAAGTTTGTTACTGTCAAGGATCAACGACTCTAGAAGATTATCAGAGAGATCAAGATATTGAAGAAAGAGGCTGCTGCTCAATTCGAACAACCAGGAATACATGGATGATGTAAAACCATTAGAGGAGAGGTAAAGCTCTTTGATTGAAGTAGAAGAAGAAGCGTTTATCGAAGGAGAACTGACCTTTGAGAGCTGACAACCAGAAAACCCCACTTCAGAAAGAAATGGGAGGGTCTTAATTATGTCGACCCAGTGAGTTGCTCTACTGAGGTCAACATAGTACATATTGAGGGTTTCCAAGGAAGATAGACGAGACAACCAATCAATGTTCTCAACAGAGAGGTTAAAGCTAGGATCGGAGGAGAGATCAAGATAATTCAAGTTAGAGAGGTTTCCAAGTTGCGATGGAACTACTCCGGAGAAGTTACAGTAACTGAGGTCAAGGTAATTTAAATTGGTGAAGGAACCAAAAAAGTTGGGGATTGGTCTGTTTTCAAAATCTATATTACTAAGGTCCAGATAAGTCAATTCCCGCAATTCAAACAATGAAGAACTAATTTTACCTGCTAGATCTGAACCCCCAAGATCAAGTTTGATTACGTGACCAGTTTGGTTGCTGCACTCTACTTCACTCCATTTGCAGCAATCTTTGGAACTCCAGTAAGGGAGACGGCCGTCATCATCATCATCATGTATAATTCTAAGGCCAGCTCTGAAAGAAAGAAGTGCTTGTCTCTCCTTATCAATGCATCGAATGATTTCATTAGAACCATTTTTAAAACTAAGGGATGAGGAGGCACTAACACAACTCACACACAACAATACTAGAAGAACTACAACACCCAACATTGTCTTTTTTTTTTTACTAAAGAAAGAAACACGAAAGGACCGATTGATTGATAAATAAAATTGTGATAAAATAAGATGTATTTATAAGTAGAAAGGAAATACTCCCTCCTCTCCTTTGGTCCAAATGAAATGAATTCTAAAGTTTCCACAACCAAACTTAAAAGTCAATAATGGAGGCAACCCGTTCATTTATAATTGATGCAGACAGACAACTACTCAAAAGAAAATATGTCCAAATGAATTGAATTCTAAAATTTCCACAACGACTTAAAAGTGTTGACCAATAATGGAGTCAACACATTCATTTATAATTGATGCAGACAACTACTCAAAAGAAAATATGGTCCTCATTTAATTTAATTATGTGGTACATGAAATTTGATGTGACTCTTGGCAAAAATATAAAAAAGAAAGAAAAGAAAAGATCAGAATCTCGGCTGAATGTAATATATTATTTTTATATTATTACGAGTTTTTTTTTTTTTTCGGGTACATGAGTTTTTCAATTATATATTATTTTCTCTACCATTGGACCCTCTTAGTTTTTCTCTTAAGTAATTATTATGAAAAATGTAAAAAAAATATAAATATAAAAACCCCTCAATATCACTTTTCCTAAGCTAGTTACACTAGCGTGGGGATCCAAGACAATAATGAAGAGGGAAATATATAGTCCATTATTTTGATAGAAATATATTTGTGTGCTCCAATGGAATGGGGTTAAATGAGACGTATGAAATATACTACAATGGTCAAACATGTTTGATAACGTACACCAAGGGAAAAGTTGGTTAAATCGTTTTGAGTGTTCCATACAAATTAAAAAGCAGGGCCCTCAATAAATCAACCTTCATTTAGACACGCTATATGGTCCGTATTAGATCGTCGAATCGGAAATTTTCACAAGATGTATATATAAGGATGTATATATAAGGAAATACTCCCTCCTTTGATCCCAATGAAATAAATTCCAAATTTTCCACAACGACTCAAGTGTTGACCAATAAAATTATTCCCAAATGTTAAAAATGAAAAAACTTAGTACTAAAATTGTTGGCTTGTTTATATTTATTATTTATATAGCTAGACATTTTATAGAGTAAATTTAAATGTTATATATTGAACTGATACCATATTAACCTCTATGATTGAGTATTTATATTCTTAAATTTTTTAGGATTGAATTTTATTGCAACGTAAGGTTAAGATGAATGTTTAAAAGAAATTAATTAGGAAATGATTAATTGCAAGAGGAGAATAATTAATACAAATAGGTAAACATTTAAAATTAATTAATTATTGTATGTGCGATTGAATTTTACTGGAGACACATAAATTTGTTAAATTAAATAACTAAAAATAAATAAATTAGGAGGTAATAATGGTACCACAAAAATCATATTTTTTCCTAATGTACCAAAAAATAATTTTTATTATAATGGTCCAAATAATATTATAAAGCATTGGCCTATAGAATGTATACAATGGTGGTGAAAAGTCCAGTTTGGGGTGGAACGGAGAGAGTATATGATAGTACAATCTAATGGTCTTGAATTGAAAATGATTATTTGTCTGATCTAACAACACGTTTGAGAATGTATACAATGGGAAAGATTTTTCTAACAAATTTGATTACGTGACCAGTTTGGTTGCTGCACTCGACTTTTATTTTAGGAATAAAAATGGACAGCAAAGTCTCAGTGGCTCTTAATCTGACACAGTTAATTAATGCATGATTATATACCACTAATTGAAAATAAAATTATTTATTCTAACATGTTGTAGCTACTCCTTCTTGACCTATACTAAAGATGAACATAAATGATTTATAAACCGTCTTACCCATCAAATAATTGCATGATTGTGCTGTTAATGCATAATAAGAAAAGAATTATATTTTACGATTTTATTTATTTACTTATTTCCAGTTGGAATTTTAATGCAGAGATATATTAGAAAACTAGTATATCATTCGTGCATTAAACGTACGAACAATTTTTTTTTAACAAATTGCAACTTTGATAAATTGCAAAGACTAAATCCAAATAATTATTATAAATGTGATATACAAAAGTGATATATAACATTTGAAGTTTGAAAGTCGCTACACATGTTCATTTTTAACCCTCAAGATGAAGTTTGACTACGTGACCAGTTTGGTTGCTGCACTCAACTTCACTCCATTTGCAGCAATCTTTGGAACTCCAAGGAAGGGAGACTTTCGTAATCATGTATAACTCTAAGCCAGCTCTGAAAGAAAGAAGTGCTTTTCTCTCCTTATCAATGTATCAAATGATTTCATTAGAACCATTTTTAAAACTAAGGGATGAGGAGGCACTAACACAACTCACACACAACAATACTAGAAGAACTACGACACCCAACATCGTCTTTTTTTTTCTAAAGAAAGAAACACGAAGGATTTAATATAGGTTGATTGATAAATAAACTTTTGATTACATAAGATGTATTTATAAGTAGAAAGGAAATACTCCCTCATTTGGTCCAAATGAAATGAATTCTAAAGTTTCCACAACCAGACTTAAAAGTCAATAATGGCAACCCCTTCATTTATAATTGATGCAGATAGACAACTACTCAGAAGAAAATATGTCCAAATGAAATGAATTCTAAAGTTTCCACAACGGCTTAAAAGTGTTGACCAATAATGAAGTGTTGGCTAATAATGAAGTCATGCCCTCCTTTATAATTGATGTGACTCTTGGCAAAATTTCCACAACTACTTGATTAATAATTGAGTCATCCCCTCCTTTATAATTGATGTGACTCTTGGCAAAATTTCCACAACTACTTGATTAATAATGGAGTCCCTTCTTTATAATGGATGCAGAACACTACACTCAAAAGAAAATATGGTCCTCATTTAATTATGTGTTACATGAAATTTGATGTGACTCTTGGCAAAAAAAAAAAAAAGATTAGAAAAGAAAAGATCTAAATCTTGGTGAATGTAACATGTGCTTTTAGATTATTACAATTTTTTTTATTTCGGGTACATGATTTTTCCAATTATATATTATTTTCTCTACCATTGAACCCTCTTAGTTTTTCTCTGGAGTAATTATTATGAAAAATCGTAAAAAAATACTCCCTCCATCTCGCCCGAAGTGTCTCAACTTTTCTTTTTGGGCGTCCCATTTAAAATGTCTCAATCCCAAATAGGAAAGTTTTTATTGTTTTTATACTCTTCCTATCCCACTCATTCTCTCTCATACTTTACTTTTATACCCACAACATTCTCTCTCCTAACTATTCCTCCCACTCATTCTCTCTCCTATTTAATTTTTCATACTCACAACATTTAACCTTTTTCTCTTTCTTACATCACTTTCCTTAATTCTCGCACCGATTTCATTTTGAGACACTTCGGCTGGGACGGAGGGAGTATAAATATTAAAATCCCTCAATATCACTTTTCCTAAGTTAGTTAGACTAGCGTGGGGACCCAAGATAATAATGAAGAGGAAATATATAGTCCATTATTTTGTTAGGAGTTTATGTGTGTGCTCCAGTGGAATAGCCTTAAATGGTTAAACACGCTATACGATTCGAATCAGATCGTCGAATCAGAAATTTTCACTTATATATAAGGAAATACTTGATAGAGACAACTTTACTCAAAAGAAATTAATTAGGAAAGAAGCAATTGCAAGAGGAGAATAATTAATACAAATAGGTAAATATTTAAAATTAACTAATTATTGTATGTGCAATTAAATTTTACTTGAGACATATAAATTTGTTAAATTAAATAACTAAAAATTACCTATAAAAAAAAAAGACATTTTCTTGTAATAATGTACCCTCTTTATTTTTGTGTTAATTATTGAGTTCAGCTAAATATTTGTCGAATATGGCAAGCATGTTCAAACATGTTGATGCAAAGCATCTTATGAATAGTAAAGACAAAATAAAAAGAAGAAATCCAAATAAAATCATCATTTTTCTCTATGCTTTCAATCAAGAGGGTAACTTTTATTCTCGTTTAATTCTTACTACTAATAAAGATGTTTGTTCTTTATTTTGTCAGAGGTAAATTAATCTCTTTTTTTTGTTTTAACTCCCTCCGACCCATAATGAATGTCACATTTTCCTCTTTGTCTCGTCCCAAAATAAATGTCTCGTCCCAAAATAAATGTCGTGTCTCCAAATAAAGAAATGGACTACTGCACAAACGAGTAAAACACATTTTTTTTTTTTTTTCAAAATGTTGATAAGTGTAAGGTGACATTTATTATAGGACGGATGGAGTAATGTGAAAATGAATAAAGATTTGGTGAGAAGAACATGGTTATATATATATATATATATATATATATATATATATATATATATATATATATATATATAAAGTAGATAGAATCCCTTCTTCGGTCCCAATAGACATTATATTTCTTGACCTGCAAGTAAATCAAACTCTAAACCCAAAAAAGACGTTAGCCAGATTCCTATTATAAAGTCACACAATAAAAGAGAATGAAGTTGTTCCAAATCTAAGAAAATATGACCCTTAATTACTTAATTATGTGGTTCACAACATTTTATGACTCTTGACCGAATACTAGTGTCTTCATGTGTAGAAAATACGGTCCTTATATTTAATAATGTGATTGATGATATTTAATGTGACTCTTGACTAAATGATCCATTTATAGGTGTAGTTGAGTCTTTTTTTTTTTTTTTATGGCTCATGATTTTTCTTATTTTTGTTCTCCCTCATTGGACCCTCATACTTTTTAAATTTATTATTTTATTTATCTTTCTTACATTTTTCAAGTTATTATTTGAACATTCATTTTGGGATGTAGGGATTATGTGATAGTTACACTGGCGTGGATCCCATAAACAAGGCAAAACCCATATTTTTGTTACAAAAGAAATCATGTTTTTGAAATGTCCTCATTGAAGTTTATATATATATAAATATATATAAAGCAGATAGAACCCCTTCCTTCTTGACCCATAAGTAAATCAAAACTTTAAACCCAAAAAAGGCATTAGCAAGATTCCTATTATAAAGTCACACACACACAGAGTATAGAATCAAGTTATTCCAAATCAAAGAAAATATGGCCCTTAATTATGTGTTTTACAATAATCAAGTTTTAGTTCAAAATACTATTTTCTCTGTCCCAAATTCAATGTCAAAAAATAAAATAAAAAATTTGCTCCTATCTTAGGGTAAATTTGAATTTTTGTTTTTTTTTGACATTTATTTTGGGACAGAGGGAGCACTGTATTACAAATTAGAAGTCAAGGAGTTTTAGTTCAAACGGCTTATTACAAGTGAATAAAATTAAATAAATTAAAAGAGACATGTGTACATTATCTTCAAAAGGCTTTAGCAAAATTAGTAATAAGAAAATTGAGTTACTGTTACATAAATGGACATCAGAGACTCTTCCAATACATGAAACCAAGTTATTTGGCAAGAAAACTTTTTGGCAGAGCCTTTCGGGTTCTGAACAGCATCATTTCCCATCATAAACGATAACCATCCATCCGCTTCTACGAATTAACTGGCTTGCCATTTAATTTTGGGAACGGGTCTTGCTTGCTCAGAACTACCACTTTGCTCTTATGCGCAAAGTAGCCTTTCATAAGATTCTTGTATATCAAAATGGACATAATGCACTCAACACAAAGAAAATTTTATAATCAAAAGAGAATACTTCCACCTTTCGTAACCTACAGCTACACTAACTGGACAATTGAAAAAAAAAAAACTTGGAAATAAATGAGTTTCCGATCAACGCTTGTGGAATTTTGTGTTAATTTTTTTTTTTTGTTATATTTATTTATTTTAAAAAAAAATTGGGGGGGGGGTGGTGGTGATGGGGGTGTGAAGAACTACGGTAGAAAGTAAATGAAACCGTACCTCAACCAACTTATACTTGTCCAAGAGTGAATTCTTAGGCAAGATGGACAAGACCTTATGAAAAGTAAGGAAAGCATATTGTGCCGATACAGGCACCTAAGAGCATGACTTCTACAACAAACAAAATCGCATGAACAAGTAGATTTTCAGCAAAATTCATTTCTGCAGCTGGAAAGGGGCATGAGGCCTGAGGCATACGCATTTCAAGGAAACAAACTTGTCCCCCGTTTTGCTGTTTATTTTGAACTATTTTATGCCCTGTTTAGATTTTCATTACCATTTGATATCATTCTCTAGATTTCATAATGTCAATTGGTAGGTAAAGAAAACTTTTAGATACATAATACTCCCTCTGTCCCAATCTAAATGTCTCAAATGGTCAAAATTGTTAAGTTTGACTGAAACATAATATTCCCTCCGTCCCAATCTAAATGTCTCAATTTTGACCATTTGAGACATTTAGATTGGGACGGAGGTAGTAATAAAACAAAATAACATCAAAGGCAAACAAACTAATGAAGGGAACAGGTTCCAGCTCTTAAGTATTTACTATGAGGCCTAAAAGGACAAGAAAAATCAGGCACAGCCATCTAAAAAGAAAGTCCTAATGAGTAAATAATGGTGATTAGGAAATCACTTATTGGGTAACCATATCAATCATGACTAATTAATCAATCCACACTTTGAAACTAACCGATTAGTTGAAAATTTGAAATGATTTCCTCATGAAGATCATAAAATGTCAATACAAAAATATATGCAGCAAGAAGACCCGAATCGAACCTTATATTTGCCTCACTGTGGGAATTACAATTTCTCAAGGCATATGATAGTTTATGATCAGCCTGCAGAATACAAGGGACAAATATTACAAATATAAGCATAATGGGTGGTTAATCTCAAATGGACACACATAAATGCGAACCACAATAGAAGTTGAGAACAAACATTGAATGAAGTTCAACTTAGCATAATTAACAAAAATTTCAGATTTGCTCTAAGTTCTATAACCTAAGGGGAAAGGTAGGGTTTGTTATTTATAGCTCACATCTTGAAATTAAAAAAAATGTAGCTACACACTCTAAATATATGAGATCTTTAATGCTGTCAGATACACTTTTAAACCGGGTACCAAAATACCAAGACAGAGGTGTGTTGCCGCGGTCTATTTGAAACCAACCCAAGTATCCTTAACTCAAGTCCAACAAGCGAGTAGCTCAAGTCTAACTACAAGGACCAGGATGGAACAAAAAAGAGATACGTACATAAGAATATATCAAGTACCAATTAATCACCACTAATCCTTAAAACATGCACACCAAAGACAAAATGGATACTGTTGCATGTGTCATAACATCAAAGATGCCATCATTGTGGTGAAATGAAAAATGAGACTACTTACAGCACGAAAGTTTTCATTGAACACTTCCAGGCGACCAGTGTAATACATATAGGTGCCTGAAATGGCATACCAAGGAAAAGATAGCTCTTATAGTTTTAAATCTAGTTTCCATGATCAAAGATTCAGACGATGAAGTCAACTCTCACCTTATCCCTGACAGGAATTCTTCAAAATCAAATATGCGAGCGGCTTCAATACTTCTTATCACACTTCGGCAAAGATGAACTGTGCTGCCGCAAAAAGTAGTAGAGCACAAAGAGATCAAAGCATGTCACACAGCCAATTCGCGAATTCATAAACATTGTCGGTGGGAAAGTTTGCACATCTAAAGATTTGTTTGAACTACATAGACACAAATGCATATACATATATCATACAAACACATACTAATGCAAGTAAAATGGGTCCCTTCAATAACATGTTACTATTACTTCGCAACCTCTAGTGGAATTCATTTTTGATACCCAACAGAGCTTCAGGTTTCTTCATAAACTATTGATTGGTTTAAGCAAAAAACGAATCTCCACCATTTACATGCACACTTCTCAATGATAAAGCAGGTTATTGTATCAGAGTTGCCTACAATTAGAATAGGCAGGATTCAACCGGCTGTACTTCTGGTGGTGGCAGAGCTAAAAAAGAAAAAATCAGATAGCTATCCATCCATGTTCTTAAGCAAGTTCAAAATAAACTGAATATCAATCATTCTTGAGTATATAAAAAGCTCACGGTAACATCAAGAACTATAACAAATCGTGGATGGTAAGTTCATTATGTGATGATACCCGTAAAATCTCTGCTACTCCCTTCGTCCCAAAATGAACGTCCAAAAAAGATTTCAAATTTGCTCTCGACAAATGCAACCTATAGAATGTGCAAATACCTGGACGCCTATTGAAAGCTTCACAGGACTTTTGAAAATTAAGGAAAGCATATTGTGCCAATACAGGGACCTAAGAGCATAACTTCTACAACAAACAAAATCGCATGAACAAGTAGATTTTCAGCAATATTCATTTCTGCTTGCTCTGCAGCTGGAAAGGGACATGAGGCCTGAGGCATACGCATTTCAAGGAAACAAACTTGTCCCCCGTTTTGCTGTTTATTTGAACTATTTTATGCCCTGTTTAGATTTTCATTACCATTTGATATCATTCTCTAGATTTCATAATGTCAATTGGTAGGTCAAGAAAACTTTTAGATACATAATAATAAAACAAAATAACATCAAAGGCAAACAAACTAATGAAGGGAACAGGTTCCAGCTCTTAAGTATTTACTATGAGGCCTAAAAGGACAAGAAAATTCAGGCACAGCCATCTAAAAAGCAAGTCCTAATGAGTAAATAATGGTGATTAGGAAATGACTTATTGGGTACCCATATCAATCATGACTAATTAATCAATCCACACTTCGAAACTAACCGATTAGTTGAAAAATTGAAATGATTTCCTCATGAAGATCATAAAACGTCAATACAAAAATATATGCAGCAAGAAGACCCGAATCGAACCTTATATTTGCCTCACTGTGGGAATTACAATTTCACAAGGCATATGATAGTTTATGATCAGCCTGCATAATGGGTGATTAATCTCAAATGGACACACATAAATGCAAACCACAATAGAAGTTGAGAACAAACATTGAATGAAGTTCAACTTAGCATAATCATCTATGTCTCCTCTAAGTTCTATAACCTAAGGGGAAAGGTAGGGTTTGTTATTTACAGCTCACAACTTGAAATTAAAAATGTATCTACACACTCTAAACTGGTACCAAAATACCAAGACAGTAGATGTGTTATGCCGTGCTCTATTTGAAAGCAACCCAAGATCCTTATCCCTAACAAGCGAGTAGCTCAAGTCTAACTACAAGGACCGGATGGAACAAAAAGAGATACGTACATAAGAATATATCAAGTACCAATTAGTCACCACTAATCCTTAAAACATGCACCAAAGACAAAATGGATATCGTTGCATGTGTCATAACATCAAAGATGCCATCATTGTGGTGAAATGAAAAATGAGACTACTTACAGAAGAAAATTTTCAAAGGAACACTTCCAGGCGACCAGTGTAATACATATAGGTGACCTGAAATGGCATTCCAAGGAAAAGATAGTTCTTATAGTCTTAAATCTAGTTTCCATGATCAAAGATCTCAGACGATGAAGACAACTCTCACCTTATCCCTGACAGGGAATTCTTCAAAATCAAATATGCGAGCAGTTTCAATACTTCTTATCACACTTCGGCAAAGATGAACTGTGCCAAGCTGCAAAAAGTAGTAGAGCACAGCAGGATCAAAGCATGTTACACAGCCAATTCGCGAATTCATAAACAATGTCAGTGGGAAAGTTTGCATATCTAAAGATTTGTTTGAACTACATACACACAAAGAAATATCTTCACCTTAAAGCTAATGGTGCAAATAGAAGCATATGTAACATATCCATGTCTATATCTATATTTATGTCTATATCTATATCTATTGTACTAATAGAAGCATAAACTAGCAAAATATCTCTTTTTGGACCAATCCCAACCATTTACTTTATCACTACCATATTCTCTAACTTGAATGCATTTTTTAAATTCCCTTGAAAACAACAACAATTTCTATATCAGTGGCTACCCAGTGGCGAAGCCAGAAATTTTCAGAATGGGCGTCAAGGCTAATTCTAAAAATATGTTGTTGAGGAGTCCAAATTTAGTATAAAAGGGGTCCATGTAATAATTTAGTGCAATCTTTACCTAAAATTAAGGGGGTCAAATGTATAAATCCATCATTTAAAGTAGTAAAAAACCATTTTTCTAAAACTAGAAGGAGCTAAATTAACACTATCCAATATTTTTTTGGTCTAAACTACCGGTATTCGAACACTATCCAAAATTGAAGGAGGTCAAATGACCCCCATACCGCATACGAGGCTTCGCCACTAGGAAGCCCACTCACCATTAGATGCCTCTCTGTCTCAATAATTTCTTTATTTACAAGACCGTCTCAATGATTTCTTCTATATTTATGATTAATGGTTGCTTAAGGTTAAGTGTATTTTGAGCAGTTGGATCTCAATTGTTTTCCGGTTTGGTCAGGAAGGGGATTCATTAGTGCTGCCTTGCATGAACTTCAGCTTAACCAACCTACATAAGTGATTTAAAGTTCATTATTCTTAAAATCATTTGTTGCTTCTAAAAATAAAATTATTAATGTGTAAATTCACTAGTAGTAGAAATAGATTGATCAGTATGCATTTGTAAAATTATTCGATAACGTGAAATTGTCAACTTACGGTACAAACCCTTGCTACAAGTGTGTATGTATACACAATAGGAAAGCTGGGAAAGGGAAGGGAATGAGACAGGAAGAAGAAAAAAGAACCACAGAAGAAATCATCACCTTGAAATAAACTTTGAACAGCTGGCAAGTGACGTATAATATTCCAACACGTTTTGGGCCTTTTACCTACAATGTAGAGGTCCACTGTCATACAGTTAGCTAAACAAACGCAACATGCACAATTATCTAAGATGATTTCTATGTAGTTTTCAACATCTGTCAAATATGCATCCAACTAAGTTACTTGTAAACACCTGTCATGCAACCCTGACATAGTGATCTATTCTCAATTTTATTCTCGGTCCGTGTTAAAAGGAGAAATTCTTAAAGAAAAGAGTGCTTTATGCCATGCAGTTTTAAGCTCTACATCGTCCCCTCAATTGAGAAATGCATAATCGTAGACCTTGGTGAATCAGTAGTGATAACTTCGGTACCATGCAGCACATGCGTTTTGGTCACTGAAACGGTACACACAGTTTAAATTGATCCTAATACAATTTTGTAGATGGACAATTTGTCCATTTGTTTGTAAATTGATCCTAATACAATTTTCCTAAACACACATGCGCGTTTAAATGAGGAGCATGACAAGAAATGACCAAATTGGGTGTGCAAACTGCCAATTTCATGGCTTGAATTTGAAGTTGTTGGCCTATGTTAGGTCGATCGTTGATGTGAAAGGAAAACTTGAAGTTTTGAAACTGTTGCCCTTGGTTAATGGTTGTACAAGTTGCAATGATATGGTGATTTCACCGGTAAGTTGCCCAATAGAACAGAAAATATCCTCTATGGTGATTTCACCGGTAAGTTGCCCAATAGAACAGAAAATATCCTCGTCTGATAAACAAGGAATTTGGTAGGTCAGTACAAGAATGAACCTGCAAGCGAAAATTCACATGCGGTTGGTTGACATTTCTGTGTATCCGATTGAAAAAAAAAAAGAGCAAATGTACGCAAGAAAGCAAGTGAAGCCAGAGCAAACAGAGTATCCAACAATAAGAACAGAATTTAATGAATTTCTCATGTGCACCAGGACGGCATAGTAATTCCGTTCTCTCACCTTTAGATGACAGTCATGTAGCCACATTCATCGTTCAGTGGAGGAAATGGAGGGAAATCTGGTGATAAACAGAATCTCAGTTCGGAAATACAAGACATACAGAGCATAATGTTACAACTATGTATTATTAATGGTCAATAACTAATAGAAGTGGCCACCTTGAACATGGAAACAAGTATTAGGAGACAAATATTCCAATATACAAATGATGCTCATCTACCATCGGAGAGAGCCTCCAGAAAAAAAAAAAAAGTGTACCTCTAATCTACATCTTTCTGACCGCATCAAGTCCGTTGAACAGCACATCTAGCGGTACTCCCGCTCGCTCTTTTGGACAAACCAAAAAAACTTATGTACAGATCCTTTTTTCCCATGTAGTATGTATATCAAAGAACAACAATATAAGTTCCCCATTGCTTATACCATATACTAATTTTCATTGAATGCGATATTTCTTACAAGATCAAGTTCCCAGGAGAGTCACTAGTGACTGCTTCTTCATGGTATAATCCTTCCCACTTGCCATAAAGGAATGATCTATCAGAAGCACAAGAGACCACTGTGTTAGTTCAGTAACTTCTCTCTCGCCTGCAAATCATCAAAGAACACAACCATACCAATTGAAGCACAAGTTGCCGATAA
The DNA here is from genome assembly GCA_022495995.1 of Adenophora triphylla var. japonica. Lineage (NCBI taxonomy): Eukaryota > Viridiplantae > Streptophyta > Magnoliopsida > Asterales > Campanulaceae > Adenophora > Adenophora triphylla. The sequence continues at coordinate 312,984 of JAFEMH010001091.1, forward strand.
ATCAACTGATTTAGACAGCTTATCTTCAAACTCAAAAACCCCCCTCATGCAAACACACGCCCAATATCTTTTGCATACAAGAAAAGAAACTGTCAAACATAAGTTCTTATAGTAGAAGCAGTCTGACACCAAAAGAACATGTAAGGGATAATACTGGTCCATGAAGAAGAAACCCGTTAATCCCTCTCTTTCCATCAGATAAACCAAGGGATTAGAACATCTTACAAAGAAGGAATCGGGAGGGAAGACAAGCATATAGAAGAAACTCACATTAACACGTGACAAGAATTTTGTCATCGCAGTCAATGATCTTCCTCAGCACTCTTTTCCTACCCCTTCATCACTAAACTGGTTCTCTACAACTACTGCATCATGCACATGCCCCGGTTCGTCCATACAAACATCTCTACATTCTACATTCGACCTCCCCTCAGCAATAATCTCTTTTTTGTCTTCCACAACTGCATTACTACTCCCTTGCTTAGCTTCACAGTGAACATTAACTTTGTTTTCTTTCTCTTCAACGGTCTCATCATTCTTCACTTTCTCCACTCGCATGTTCTCTTCCATATTAACATCTTCCAAGCCTACATTATTAGGCATAACAACATTGTTCTCGACATCATTAGCTTCTTTGGGTTCCACATCGTGAGCATCCTTTGCCTCCACAAGAGTGCTTTCATCATTATTCTCTTCCACCACCTCCTCGTTTTCATCCATGAACCGACCATAGTCCCTGCTCTCACTGTCATTTTCAGAGTCATTCTCCACCACCTCTTCATTAACTTCCTCCACAGTTGGATTCTGCATCTCGAGGCACATCAACCTCCTCCTCAAGTCATCAAACTCTCTCTCCATCAGGAACAACCTCTCTTTTAAAATCAAATTCTCTTCTTCCAGTTGAGCTATATGGGTGTCCTGATCATCAACTCTACTCTCCAAAAGATAATGAGTACTATGCTCAGCACCTCCCGAATTTGGATAAATCATCTCAAACCGGCTCAAATCATGATCCAATCTCCTCTCAACCTCCACATGCTCCTCCACATCACTGTCACTCGATCCTCCCTCTTCATCCTCCTCGTCCTCCGCCTCATTTCCAGGCGACCTAAGCCTAATCAACCCTTTCATGGAACCATAACCATCAACCCCTCATTCTTCCTTTGCCATATCAACTAAAACCTCCCTAGAAGGCGAAAATTTTGGGGTAGGCAGCACAACAGGAGTTACCGGACACGGTGATACAAGAGATGTAATTCCACCAGATTTCTTTGCATGTATGATAAACAAAGTTATATTGCGAGGAGCATGAGCATAAGGAACAAACCTATTATAGTTATTGTTGTTATTATTAAATTTCTTCTTAGGGAAATGTCTCCTAGCCTTCAATCGATTCTGATGTTGCAATTCTTGAAGCGTTGGTGGCTTATAACCTCCACCTCCACCTCCACCTGTTGGGGTATCAACCCAAGTCCCACATCGGCAATTGAAAGAAGAGTTGTCTAGTATAAAAAAGGTGTCCACCCACTTCATTAGTATGAGGCCTTTTGGGAGTTGACCCAAGAGCAAATCCGTGCGGGCTGGGCCCAAAGCGGACAATATCATACTAATGTGGAGTGGTGGGATGGTCGCGGTCCCAACAACTGGTATCAGAGCCGTGGTTAGTTGATGGGCGCGACGCAGTAGATCGTGTGTGGATGATGTGGAATTTCCTCTAGTGGTGTGACCTTGCGAATGGAGCACTGTGTGTGCCTTGTGTCGAAAGTCTTCCTGATATTGTTGATAAATCAGGCGGCGTGTCCCGCAAGTGGTGAATAGCGGCGGTACAAGATTCGCTAGAGGTGGTCCTTGGTTTGAGGGGAGGATTGTTGGGGTATCAACCCAAGTCCCACATCGGTAATTGAAAGAAGAATTGCCTAATATATAAAGGTGTCCACCCACTCCATTAGTATGAGGCCTTTTGGGAGTTGACCCAAGAGCAAATCCGTGCGGGCTGGGCCCAAAGCGGACAATATCATACTAATGTGGAGTGGTGGGGATGGTCGCGGTCCCAACAACTGGTATCAGAGCCTGGTTAGTGGATGGGCGCGACGCAGTGGACCGTGTGTGGATGATGTGGAATTTCCTCTAGTGGTGTGACCTCGCGAATGGAGCACTGTGTGTGCCTTGTGTCGAAAGTCTTCCTGATATTGGTGATAAATCAGGCGGCGTGTCCCGCAAGTGGTGAATAGCGGCGGTACAAGATTCGCTAGAGGTGGTCCTTGGTTTGAGGGGAGGATTGTTGGGGTATCAACCCAAGTCCCACATCGGCAATTGAAAGAAGAGTTGTCTAGTATAAAAAAGGTGTCCACCCACTTCATTAGTATGAGGCCTTTTGGGAGTTGACCCAAGAGCAAATCCGTGCGGGCTGGGCCCATAGCGGACAATATCATACTAATGTGGAGCGGTGAGATGGTCGCGGTCCCAACACCACCAACACCAACACCACTACTGCCAATCACAGGATTATCCTTCCTAATTCTTTTGTCATTCCCCTTTTTTCCCTTCCAATTTTTATTGTTGTTATGTCCCGTAGTTTTGACAAAGAATTAGAAACAAATCCAGGAGGCGGCAGCATAGGGTTCTGAAACTTCAACTGATCGACGGGCAGTCCAGGTGGCGGCCACATCCCATAACCACCACCACCATCACGATTCATCATCTGTGACTGGCCGATTCCCTGCAACTGAGAAACAGACACATTCATCAACGAACGAGAACTATTACAATTACAATTACGACTACGAATAATGTTTCGATCAGAACGATGATTCAACAACATTTGAGAGTTACGATAACAATTATCAACAATAATTACCTTCTCTTGCTGTTGTTGATTCATCATCGGCTGTTGTTAATTCAACATTGGCTGTTGGTTCATGTCATCATTTGCATCGGCGGCGCCTGTACCTGATCTTTCATAATCACAACCTAACTCGAACTTATCAATAGACCAAAATACAGATTTAACTGCTAAATCAAAATTAAAACCCTACGATTGCACTCTTAAAAAAAGACGAGAAATTTAACCTTTCTGATAGACCCAAATTAAACATGACCGTTTCATATCACCCATAAACCATAAAGTAGAAATTCAGCTGAAATCAAACAAGGCAAATCATATGCTCTTGAAATATGCATATTTCTCTTTTATGTACTGTTTGTTAGTTAGCTAATTTTGAGCCCATGATACTTGCACACTATATCTGCTATGGTTGAGAAGATTGAGGTTATTTTCAACAAAGGATTGCTTTGCTGCATATATGTGCTGCTTTGTATATGTAGCTGGTTGAGACATGCTTAAGTTTTTTACTTTAGTCAGCATTTTCTGTGGTAAATATCATTTCAGGGATGCAATTTTTTCTCACAGCATCTTAGCATATACTCCCTCCGTCCCTAAATAAATGTCCAAATTTCATTTTAAGGGAAACTGAAAGGCCCTTGCTTGGTATGCAGATGATCAGACAGCTATGGAATTGGTTTAGCTGTCAGATGATAGTTTGAATTGTGCAGCGGAATAAAAGAGGTTTGAAATAATGGTAGGACAACAAACACAAAGAAATAATGCAAGTGTGTGAATGTGATTGCAAAAATGTAATAACACAGAGAATTTAAAGTGGTTCAGAGTTCACTCCTCCTACATCCACCCCCACTGTCAAACTTGACAAGTGAGATCAATTTTATTATAATCTTTAATCAACAAAAATTATAAATGATTGATTCAGGCAAGTTCCTTGAACTTCCTCTTCCTAATTAGTACAGTCAACTAGGGATACACTTAAAGTACAGTCTTAAGTGCTTTTACAACTTGAAGTACAGTCTCAAGATTTTACAAAATAACTAATACACTCAAAGTACAGTCTTGAGTGATTACAAACCGATTCTACACCTAAAGTACAATCTTAGGTTTTGGGGTTTGTGAATTAACACACTTTGGGGTTGTTTTTGTTGGTGAAGAGGTTTAGGGGTGAAGGTTTTGGTTTGGAACGGGGTTTTGGTGAGGATTGGTGTGTGTGTGTGTGGATTACGGGAGGTGTGTGTGGGTGTTTGGAAAGGGTTTTTATTTGGGAAAATGAGTATTTTTCGGTGGTTTTGTTAGAGGAAGAGATCCTCTATTTATACCCTTCAATGTAGCCGTTGGAATATGACTGTTGCAGCTACATTAATGAGCTTTGGCGGTCTTTGTCCCACTTGTCCACATGCGGAGTCTTCATGAGCCGTCTTGAGTGTGAGCTTGAACCGAGAGCTTCTAGAAGGTCTTCGGTGGTCTTCATTGGTCTTCATTGATGGACTTGATAGGCTGTGAAGATGCAGGATCTAACTTGGTTGAGTTTGTGGTAACATGGTGTGAGACAGGAGATGGGTCACGAGGACTGAAGTCATAGCCGCGATCATGGCAATGCTTAGCTATCGAGAGAGGATCTCTAATAAGGACCGAGATGCACTTGATGATCTTGATGACTTAGAGAGTGACTATGATTCATGTTTTTGATTGATTGTAAACATTGTATAAGGAAGAATCATAGGTATCGGACTCATAGCTTTGTCAAAGTGAAGAATTATGACAGATAACATCTTTTGATATAAACCCTGTTCTATATATATATTCCTTTATCAAAACCAACTAACTAAGACATTGATCAAAGTTAGGTCCTAACAATTTCCCCCTTTTTGGTAAAGGAAGATTTATTTAGAACAAGTTTTCACAGTTTGATAAGAGAAATAATAAAAGAAGTAATCCAAGGAATCATATCAGGCAGAGGTAATCAAACTGAGATTGAATACATGGAATTAATCTCAGGATTAGAAGAGTTCACAAAATACTGTCATACAAACTGAGGCAAACAAAACATATTGTCTTTAACCAAAAAAAAATGTTCCATAACAAATACAATTATTCATCAGCCAATTGATCATAGAATTCATCTCTTTCTTGTCTGGCTGATAGAATCTGATTTCTTTCATCCTCTAGCTCTCTTCTCATTTCAGGCTCAACTCCTCTGTAGAAGAACTCATTGTTCCATTCCCAGGACATCCTTTCATCATACTTGAAGTATTTGTCTTCCTTTGACTTCAGTTGAGACCTTCTAAGGGGTATTTGATCATTTCTGATTCTCATTGTGCCCCACAAATGTTTCTTCTTGTTCCTGGTTTTCTTGCTCTGCATGGGCACACTTGATTGATCTGGTTGTGACTGAACTGATACTTGAGCATTAGTGAAGGAATGAGTGAACTGCTGAGGAGGGTTGGAAACTGTAGGGGATGGAAATGTTGTTGGAGAGTCTTGATGAGGGCTTGAGTGAGTGTCATTGTCACTATCATCATAGCTGTCAGAGTCTGAGGAAAGATCAATAACAGTTCTGGCTCTGCTTTGACTGACAGCAATGGAAGATCTGAATTCTTTGATCTCAGGAATAGAGACCAAGTTTTTGAAATGAGAGGTTTCATTGGGTGAGGTGAAGTTAATAGGATCTACAGTGATGAAGGGTGAGAGGTATGGCTCAATTCCTGGATTAAGAGTTGGGGAAAAGATGTTGACAGTTTTGCTTAGTAAAAGCATAATGGCACACTTTTGTTCAAACGATTGAAAGGAAAAGTGTTTTTGCAAGGTCAATGCACGGGGTGAAGACTAAACCCTTTGGCATATACAAGCAAGAAGTGAGTGATGGAGAGATGAGTTGGCTGAAAAGAATTTCCCAATCAAGAAGAGTATTGGGAGTGATGAACTTTGGGAAGGATGGGATTTGATGAACAAAGTTGGAGGTGGATGAGGTTCTTGACAGTTGCCATTTTTCATATGCAAAGAACACTAACCCTGCAAGGTTTCTTGCTACAACAATCAACCCATTTCTTGACAGTTCCCAGAATTTTGGGTAGGTGAAGGGATTTGCTATTTCTGGGATGTGAGTTACATGAGGTAACCTTGTCCTTGCTGCTTTGATGGAAGACATAGAGAAGTCAATTCCACAGCTAAGCATCCAAGGTTCCCTTTTGGGAAGGAAGGATTGATTTGGATTTGGAGGAATAGAATGACTTGGGGAACTGTGAGGACTGTTAGGAATGGGATCAGCATCGGATATGTCTTGACCTTGACCGGCCCGGTATTGGACTTTGTGGAGAGGCTTCAAAAGGTTCATTTTTAGGAATTGGAGAAGGTGGCTTGGAAGGTGCAGAGGATTGGGTTGAAACAGTTGGGATTGACTCAGAGGTTTGGCCAAGACTTTGATATTGAGACCTGGAAGTGAATTGAGATTTAAGGAGATTCAAGGCTGCCCTTACTTCACTTTTTGCCAACCTTTTCTCAAGGATAGCTATCATAGCTTCCTCATTTTCTTGAGTTCCATCAAGCTCAAGACCTTTGCAAGCATTCACAATTGAGTCTCCTTTTGAGACAAGAATGGGATTAATCTCAACTCCAACCTTCTTGAGATTTTGAATGACCTTAGAAGTATTATCAAGATTCCCCCTTTCAGTTTCAACAGTTGGGGCAGGATCATTCACAGGTTCAGTCTCAGGAATGGAAGGGAAGGGATGGCTATCTACATTCATGGCTGTCACCTTGGGGTTTCTAGATGACTCACCTGGTCCACTTCTTTTCTGCATTAACCTAAGTCTGAGTTCATCTAGGGCCACTACAGATTCTTCCTCACTCAGAAAGTCCTTAAGATACAAAAGAACAGCCTTTTCAGTGTCAGGGTTTCCATCCAACTCAATAGCCTCAATTGCTCTCAGGATTTTAGCTAACTGTTGAGGTTGGGTAGAGGGGATACTCTCATCAATGTTCCCCCTTAAAGGTTGCTTATCTAAGGGTTCTTTGAGATTGAGGATAGCTTCAATGGCTGACTGATGACCTGAGCTGGGTGTGGATTTTGGGGAAATGGAAGGGGTAGATATTTTGGTTTTCTTTGATTTGGGGGCTTTCTTTTCAAGTTTTCTTTTCTTTGGTAATGATTTAGAAGGAATGGTTAAGGAAGATTGTACCTTTGATGCGGTAGGCATTTGTCGGGCTGGAGGGGATAGGCGCTCGAGATTGCTTTCCTTTGTGAAGGGTTTTGGATAGGGCAAGAGCTGCCTGAAGCTCTTGAGGATCAATGTTAGCATCACCAGCATCATCTTGATCCATAGTGTCAACCTCATGGCTATCAACATCTCCTCTTTCTTCAATATTCTTAGCATGGCATCGAGAGATGGTTCCTTCACTGTCAGCTATCAGATCATCCTTGCTTTTGCTCTTTTTGCTAGGAGATACCACAGTTCTCTTGAGCACTCCAGTTTTCTTGACATTGGTCTTTACTCCTCTTTTCATTCTCCTGCTAGTAGCCAAAGCTATCAAATCTTTCCAATGATTAAACTTTATTCTTGTTTCTTCAAGCATTTTCTCTTGGGCTTCTTTGAAACTTTCAAGGCTCATATCCCCAGCCTTCATAACTATTCCCTTCTTTTGTTTCAATGAAAAGGTTCTTTCATTGAAACATCTTGTTTCTGACAGCTTTACTGTCTTCAGCCATTTCTTGGATAGAGCAGGTTTGAGCTTTGGAATTAGAACTTCAAGGATTCCACTCATGAATCTGAAGTTGTTCATCCTTCCACCTTGCTTCTTGAATTTGAGAGTAGAGGATGAGATAGCAAGTTGGAAATTATGGAGAAGGACAATGCACCAATTTGTATCCTTGGTCATTAGGCTGAGCATCTGCTTCCACTCATTTGATCCCATTTGATCAAATGAGGATTGTTTGCCATCAATGGCTTTGTTGACCACATCCATCAATGTTGACTTGAAGATATCATCTTTGTTCTTCACCATAGCTTTGTCTTGAACAGCTTTGAAGTCAGTTACTTTAAGACCAAGAAATTTTTCATATACAGTCTTTAATCTTTCTGACCCTCTATCCCATATATTTTTCACAGCATCTTCTTTATTTGGGATTCCATAGACATCACTAACCATATCTTGAGTGATAGTTATCTCTACATTTTCTATGGTGGCAGTTATTGAATTATCTTCATTGTTTCTTCTTCCTACCAAATAAATTTCTCTGCAGAGTTCTTCATAAATTGGGGGTTTAGCTCCCATAAAGTCAAGTAATTCATTTACCTCAAGCAGTTCTTTGATGAGGCCTCCAACTTCAGAGTCATAGAAGTTGGGTTTGATGAAGTAGCCATGAGCATCTGGGTACATTGCTTTTGGGTCTGACATTGATGCTTTGAAAAAGAATTAGGGTTGGAGAAATACGATGGTAGATTGGAGAGGGAAAGAGAAGAAATTTAAACTGAGGGTTAAGAAAAAAGGAATTTTGGTGATTGCGAAAGAGAGAGAGAGATAAATGATGAGTGGTACGTGGGTTTTAATGAGCATTGGGGGTTACAAAGTTAAGTAACTGTTCATATGAACAGTGGTTTTTACCCTTCCCCATGTTGAGATATTTATTTCCACAAAACACAAGAAGAACATTCTCTTTTTCAAGGAGATTTGCAGTGGAAGGGGCGGCAAAGGAAGTGACAATTGTGAGCAATTAACTCGATCAAATCACTTAAAGTATGTTTTAACCTAGCTGTTGAAAGAAATCTCTGACAGTTAAGCTAGTTTGAATGATGATTGCTGTCTGAGATAGCTAGGTGAAAATTTGCCTATAAAACAATGAAAACTTCAGAGGAAAATTATTCAGATTGATTTACAAACAAAAATGGGAAGATTTTCTTCAAAGTTTAATCCAAAGGTTATGGCTCAAACAGCTAAACAATTGGTCTTTGGGAAAAATGGTGAGAATGATTTGATGAGTGATGAGATGGAGATAGATAGAGAGACTTTCAACATTGTTGAAAGTTCAGAGAGAGTGAATGATAAGGGTAAGAAAAAGAGAGTGAGGGTTGATGAAGACATAGAAATGAAGGAGGTAGCTGTCAGGGAAAAGATTGACAGCAAGGAGGGAGAAGGAATAAGACTTTTTGGGAAGACAATCAAAGTTGATCAAGGAGAGTCAAGTAAGGGAAGGAGTAAGGTAGAAAGGGTATACACAGGGGAGTTGGTAAAGCGGGGACAGAGCTCGAGAATAAGGAGAGAAGCTTAGTCTGTCGAAAGAATGTTGAGCAAGATAAGCTTTATACACCTGTGAGCAGGGATTCTCTTTCTCCAGGAGTTGGTTTGTTGGAAGGAAGAGGAGATAACTTTGCAGAGTACATATATCTCCTTCTTCAACCATCTCATACCGTTCAACCAGGTTGTAGGTTGCTTCGCCCTGCAAGAGCACCTACTGTGGAGAGGGTGGAGTCAAATGTTGGTCAACCATTTGCAATCACAGGAATGGTTCTTTTTCAGGAGAATTTAGCTTTGTTACTCCAATGGAGGGATTGCTTCAAGCCATATGATCCGGTTGAAGAGTGGTGGCCTAGAAGAGCAAGTCCTTCTCTCCAATATTCAGTCACTTCCATTGATCCTTTCTTGGAGAGGCACCCAGTGTGGTTGCAGAGGTACCAACAAACCTTGCAATCAACTCAGGAGGCTAGAAATGAGGGAATGAGTGCTGGTGGAGGGTCTGGGGAGACTGTGACATTTCCAGAGAATGTCCGACGGCGAGAGGAGAAGGTTTGAAGAGAAGAGAGTGGATCTGAGGATTGTTTGGTTTGAAAGAAGTTTTTGTTGGGTGAGTTGAGATGAGAGAGAAGAATTTGATGGGTTGGTTGTATGTTTTTGTTGTAAGTTTTTGTTGTTTTTGGTTTTCAAGGCTTTTGGAATGATAGCTGTCAGAGGATGGCTTGTTAGGAATGTGTATGATGTAATAGCTATCAGGCAACATTGTGATAGCATTACTCTGTTTGTAATCCTCTTTTATTTAAAAAGAACACCCCTTTTATTTTGGCATATTAATCATCCCAAGCATGGCTCTTAATAGTTCAAATCTTTTTTCATCCATGGCTTTTGTGAGAATATCAGAGACATTGTTCTCAGTGCAAACTCTTGCAAGGTTGATATTCCCTTTTTCAACATGATCTCTGATGAAATGATGCCTGACTTCAATGTGCTTGGTTTTTGAATGTTGGACAGGATTTTCTGTCATAGCAATGGTACTTGAGTTGTCACAGAAAATGGGAATGTTTGATAATTCAATTCCAAAGTCCTGAAGTTGACTTTTAAGGTAGAGAATTTGTGAACAACACAAGCCTGCGGCAATGTACTCACCTCGCAGTTGAGGTTGCAACCGAGGTTTGCTTTTTGCTTGACCATGAGATAATCCTTGATCCAACAAGCTGGCATCCACCACTAGTGGATTTTCTCGTCTAGATTGCACCACTGCATAGTCGAGTCGGTGAATCCAACTAGGGAGAATGGGGATTCGGTGGGATACCATAGGCCAAAATCGGGGTTCCTTTGATATATCTCAAAATTCTCTTGACTACCGAGAGATGAGATTCTTTGGGATTAGCTTGAAACCTAGCACATAGACATACACTAAACATTATGTCTGGTCTTGAAGGCTATCGAGATATAGGAGAGATCCTATGTAGCTTACGTAAAGTGTTGGATTTACACTTTGACCATCTTGATCGACATGAAGCTTGGTTGTGGTTGACAAGGGAGTTTTAGCAGGGGATGCGGTTGCATGTCAAACTTTTTGATCATTTCCCTTGAGTATTTGGCTTGGTTGATGAAGATTCCTTCCTTCATTTGCTTGACTTGAAGGCCTAGGAAGAAGGTGAGCTCACCAATCATGCTCATTTCAAACCGATCCTTCTTGATATCTCCAAATTCAGTGCACAAGTTCTCATTTGATGAGCCAAAGATTATGTCATCAACATAGACTTGGATGAGCAACTGATCATCTCCATATTTTTTGATAAACAAGGTGTTATCAATATGTCCTTTGGTGAATCCTTTTTCAAGAAGATATCTAGATAGGGTGTCATACCAAGCTCTAGGTGCTTGTTTAAGCCCATACAATGCTTTGTTCAGTTTGAATACATGATCAGGGAATTTTGGATGCTCAAAACCAGGGGGTTGAGATACAAACACTTTTTCATTTAAAACTCCATTTAGAAATGCACTCTTGACATCCATCTGAAAAACTTTCATCTTCTTGAATGAAGCATAGGCAAGAAATAGCCTTATAGCTTCAAGTCTTGCAACAGGTGCAAAGGTCTCATCATAGTCAATGCCTTCTTCTTGTCTATATCCTTGAGCAACCAGTCTGGCCTTGTTTCTAATTACAACACCTTCTTCATTCATCTTGTTTCTAAAAACCCATCTTGTTCCAATCACAGTTTGATTTCTTGGTTTAGGAACAAGTTGCCATACTTTGTTTCTTTCAAACTGCTCCAGTTCTTCTTCCATGGCTTCAATCCAGTCAGCATCTTGGAGTGCTTCATTTATCTTCTTGGGTTCCACTTGGGATATGAATGCACTCATGAGAAAAGGAATGTTGTCTGGAACTGGGGTTTTATCAATTTGAAGGCTGATGTAAAGATCTTTATTGGGTGGAATGATATGGGTAATTGTGGTTTCATCATTGGTTTTGAGAGGAGAAGGAGGATTATTGGATGAAGATGGAAGGAGGTTAGAAGATGGATTAGATGAGGAATTGGGATGGCGGTCAGCTAAGGATTGGCTGTCAGCTAAGGGTTGGCTGTCAGCTAAGGGTTGGCTGTCAGCTAAGTGAGGATTTTTAGGAAGATCAGTCAAGGGATGACTATTTATTTGAATATTTTCTTCCTCATCCATTGGATTGAAGGTGGGAGAGATTGCTGTTGACTTTGTTGGCTTGATTGGTTGTTGATGAGAGTGGGATGGTTGATGGCTGTCTGGCATAGGATGGCTGTCAGATGAATTTCTTGGAACCATGTATAGAAGGTTTGATGAATCTAGTTCATGACTGAGAATAGTTGAATCAAGAATGGGGGATGATTCAGGGAGATTATCTAGATTTCCCAAACCTTCATCAAAATCACATAATTCAGTTATACTTTGATCATTGTTTTCATCAAAGTCAACATGAATAGATTCTTCCACAACAAGTCTTCTTTTGTTGTACACTCTATAAGCTTTGCTTGTGTTAGAGTATCCAAGAAAAATTCCTTCATCACTTTTGGAGTCAAATTTGTCCAAATTGTTCTTGCCATTGTTGTGAATGAAGCATCTACTTCCAAAGCTGTGAAAGTAGGAAATGGTAGGGACTTTGTTGTTCCATAATTCATATGGAGTCTTCTTGTGAAATTTGTTGATCAGGGTTTTGTTTTGAACATACACGGGTAATGACTTCACCCCAAAAATATTTTGGGAGATTATGTTCTGACAGCATTGTTCTTGTTGCCTCACGTTGTTCTGTTTTTCCTTTCTGCAACACCATTTTGCTGTGGAGTTCTTGGGGCTGAAAAATTGTGATCTATGCCTTTTGAATCACAATATTCTTCCACTCCAGTGTTCTCAAATTCCTTCCCATGATCAGATCTGATCTTGATGATGGATGTCCCTTTTTGATTTTGAATTTTGTTGAATAGCTTTATCAGACAGCTAAGGGTGTCACTTTTGGATTCAAGAAGAATGATCCAAGTGAATCTTGTGAAATCATCAACAACAACTAGGGAGTATCTTTTTCCTCCTAAAGATCTAGTTCTTATGGGTCCAAAAAGATCCATATGAAGCAGTTCAATAGGTCTTGAGGTGTCCAACTTGGTCTTGGGTTTGAATGAGGATTTCTTTTGCTTCCCACATTGGCATGCTTTGCACAGTTTATCCTTTTTGAATGGGATTTTTGGAAGACCTCTGACAAGATTGGAATTTGCAAGCTTGGAAATGGTTTTGTGATTGAGGTGAGCCAATCTCTTGTGCCATAGCCATGACATATCAGATTGATTGAAAGACAGAAGGCAGTGAGCATTTGAAGTTTCCACAATCTCTAAGTTCAAGCAATAGAGATTTCCTTTTCTTGATCCAGTTAGGATGACTTTATTGTTTTTATCTTTAACAGTGCATTTGTCTTTAGTACAAACAACATGATATCCCTTGTCACAGATTTGACTAATGCTGATCAAATTGTGTTTGAGACCTTCTACATAGGATACATTTGTAAAAATGATATCTTTTGTAACAAGATTTCCTGATCCTTTGACCTTAGCTTGGGAATTGTCACCAAAGGTTACATTTGGACCATTTTTAGGGGAATATTGTTGCAGCCAGTCTTTATTGAAGGTCATATGTCTACTACAACCACTATCTAAATACCAGAGACCTTTCCTGGATACCTGCAAAACAAAAAATAAGATTTATGGTACCCTTTTTATTCTTTTGGGTCCAAAGGATTAGTTTTTCTTTGGAGCCCTAGCATTGTTCATTGATCCCTTATTGAAGAACTGGTTTAGGGTATGGTAATATGACATGATTTGCATCATGTAAGGTGTAAGGTCAGTGGATTGGGAAGGATTGAAGTAGTGGTTTGGGTTGCTGTATTGGGGTTGAAACTGAAAATTATTTGAATGGGATGACCTTGGAGAGTCATTTTGATTTGCATGGCTTCTTCCATTTGAATACTGCCATTGAGGTTTTTGTTTTTTGGTGTATTTATGCTTGTTGTAGAATCTTTGTTGTCTTGGGGTTCTTTGTTGTTTGGAGGAACTTGGCTGTCTGTCATGCCTTGGCTGTTTGTCAACCCTTGGCTGTCTGACAGGGCTTGACTGACTAGCACCTTTTTGCAGCTTGACTTCTTCCTTTATATTGGCCCCTTTTTGAACCCAAATAAACTTGCTTCCTTGAATTTTATTTGGTCCTTCCTTTGATTGACTAGGGCCACCCAAGATTTCCTTTTCTTTTCCTTTGGTTTGAATGGGATAGGTTTGAGTTTGATAGCTGCCAGAGCTCAGGTTTTCTAGAACCATTTTTTCAATGGCCCTTTCACCAGTGGGAGGAGTGTACACTTTTTGTGTAGGATCATCAGCACCAATCCCTGTTTTGTCACTGGGACGCCTTTGGGTGTAGGTGAAAAGAGATAATGCTTTGCTTGACATGTTCCATGAATCTATTTTCTTTTTAAGAGCATCATTTTCTTTTTCAAGATTACTGAGTTTTTGACAATTTTCATGATTATTAGATGTCTCAGTTGTCAGATCCATGTTTTGTTTTTCAAGCATGATGCATTGATCTCTTAGCCCTTGGCATGCTTTTTCAAGCTCAGAAATGGTTTTTGTGAGGTTGTCAATGGTTGAGGATTGGGAAAGGTTCTCATTGACCAATGAAGCAAAGCTAGTTTTTTGTTTTTTGGTTTGAATTAAAAGAGTGCAAACTAATTGTTTAAAACCATCAATATTTAAAGAGTTAAAATCATGTACCTCTTTTAGTTCATCAGCAGCAGCAAGTGCTTCCATCTCTTCCTCATTGTCAGATTCTTCATCATCTTCAGCCATAAGGCATATCATGGCTTCTTCTCCTTCAATTTCAGAGTCATCACTTGACATATACTCTTCATCACTGAATTTTGATGAGTCAGCAATCATGACTTGCTCTTTGTTTTTGTCATGTTTATTTTTGGAGCAATTGTAGCAGTTGCACTTAGAGCTGTGAATGATCTCTTTTGAGTAGGTCATCTTCTTAGCTGTCTGATTGTCCCTAGGTTTCCTTGGTTCAGGGCAATCAGATGAGTAATGTCCTTGCTTTCCACAATTGAAGCAATCAATTGTCTTCTTGTAGCTGTCTTGTTGGGCATTAGAGGTGGAGGGATTGAATTTCTTGTCAAAAAGATTTCTTTTGAAATTTCATGGCATTTCTGACAGCCATGGAAATGAGGCTTGGAATGTCTTCTTGGGAGATCTGTTTGCTGACAGATTTGGAGCTGATGTTTATCTTTTGAAGAGCATTGTTGACAATGGTCTCAATGTCATGGTGAGTGATTGGCTTGTTGACAGGTTCTTGTGCAGTTAAAGCTAAGGTTTGTGAAATGGAGGGGACTGATGGAATTTTTATCATACCTTCCAGTTCATAAGCTTCAAGCTTTCCAAAATATTGCTCAACTGTCATGGTGCTCCATTCAGATCCTTCTCTAATAGGTAATGCTACCTTCTCATATTCTTGAGGGAGATTTGAGTAAATCTTGAGGCAGAGATCTTGTTGTTCAAATGTTTTTCCATGATCAGTAATTGATCTAACAAGGTTCTCAAACCTTGGCTGAGCAGCACTCACCTTTTCTCCAGGGTAAAACTTGAAATTGTCTAATTGCCTAAGCAAGTTGTACAAGTTTTGTGTCCTAACACTGGAGTGTTTAGTGAACTTGGTTTGAATAAGAGCCCATGCAGTTCTGGCATTTGGTTCCTTAGCAATTTCTTGGGCTAGAGAGTCATTTACACTCTTTTGAAGAATGTTCTTGACTTTCAAGTTTGCACTTACCAATTGCTTTTCACTTAGCACCAAGTTTCGGGGATTTGATCTTACTTGGTCCTCCATCAAGACAGATTTGAGTTGGGTATGACACTTCATTTTCTAGAACATACCAGTCTAAATGCCGTTTGCATCAAGATAAGTTTTTATCTTTGATGCATAGATCTCAAAGGATCCACAGTCATCAATGTGTGGGATGTCTTTCTCATTATTTCTTCTTGGTTGAGGCATGGTGGGTTTGAAGAGAATCCTTCACAAGTTGTTAGACTTTTGAGTGTGAAGACAAGCTTTGATACCAATTGAAAGGCCCTTGCTTGGTATGCAGATGATCAGACAGCTATGGAATTGGTTTAGGTCGGATGATAGTTTGAATTGTGCAATGGAATAAAAGAGGTTTGAAATAATGGTAGGACAACAAACACAAAGAAATAATGCAAGTGTGTGAATGTGATTGCAAAAATGTAATAACACAGAGAATTTAAAGTGGTTCAGAGTTCACTCCTCCTACATCCACCCCCACTGTCAAACTTGACAAGTGAGATCAATTTTATTATAATCTTTAATCAACAAAAATTACAAATGATTGATTCAGGCAAGTTCCTTGAACTTCCTCTTCCTAATTAGTACAGTCAACTAGGGATACACTTAAAGTACAGTCTTAAGTGCTTTTACAACTTGAAGTAAATCTCAAGATTTTACAAAATAACTAATACACTCAAAGTACCCTTGAGTGATTACAAACTGATTCTACACCTAAAGTACAGTCTTAGGTTTTTGGGGTTTGTGAATTAACACACTGGGGTTGTTTTTGTTGGTGAAGAGGTTTAGGGGTGAAGGTTTTGGTTTGGAACAGGGTTTTACAGGTGAGGATTGGTGTGTGTGTGTGTGGATTACAGGAGGTGTGTGTGGGTGTTTGGAAAGGGTTTTTGACTGGGAAAATGAGTATTTTTCAGTGGTTTTGTTAGAGGAAGAGATCCTCTATTTATACCCTTCAATGTAGCCGTTGGAATATGACTGTTGCAGCTACATTAATGAGCTTTGACTGGTCTTTGTCCCACTTGTCCACATGCAGGTCTTCATGAGCTGTCTTGAGCTGTGAGCTTGAACTGAGAGCTTCTAGAAGGTCTTCAGTGGTCTTCATTGGTCTTCATTGATGGACTTGATAGCTGTGAAGATGCAGGATCTAACTTGGTTGAGTTTGTGGTAACATGGTGTGAGACAGGGAGATGGGTCTCGAGGACTGAAGTCATAGCTGTCAGATCATGGCAATGCTTAGCTATCAGAGAGGATCTCTAATAAGGACTGAGATGCACTTGATGATCTTGATGACTTAGAGAGTGACTATGATTCATGTTTTTGATTGATTGTAAACATTGTATAAGGAAGAATCATAGCTGTCAGACTCATAGCTGTCAAAGTGAAGAATTATGACAGATAACATCTTTTGATATAAATCCTGTTCTATATATATATTCCTTTATCAAAACCAACTAACTAAGACATTGATCAAAGTTAGGTCCTAACAGAAACTCTGAAAATGTGTTCTTTTTATACATTTTAATGGCAAAGATGCATAAATATTCTTGTTATTCACTTTCTAAACATTTAGTTTTACGATAATAAAATGAATAGCCTTTTTTTTTTTTTTTTTTTTGGTAAAAAATCGTGTAGGGACTAAGTTATTTACAAAAATGACATTCATTTTGTGACAAAAAATTCTTGAATTTGGACATTCATTTTGGTACCGAGGGAGTAGTTCATATTACTTTATTATCATTACTCTGGATCCTTGTATTGTTTTTGGCATCTCATGTCTTTTCTTCAAATCTCTATGCTCCAGGATGTCATCCGAAATGGTAGCTTGTATTGCTGTGGAGTCTTTGTCGATCTTGGAGAAGATGCACTCGAAGGGGTATGATGTGTAAAATTTCTCAACTGTTTTTGTTAGTTCCTAATTTATTTAGTTACCCCCTCCCCCGTGCTGCTGATGAGATTCTGATGACTTTTCCCTGTGGCTGAATTTCATTTCTATTTCTGTTTCTTACATATCATTCTATGATGGTCAGTTATGTGCATGGGGATGTAAAGCCAGAGAACTTTTTACTAGGCCAGCCATCAACAGCTCAAGAAAAGAAACTGTTTCTTGTTGACTTGGGATTAGGTCAGTAAAGTTTAATTCAGTGGATTATTGTTTACTTTGCTGCTCCTCTCTAATTTTTTTAATATACATGAAATACAGCGACGAAGTGGAGAGAAAATAGCAGTGGTCAGCATGTTGAGTATGATCAACGACCTGATATGTTTAGGTAAAGTATTTTTCTATGGTGCAATTACTTAAGTTTCTACTGTTCTTTTCACAATTCTGATTCACTTATTTCTTGAATTCACGCAGAGGAACTGTTAGATACGCAAGTGTGCGTGCTCATTTGGGAAGGACTGCTAGTAGAAGAGATGATCTCGAGTCTCTTGCATACACATTGATTTTTCTTCACAAAGGCAGGCTGCCATGGCAAGGATATCAGGTAGTACTTAATTCTTGGACTTACTTTGGCACTTCAGATAGCTTCATAGATTAACTTTTGTTGCTCTAACCATGGAAAATCGCCTAAAGTGGTTTGGTCATGTGAGATGGAGACCGAGTGATGCTCCGGTTAGGAGGGTTGAAGCGTGGAGAAGTGATAAAATTGTGAGGGGTAGGGGAAGACCTAAGAAAACTTGGATAAGGGTGATTGGAAACAACTTGTGTATTCCTTTTTACTATCATTATTTTTTTCTTCTTTGCTTTCAAATTTTATCCCACCTTTTTCCTCTCTCTTTCTCATTTTTTTTACGATGACATATAAGGATTCATGTTAGTTTACCCTGATTTTTTTTGGGACTAAGACTTTGTTGTTGTTGTTGTTACTGCTCTAATGTGTATATTTGATTTTGTTTCATAGGGTGATAATAAATCATTCCTATTTTGTAAGAAGAAAATGGCCACATCTCCCGAAATGTTGTGCTGCTTCTGCTCTGCACCACAAAAACAATTTCTTGAGATAGTGGTGAACATGAAGTTCGATGAAGAACCCAACTATTCCAAGCTAATCTCTTTGTTCAAGGGACTACTTGGTCCCAACCCTGCCATAAGACCAATAAATACAGATGGTGCTCAAAAGGTGATCTTTTTGGATATATGACTAAAAAGAACAAAAAATTTGCTGGATGCGTATTGCTGAGCTTATAGATTTTTTCTGATATCCTTGTTAGATTATCTTCCAAGTTGGACAAAAACGTGGCAGATTGAATCTTGATGAGGAAGATGATGGACAACCCAAGAAGAAAGTTCGCATGGGAGTCCCTGCAACACAGTGGATATCAGTTTATAATGCCAGGCTACCTATGAAACAGCGGTACAACATTGCTTGTAGAAATTGTATTGGACCTTTTTTTGGATCATATAGTTTTTTGAGGCCTGTGTCAATTTGCAGAGTTCTCACAATAATTTAGCGTCATTAGTGCTCTTATGATTCTTTTGCTCGTCATGTACATGCATTTGCCTTCATTTTTTCCAACATGGAGTTGGTAAATTCTGTTGGTGTCTTTACTGAGTCTTGCCTGAAATATGTGAGACAAAAACCCATTTGATCCCGTGATGAATCTGCCCAATTTATCTTAGCCTACTTCTTTATCCAAGACCATCAGGACTTTTTGCATGCTGCTGATCATTGTCTTGCCTCTGGTTCCAAAAGAGCAATGAGCCTTGTTTTGTCCTGAATGTTTTCTCTTTATATGGATAAGTAAACTGCTCATTGTGTCCATGTAGGTACCATTACAATGTGGTGGATGCAAGACTGCCACAACATGTAGAAAGAGGAAACGCTGATGGTTTACTTATAAGTTCTGTGGCATCCTGTTCCAACCTGTGGGCTCTTATAATGGACGCTGGAACGGGCTTCACTAACCAAGTCTATGAGCTTTCTCCTTCTTGCAAAAGGTGAAACACCTTGGCATATTATTACATAGTTTGTTCTTTCATTGATCTTAGAGTTGTATGAGATTATTAAATTCCTTATACATTAAGTATTGCAGGTATGGTTCATGAAACAATGGGAGAAGAACTTTATATCAGTTCTATTGCTGGGTCTAACAATGGAAGTTCTCTTGTGGTGATGTCCAAAGGTATATCAGGTTCAGTTTCTTGCTCTCATTTGTTCTTACCAGTTCTTCTAAACTCTGAGATCCCCTTTAGTTTCTTTTCTGTTTATGATACACAAGCAGAGCAACATGACTAGAGTTGGAGCATAGGCTTGCACATCTGAAATAATTATTTCAAAATTTCAAACATGGAACATATTCCCCAAAAGGATAAGAAAGAAAACTTGTGTTGTGAACAAATGAGACCTTTGTACACAATGTTGAGTCTGTGTTTAAGAAAACACTTCATCGCATTGTAGAGTGCCTTTTCAAAACGTTGGACCTTTTGAGTTCATCATTACCAGTGAGACTGAGCAATAAGCCAAAAAATCTCGCATGAATCTTCTAGCTTGCCTTTTTGACGAACGAGGGTTACAATTAGATGACATCAGTGTCTGAAATTTTTATGTTAGAAAAATAATACTCCATGTGTCCCTAAATGAATGTCGATTTTCAAGAAATTTTTGTCCCAAAATAAATGTCATTTTTGGAAAGAACTTTGTCCCTAGATGTTTTTACCAAATCTTTTTCTCTAGTTACTTTATTGTTGCAAAACTAAATGTTTGGAAAGTGGAAAACAAGAAAATTTATGCATCTTTGCCATTAAAATGTATATAATGCACACATTTTCAGAATTTTTCTTAAAATGAATTTGGGGCATTCATTTAGGGACGGAGGGAGTACTTTAAAGGAGAGATCCAAAAAAATGAGAAATGGTACTGAGGGGTCATGTTGATTCATCTGTTTAGTAGAGCACAATTTATTTGTATGATTCTTGTTCAATTTTGTATTGTTTGGCTGGGAAATGATTTTCATTATGATAGATGTTTTAGAGTTCGAGGATCATTAAAAATCTATGATTATTGTGCGGCTCCATGTGAGAAGTAGCGTGCAAAAGAGTATTTAACCCCTCCCCCCCTCCTTTTTCTCTTTCTATTCTTGGTGTGGTGTGGATGTGTATTGTGGGACAGGGGATGGATTTGTGAGAGCTCAGTTCATAGCTCGGTCCGTCTGCAGTATTATCAGATGGGGCTCGGAACAAATAAATTGTGTACATGTAGAGAAAATAAATAAATAAAATGAAAAATATTGGAATGATGGTAATTGAAATGTGAAAAAGTGTTCTCCCTTTTAACATTTTTTGGGTAAACACCTGCTCTATTTCTGGGTGATAATGGTTTTTTGGTTGCAGGTTGTGGAGCTTGATTTTCTTTATCCAAGTGAGGGCATCCATAGAGGGTGGGACAGTGGTTGTCACATTACATCCACTGCTACTTCTTGGGATCAAGCTGCCCTCATCTTGAGTGTGCCCCGTCGCAAACCTGGTGACGAAACACAGGAAACCTTGCGTACTTCTCAGTTTCCAAGCACACATGTCAAGGTATGTGTCAGATATAGTTTCACCATTAGACATTGTGATTTTCATGTTTTAAGTGAACACGAATAAAATTTGTGTGACTTGTCCAAACCTTAGGGGGATGGGCAATTGGAAAAGAAGACATTAGCTTGTGTGTGTGTAGGTCTTAGAGGTAGGGATTATTGACATTGCTTTTGGGTTTAAATGTGCAGGAGAAGTGGGCAAAGAATCTCTATCTTGCTTGTGTTTGCTATGGAAGAACTGTGTCTTGATTATTTTCAAGCATGTTAGAGAGGCTAAGGTGAACGGAGGATATATTAAAGACAAGAAGGCCGACGGGATTGAGGATTATTTCTTCTCTTTAACATTGTATTTTCCTTTTTAAGTGTAAAAACCGGAAAATGATGCTAGGGAGAGAGTTTTGCATCATCAGGAGCATTCAATGTTTGTTTGTAAAACATTATTTATACCGAAGTAGTTTGCAGGTCCATAGGCACCTCTTAGGCAGGCAGGCGATGGTGATCTCGACAAAATTAGCCTTTGTATTTGATACAAGTAGACGTGTCAAAAATTATGTTTTTGCTTGCCATTTGTGTCGGAATCACACTGATGTTTGAACTTTGAATAAAAGCAAACACGCATCATAAGCTAATAACGCGTAATAGCAAACATACATCATTAAGCTAAAATCAAGAGCAAATTTGAAAAAAAAAGTCATTAATTTTTGGGATAAAGGTAGTACGAAAATGTGGTATAATGAACCAAGTGAAGGGAACTCTTGATACGAAATTTTATAGAGCAATTGAACTTCATAATTAAGACTGTTTATTTAGCTTCAGAATGTTTCTTAAAATGAATTTGGGGCATTCATTTAGGGACGGAGGGAATACTTTAAATGAGAGATCCAAAAAAATGAGAAATGGTACGGAGGGGTCATGTTGATTCATCTGTTTAGTAGAGCACAGTTTATTTGGACGATTCTTGTTCAATTTTATATTGTTTGGCTGGGAAATGATTTTCATTATGATAGATGTTTTAGAGTATGAGGATCATTAAAAATCTATGATTATTGTGCAGCTCCATGTGAGACTTAGTGTGCAAAAGAGTATTTAACCCCCCCCCCCTCCTTTTTCTCTTTCTATTCTTGGTGTGGTGTGGATGTGTATTGTGGGACATGGGATGGATTTGTGAGAGCTCAGTTCATAGCTCGGTCCGTCTGCAGTATTATCAGATGGGGCTCAGAAAAAATAAATTGTTTACATGTAGAGAAAATAAATAAATAAAATGAAAAATGTTGGAGTGATGGTAATTGATTTGTGAAAAAGTGTTCTCCCTTTAACATTTTTTGGGTAAACACCCGCTCTATTTCTGGGTAAACACCCGCTCTATTTCTGGGTGATAAAATTAACAAAAGTGACAGTGTGACTTATCCAAACCTTAGGGGGATGGGCAATTGGAGAAGAAGACATTAGCTTGTGAGTGTAGGTCTTAGTTTAAGGTAGGGATTATTGACATTGCTTTTGGGTTTAAATGTGCAGGAGAAGTGGGCAAAGAATCTCTATCTTGCTTGTGTTTGCTATGGAAGAACTGTGTCTTGATTATTTTCAAGCATGTTAGAGAGGCTAAGCTGAACGGAGGATATGTTAAAGACAAGAAGGCCGACGGGAGTGAGGATTATTTCTTCTCTTTTATCATTGTAATTTGCATTTCAAGTGTAAAAAACGGAAAATGATGCTAGGGAGGGAGTTTATCTGCATCAGGAGCATTCAATGTTTGTTTGTAAAACATTATTTATACCAAAGTAGTAGCTGTATAGTTTTTCAGGTCCATCATGAGCATTCAATGTTTGTTTTTCAGGTCTTAGGCAGGCAGGCGACGGTGATCTCAAAAAAATTAGCCTTTGTATTTGATACAAGTAGACGTGTCAAAATTTATGTTTTTGCTTGCCATTTATGTCGAATTCACACTGATGTTTGAACTTTGAATATGGCTGTGGGCACAAATTGGAAACTGGGCGAGCCATAAACCAAGTTAGCCGGAATTGTACTCTTTTTTTTTTTTTTGGGAATGATTAGTCAACACTTCAGAGAGCAATTGAACTTCATAATTAAGACAGTTTATTTAGCTATTAATTTATGATACTACATCAAAGGTAGTATGATACATTAGGATAAACTTTGCACATGCTTGTAAATTCACCAATAAGAATACACAAGTATTTGGTCTTACCTACAGAATTTGCGGGTTGCAATTTTCACATACACCCGGTCCATCAAGTCATTCGTGAAGCGGAAAAAGGCATGTCTACCACGTCGATTGAGAAGCAAAGCACCACATATCCCCCAAAATCCAGTAACGAAACCTGAAGCCATACCAATGTAGAGCCATTTCGTAAACTCATCATCATCATTCTCTTCACTGCCAACACCATCAACAACGAAACCTGGGGATTCTCCGGGGCATTTTGATGCAAGTGGAGGCCCACAAAGTCCAACATTACCAATAAACTTGGATGCATCAAAGCTTTGAAGTTGAGTGCCCGATGGTATTTTTCCAGAAAACTTGTTGTACGATAGGTCTAGATAGTTTAAGGAATTCAGCTGAGACAAACTAGCAGGTAACTTACCAGAAAACCTGTTTCTAGATAAATCAAGAGCTTCTAGATAAATCAAGAGCCTCAATAGACTTCAGCTGACCAACCTGTTGGGGAACCTTACCCTGCAATGCATTTCTGGATAAGTTCAAAGCTACCAAATCAAACAGCTGTGTTATTTCATTAGGAATTTCTCCACTCAAATTATTGCTTGAGAAATCAATGAGCTTCAATAGTCTCAGATTATTTCCAAATTCACGCTCTCTACCTTGCCATCCTATCACTGAATAGTCAGTATAGAATTTGTCAACCACAGTTACATAAAGTAGATGATTATTAAGTTCAGTTCCTTTTTGAACCATGGCACTAAGGTTGTTTAAACATGGAGGGATGGTTCCATGTAAGTTGTTTTGAGAAAGGTCCAAGACTTGAACTTCATTTAACTGACATAAATTTAAAGGGATGGTCCCATTAAATTTATTTGATCGCAGGCTGAGAACGTGGAGCTGCGATATATTCCCCCCAATCCAAGCAGGTACATTTCCGGTTAACATGTTCACTCCAACATCCAAGAAGATCAACCGTACACAATTTGACAAGGAAAGAGGAAGTTCCCCTTCAAAGCTATTGTTGTACAAGTATAATGATTCCAAGCGAAATAAGGATCCAATAGAAGACGGGATTTCCCCAGAAAGTCTGTTGTGCGCTAAGTTAACAACAGTCAATTTTTCTAGTCTCCCCAAACAATTAGGAAGCCCTCCGGTTAGTAAATTGTATGAGATGTCAAGAAAGGACAAGGCCGCATCACTTAATTGGCATAAGAAATCCAGATTCCCAACAAATTTATTCCTTGAAAGTTTTATCGACACGGAATTAGAAGGAAACAATGGTATTGGGCCCTCAAAATGATTTGAACTCAAGTCAAAACCTCGAGGCATCTTTGATGATAAATTTGGTAAGATGCCTCCGAAATTGTTTGAAGATAAATTAAAAAATGGATCTTGTGTCGAAAGGTCCCACAACCATGGTGGGATGCTATCTGAAATTCCATTGCTGGAAATATCAAGATAGAAAAAGTTTTTCTGAGTTCTAATCCAATTTGGGAAAAGTGGGCCAAGATTGCAAGATCTCATCCCGATATAAACTAGCTGAAAATGGGGAAACCATTGAGGGCTTACTTCTATTTGTAAAGCATTGTCGGACAAGTCGAGATAGAATAAGAGTGAGAGATTTGAAAAGTGAGCTTCAGAGAGAGTACCAGTGAGAGAGTTGTAAGAGAGATCCAAGTAGTCAAGCTGTGAGAGTGTCCCCATGTTTTTAGTTATAGTTCCGTTCAGCTGGTTGCCGGAAAGGATTAACGCTTGCAGGGAAGAAAACCTTATGATACCATCAGGCAATGGCCCATAAAGTTTGTTACTGCCAAGATCCAAGTCCTCTAATGCAGGCGACCCGGACAAGATATCTAGAAAGTCGGAGAGGTTCCCACTTAAGCTGTTGTTAGACAAGAACAGGACAGCCAAATTGGACAAATTTCCAAAAGAGTTGGGTATCATGCTTTCTAGAAGATTTGAAGAGAGATCAACCCCTTCTATTATAAGGAATGGGAGGGTCTTAATTATGTCGACCCAGTGAGTTGCTCTACTGAGGTCAACCCCTTCTATTATAAGGGTTTCCAAGGAAGATAGACGAGACAACCAATCAATGTTCTCAACAGAGAGGTTAAAGCTAGGATCGGAGGAGAGATCAAGATAATTCAAGTTAGAGAGGTTTCCAAGTTGCGATGGAACTATTCCGGAGAAGTTACAGTAATCGAGGTTGAGGTGCTTTAATTTGGTGAAGGAACCAAAAAATTTGGGGATTGGTCTGTTTTCAAAATCTATATTACTAAGGTCCAGATAAGTCAATTCCTGCAATTCAAGCAATGAAGAACTAATTTTACCTGTTAGACCTGAACCCCCAAGATCAAGTTTGATTACATGACCAGTTTGGTTGTTGCACTCTACTTCACTCCATTTGCAGCAATCTTTGGAACTCCAGTAAGGGAGACGGCCGTCATCATAATCATGTATAATTCTAAGGCCAGCTCTGAAAAAAAGAAGTGCTTGTCTCTCCTTATCAATGCAACGAATGATTTCATTAGAACCATTTTTAAAACTAAGGGATGAGGAGGCACTAACACAACTCATACACACCAACACTAGAAGAACTACAACACCCAACATCGTCTTTTTTTTCTAAAGAAAGAAACACGAAGTATTTAATATTGGTTGATTGATAAATAAACTTTTGATTACATAAGATGTATTTATAAGTAGAAAAGAAATACTCCCTCCTTTGGTCCAAATGAAATGAATTCTAAAATTTCCACAGCCAGACTTAAAAATCAATAACAGAGTCAACCCATAATGAAGTCATGTCATTCAGAAATTTCATTTGGAAACTTTAGAATTTCAATCATTTCATTCATTTCATTTGGTAGAAGAACTACTCAAAAGAAAATATGTCCAAATGAAATGAATTCTAAAGTTTCCACTATGTCTTAAAAGTGTTGACCAATAATGAAGTCATCCCATTCATTTATAATTGATGCAGACAACCACTCAAAAGAAAATATGGTCCTCATTTAATTTAATTATGTGGTACATGAAATTTGATGAATTTGATGTGACTCTTGGCAAAAATAAAAAAAAGAAAGAAAAGAAAAGAAAAGATCAGAATCTTGGCTGAATGTAATATATTATTTTTATATTATTACGAGTTTTTTTTTTTTTTTTTTTTAATTTCAGATACATGATTTTTCCAATTATATATTATTTTCTCTACCATTGGACCCTCTTAGTTTTTCTCTTAAGTAATTATTATGAAAAAATGTAAAAAAATATAAATATAAAAACCCCTCAATATCACTTTTCCTAAGCTAGTTACACTAGTGTGGGGACCCAAGACAATAATGAAGAGGAAATATATAGTCCATTATTTTGATAGAAATGTATTTGCGTGCTCCAATGGAATAGGGTTAAATGAGACGTATGAAATATACTACAATGGTCAAACACGTTTGATAACGTACACCAAGGGAAAAGTTGGTTAAGTCGTTTTGAGTGTTCCATACAAATTAAAAAGCAGGACCCTCAATAAATCAACCTTTCATTTAGACACGCTATATGGTCCGTATTAGATCGTCGAATCGGAAATTTTCACATAAGATGTATATATAAGGAAATACTCCCTCCTTTTGGTCCCAATGAAATAAATTCCAAATTTTCCACAACGACTCAAGTGTTGACCAATAAAATTATTCCCAAATGTTAAAAATGAAAAAACTTAGTACTAAAATTGTTGGCTTGTTTATATTTATTATTTATATAGCTAGACATTTTATAGAGTAAATTTAAATGTTATATATTGAACTGATACCACATTAACCTCTATGATTGAGTATTTATTTTCTTAAAATTTTTAGGATTGAATTTTATTGCAACGTAAGGTTAAGATGAATGTTTAAAAGAAATTAATTCGGAAAGGATTAATTGCAAGAGGAGAATAATTAATTCAAATAAATAAACATTTAAAATTAATTAATTATTGTATGTGCAATTGAATTTTACTTGAGACACATAAATTTATTAAATTAAATAACTAAAAATAAATAAATTAGGAGGTAATAATGGTATCACAAAAATCATATTATTTCCTAATGTACCAAAAAATAATTTTTATTATAATGGTCCAAATAATATTAAAAAGCATTGGCCTATAGAATGTATACAATGGTGAAAAGTCCGGTTTGGGTGGGACGGAGAGAGTATATGATAGTACAATCTAATGGTTCACGTTTGAGAATGTATACAATGGGAAAGATTTTTCTATTATAATGGTCCAAATAGGTATTGGCCTATAGTTTGATGACACTATCCTTGCTTCAAAGCTTTCTTGAGGAAGCTCGACTATGATTAGATGATGATTTTTTTCTCAAAATATTTCTTTTTAAAAATATAATTCCCAAAATAACAATTATTCCAAATTATTTATCAAAATGTCCATTTTTTTGAAACTCGCTAAATGGTATAGCGAGTTTGACTTTTGTCCGCTGAAACTCGTCAAATGAAATGGCGAGTTCATATTTTATTTTATTTTTTGAAATTTCCCTTTTTTATTCCTGCATTTTAAGAAAGGGCATGGAAATAGCGTGAATCAAACTCGCCACGATTTGGCGAGTTTAGAAAATGTGTTACTACTTAGAAGAAAAGTCAGAAGAAAAAAAAAGGGAAATTTCAGAAGAAAATAGTATTAAAAGAAGAAGAAAGATTATGGTTAAGGGGTTGCTTGAATGGAATTCAAAGGTTCTAATTACCCAACTACCCCTATCAGAGAGCATTTAATCCCTAAAAGGACAAGCGTACATAACTGATAACACCTTCCCCTGCAAAAAAGTAGAAAAAAATTTAAACTCCATTAATGAAACAAGACAGAATAGCTGAAACATTCATTTATCTTACCAGCTTGGACTCTGCCATTGCTAAGCTAAGCTAAACTCGCCAAATCAATTGGCGAGTTTGGTTCTCGCATTTCCACATCATTCTTATTAAAATGTAGGAATAAAGAAGGAAAATTTCAAAAAAAAAAAATGAACTCGTCATTCCATTTGGCGAGTTTTAACGGACAAAAGTCAAACTCGCTATACCATTTAGCGAGTTTCAAAAAATGGACACTTCGGCAAATAGTTTGGAAGGGTTGTTATTTGGGCAAATTGTGTATTAGTTATCCAAGTTTTATCAAAATTTGCAATTCTATTATTAACATTGAATTTTTAGCAATTTCCTTCCCAATATTGAGTTTTTGTTTCAATCGAATATAAATTTTGTTAAAAAGCTAACAATTGTTAAATAGGCTTGTTAGGGGCAAAGATGACATTTCAAGTATGCTAGCTAGTGTGGAATTATCCTAACTAAATCATGTCCACTACAGCAAATGAAATTGAAAATTCCCATCCTCTTCTTCTACCAACTACCATGTTCTCCGCCCCATTCCACCATCGGCCACTCTTCAGCAACACCCCCACCCACCTGCCTGCCGTATCCTCTAAAATACCGACTGCATCAAAATCCGAAGATGGCACAAAAATAAGATTTGGGTTCCTCTTTTTCAAATCTGAGGTAGGGGACGGGGCTGCGGGTGGGATCCTTCAAATTTAGGTTTCTCTTCTTTTCTTTCTCTACTTTTAAAAACAGATCTGCGTTTCTCTGTTTTGAATCTTCTACAAATCTGAAAATGGTTTTTTCTTGTTTTCAATTGAAGTCAAATCTGGTGTTTTCTGGATTTGGGTTTATATTGTGTTAGTTTTGGTGTTGGTGGTGGTAACTGTGGTGGTTAGAGAGTGTGTAATGGCGTCGAGGTGTGGTGGTGATGGCAGTGGTGTTTATGGAGGTTGATGGTGGTGGTGATGGGTGGCAGATGGTGAAGGGTGTGTGAGATGGTGGTGTTGTTGATAAAAATTAAATGTAAACAGTTAATATTAATTTATTTTTTTCAATACTTTAACGAAAGTTTATTTTTCACTAGATTTAATGGCCAGACATTTTAACGAAAGTTAACCTCTCATGTGAAATGTCATTTTTACCCTTAAAAAAACATGTGCATGTCACATGATTCAGTTTTTTAACGAAAGTAAAAAATTTTAGCCAATTTTTCATTGGATTGAAACACAATGTCAATGTTGGGAAAGGGGTTGCTAAAAATTCAATATTGATGGTCAAATTGCAACAGTTGGTAAAACTTGGGTAAGCAATATGCAATTTGTCCGTTGTTATTTTGGGAATTATATTTTAAAAAAAGAATATTTTGAGAAAAAAATCATTAGATGATGGCTTCATATATCAGTAAAATAAAGAAAAAATAACTTTCAAAGTTGTGTTCAAAAGTTGGATAATGTAGAAAATAAAGTCAATTATACTTAGTCAAGTCAACTTTTAAGCATCTCTTCCACAAAAGAAAATATGGTCCTTATATTTAATAATGTGGTTGATGATATTTAATGTGACTTTTGACTCAATGATAATGATCCATTATTTGTATCATAATGCTTTTTTTTTTTTTTTTTTTTTTTTGCATCTCCATCTTTTTTTAATTGACTTTCCACAAAAGAAAATATGGTCCTTATATTTAATAATGTGGTTGATGATATTTAATGTGACTCTTGACTCAATGATCCATTTATAGGTGTGGTTGTATCATAATTTTTTATTTTTTATTCTTTTTATGGCTCATGATTTTTCATATTTTTGTTCTCCCTAATTGGACCCTTATACTTTTTAAATTTTTTATTTTCTATATATTTCTTATATTTTTCAAGTTATCAAGAGCAAAATTAAAAGTGTTTTAGACATTCATTTTGGGATGTAGGGAGTATATGGTAGTTACACTGGCGTGGATCCCATAAACAAGGCAAACCCCATATTTTTGTTACAAAAGAAATCATTTTTTGAAATGTCTTCATTGAAATATATATATATATATATATATATATATATATATATATATATATATATATATATGTGTGTGTGTGTGTGTGTGTGTGTGTGTGTGTGTGTGTATACGTGTGTGTGTATATATATATATATATATATGTGTGTATATTATACTTCTTGACCTGTAAGTAAATCAAACTCTAAACCCAAAAAAGGCGTTAGCAAGATTCCTATTATAAAGTCACACATGAATGGAGAATGAAATTGTTCCAAATCTAAGAAAATATGGCCCTTAATTATGCGGTCACAACATTTTATAAGACTCTTGACCAAAGAATGGAGAATGAAATTGTTCCAAATCTAAGAAAATATGGCCCTTAATTATGTGGTTCACAACATTTTATAGGGTCAAGGACTCTAAGACCCATGACGCATATCAATATCCCACCAAAACCCATTTGAAATTAAAATTCCATCAAAACCCACGTCACTCCTATAGCATCCCGTCAGGTCTTATATCATGTGGTATAGGACCATTTTTTTTTGCACTTTTTTCACTTTTTTAAAAAAATTAAATAAAAATCATATTTTTAGTTTTATACCCTAAAGGTATAAGACTAAAAATACTCTATAGCTAAGTATGAGAGTATTTTTTTCATCATTTTTCATATTTTTCTTAAAAATATAATACAATTTGGTCTTATATCATTGGTATAAGGCTAAAAAAAAGTCCTATACCATTGATATATAAGACTGAAAAAAAATGTCTTCGATATAGGACTAAACAAATAATAAAAAGAAAAAATTACTAAGGAATAAAGTCCTACATCATATGGTATAAAACTGAAAAAAGGTCCTATATCATGTGGTATAAGACTGTCAACGGGTTTTTGAGGAATTTTAATCTCGATTTCCGAGGTTTAAGAGAATTTTGATCTCAGTTGGGTTTTGATGGGATTTGATTTGGACTGTGTGGGTAATGAGGAATTAATCCCATTTTATAAGACTCTTGACCAAAGAATGGAGAATGAAGTTGTTCCAAATCTAAGAAAATATGGTCCTTAATTATGTGGTTCACAACATTTTATAAGACTTTTGACCGAATACTACATTTTGGAATAATACATTTGATAACGTATACAATGGGTAAAATTAATCAAGTTTTAGTTCAAATTACTATTTCCTTTGTCCCAAACAATGTAAAAAAATAAATAAAAAATTGCTCCTAAGTAAGGGTAAATTTGAATTTTATTTTATTTTTGACATTTTTTTGGGACAGAGAGAGCACTGTATTACAAATTAGAACTCAAGGAGTTTTAGTTCAAGCGGCATTTTATATGAAAAGACAGAAGTTTAATCTCCACCAAAAAAGACACTTTCAAGTGTCATTCTTATAATAGTTTAAAACATTCATTAAAAATAATCTACTTCTTCTTTATCCACTTTCTCTCTCTCCTACTTTACTTTTTATACTCACAACATTTTTTTTTAATTTTCGTGCAAATTCAAACTAACAAAATTTAACTGGCACGGAAGGAGTAATATTTGTTTTTAGAAATTGATGTGTACGCTTCAAATTAAACAATAGCCTTGGAAGTTTTTTACATTGGAATGGTTCAACTACGACTCGAGTTCGGTTGAGTTTTTTTATTTTTGAGCTTGAGCTCATTTAAGAAATATTGAGTTCGAGTTTGAACCAGACAGTGTTCCAAAGTCTAATCTAGTTTGGAGTTGATCGTGAGTTGCTCATGAACAGCTTGAGCCGTTATCAAACTCGAATATTAACGAGCCGAGCTTGAGCTTTAGCCCATTTTCTTAAAAACTATGAAAAATTGAGTTCATAACGCTATTTTTGAATCGAGCTTGAGATTTGCAACAATGAAAAGATTGAGTTTTTAATGAACTAACATAGGCGAGTTCGAATTTTTTTCATAGGGAACAAAGAAATTATCAAGTTTTTTTTTTTCTTGAGCCGAGTTTGACACAAGTCGATCGCAAAAGAGATTCGTCAAATACACAAGTCGAGCACGATCTACTCAAAACTAAATGAGTGTTGAAATCTTGTTTAAACTCAAGTCGAGTAACAATTCGAGCTCACTCGACTTCCAGTTATTTTGAACCGATCTCATATAACACATTTGATAATGTATTCAACAGAGAAAGTTGACTAATTAATTCCTGTTACAGACTACTCCCTCTGTTCCCCTTTTTTTTTTCTTGGTTTTTAGTTTGAATAAACTTTAAGAAATAATTTAGGCTACTTATAAATTACCTAATGAAAATAAAAAACTTGTTATTGATGCATCATTATAAATATTATATATATACAATTATTAGATTCTCATTAAGATAATTAAAGGTAACCAAAATTATTGTTCTAAGTTAATATAAACGAATATTGTTTTTTTATACATATATAATTACACGGGCATTATAAGGACAACGTTGTCCAAAATACTATTTATCATTTGTCATTTTAAAATCTGAATGTATCAATAGGAAAATAGGACTCCTATTCCAGGTCGATACTTTTTAAAAAGGAAGGGAAAATTGTAAAATAGGGATTGAAGTCCAACTTAGGAACAACCCTCTAAATTTTGGGACCCAAAAGACAATTTTCCCTTTATTTATTTGCATTTTGTTCAAATTATATGTGAAAAAAATATTTTTATTGTTACAACTTATTTTATTCTGACATAAACCGAAATAAAAAATATTACCATTTTTTTGGAACATAGAGTATATCAAAGAGTTTATTTCAATAATTTTATTAAGCGCAAAGGATAAATTTAGAGTCCAAACTTTTGGGGTCACTTGCACAAAGGAGTCTAATGTATCAAAGCTCACAAGCGAGGGTCTAATGATGACAAATATTAGTAATTAAAATATTTTTTACGTAACAGTTAAGAAACTAGTTTATTTTTAGGAGAAAATATTATTTACTTCTTTGCTTGATTTAACCGAATACAACTCCATATATACGTGAGATTCCTTCTTGAAAAAGGAGTCTATTAATCCTACACTAATGCCTAAAATTAAGCTAATCATATATCCTACTTAGTTTACATTTATAAAATAAGGAAAAGATAAATATGTACAAAGAAACAGCATCACACACAAGATGACAGTCAACTTCTATATGCTTCGTGGGAGAATTTTCGATTGGGATGGGGCTGATGATTTGTAGCTTGGGAGGGACCACGATTGTGGTGAGTTTTGGGAGAGTTTAGGGGGAAGTAAATACTGGCAACCGGCAGATACGGCGCAAGAAAGCTATGCTGCACCGTTTTCAAATTCCTACCTTCCAAAGCCATTAAGTTGAAAATTTAATTTTCAACTTAATTAAAAAAGGTGTATAGTTGAGCGATCAAATCCTCAGAGTAGCATGACAGGTATAATTAAAAAAGGTGTATAGTTGACCTCCTAAGGTTCTTTCTAATGGATGGTTCAGTGGGGGCTTGAGAGGGTTCAGTTGGTTCATGACCTTCTTCAACTCCTCTGTTAGAACCTAACTTTGTGTTTTGATGATGATTGATCATTTAACGGGACAAAGTTAAATGGTCTAAAGTGTCAAGAGTGGAAAGTTGCAAAAGTTACAAGGAGGCACCTTCAAGTTTCCCAAAATCTGATAAAAGACTTCAGACAGCCAATGATTTTACAGTAATGATTTCTTAACAAGCTGTGTTAGTAATGATCAAGCAACTCTCGAGAATCAATCCAATAAATCAAGTGTTATTTCATTACAAGAGATCATTACATATCACCAGACTTAAACCATGTCCTCTACTCAAATCAAGATCTAATAGCTAAGACTGCTTGATCTAACAGCCAAGAACCCAACAGCAGAGATTCATCACTCTACTCTGACAGCTAAGATTTTCAGTGCCAATAGCAATGTACTAATCCATTGATGACAAGGATGTGCTATACTTAAATCTCTCAACAACATTGCCATGTCATCTCTCCATGATGATTTCCTGAACTTGGGTTGCAATTTCCAGCTTGTTTATATCAGTCAAAGATGCACTAAATACAAACACTATTCCAACCACACCATTTACTGCATTGTCTCCTCCAACGGTTACTTCTTCAGACATCATCAATGAAGACTCCCATTGAAGACAACCATGTGCCATGTTCCCAACGGCTACTTCCTCAATCCTCCTATATATTGAATCCAAATATCCCATTCTAACTACTCCCACACACCACGTATTTACACCCCTTTCCTTGCTCATTTTACAGTTAGTCCACACCCTTTAAAGAGCCATTATACACCTTTTCACACCACTTTCCACACCTTTTTACAACCTCTGCATAGCCTTTTCCCAACCTCTGTATAACCTTCTACAGCCCTCATACAACCTTCTACAGCTCCTGCTCACACCCCTTTCCAATCCCTTCTTACAGCCATTTCCACACACAGTTACAACACCATTGACAACCTTCTGCAAAGCCTTTCTTACAGCCTACTTGCAGCCATTTCCACATCCTTTCCACACCCCTTTACTCTTTCCACACCCCTTTACTTTTACTGAGCCATTTTACAGTCCCTTTCCACACCAATTAACACTCCCTTTACAGCCCTCTTAACACCCATTTACAGCCCTCTTAATACTCCCTTTACAGCCCTCTTAACACCCATTTACAGCCCTCTTAACACCCCTTTACAGTCCCTTCTTACACCCTTTCCATAACCTTCTGCAGTCCCTTATTATACCCTTTTAACAGCCTTCTTACAGCCATTTTTACAAGCCCTTTCCACACCCATTTACAGCTTCATACAACCTTCTGTATAGCCATTTTACACCCTTTTACACACAACTTCTACAACCTTACCTCCAACCCATCTCAACCTGCAACCTGTTGGAATAACTATTACACAATAATAGAAAATTGTAGAAAACTAAATAAAACAAAATTACACAAAAGAAAAGATAAGGAAAAAGATTTGTCGAGGAATCCGAGTCGTGTGAAATCACACTCTCCTTAAGACAAATTACGCCCCCTCACCACGTCGTGCTTGAGTTGTTACGGAACGCTTGCCTCCCAGGATGAAACGGAGTAACCGGACGGTGGTTGCACAAGAATACCTCCGGCGAACTGAAGTCGATGCTTGAGCTTTATCACCACAAATGCAATGCAAGGAGGCCAAGGAAAATATTTGTTCAATATGCAACAAGAGGAAGAGGAGAGGAATTCTGGAAAAATCTGTGTGTATTTCTCTCTTGTTGTGTTCTTGCCATTATATAATCCAAGTAGATAACAGAAAATTAAACCATGTTTTAATTTTCTTAATTAATACAATTATTTTAACATAATTGCATAATTATTTGGCTCATAAACTCCCTTTGATCAGTTATATGGCTGTTGAAATTACACATTCATTAACAGCCTTTTGAGCTGTTACAAAACATGGTAAAATCATTTTTTCCGTACAGCCACTGGAGCCCAGGCGCCCGCCTCGGCACTAGTACAGATTTGAGCTTAGATAGCGCTTTTTTTTAGCTTAGATAGCGCTTATAAGCGCTATCTAAGCTAGCGCTATGCAAGTTAGCATAGCGCTTGTATAAGCGCTATCTAAGCTCCCAAACTTAGATAGCGCTTTTAAAAAGCGCTTTCTAAGCACTTTTTTATTTTTAAAAAATCATCTTAGTAGCGTTTTTTAAGTGCTATATAAACAATTTTTTTTATAAAAATCAAGCTTAGATAGCGCTTAAAAAAACGCTATCTTAGGCTATTTTTCATTTTTTTTTTGTATTTTTTTTTCCAATTGCACCATTTCAAATTATATGAATTATAATCAAGAAATCAAATAAATAAAAATTAATATGAACTAAAAACATTTCATTCAACAATAACAATCAACCATTCATTTACTACACCAATAATAATTCTTACAATCATCCACAAGAGTTACAAACTAACTAGTCTAACACCGATCGCACAACATGAAACTTAGATAAAAAATTTAAACAAACTAAAGAACCTCAGTCTAATTAATGGGCATCAAGAATGAAGAACCGCCAAAGATTAGCAATTCCAATACTTTTCAGTTTCCAAACCCAAAATGCATGTCATAGCTTGGTCAGGGCAGACTGTTCCTCAAGTGCTGCAATTCTGAAGAGAAGAATACAACAACAAAAATTAAACTATGTCTCATTGCCATCATTAAGAATTTCAGAGTGAAAACTTTCCAGCTATGGAAGAATGGCTCCATTCCACATTAAACAGAAAAGAGAAAACTTTCCAGTGTTTAAATGCAGACTAAAAAAGAAAGAGCCAACACTGGTAAATTGTGTTAAACAAGAAATGAGCTTGCAACTTACCTCTGTTAATCCAACCATACTGATTTCAGGATGAGTGAAACATGCAGCTGGAATGCTCAGATGATTTAGCACATGTTCCTTTCCAGTTACTTGCTCAACAACTACATTAAGAAATCAATGCTCAGTGCTATATAAGGACCTAATTCACTTAACTTGCAGCAACCATTATAAGCATGGGGGTGCGGGTGGGGGTTACCAGAGATTCCTTGTGCACTTGTTGCATGAGCAAGCATCAATTTTCCATTAGCATCACCAATGCAGTACAAATGAGGGACCTAGTCGCCAGATTATGTGTCAATGAAACAAAACATGACGAATACAGAGTGAGTAGCAGGAGAGGGACAAAAACCATGACTGACCAGTTTCCCATTTGAATCAATCACTCACATGCGTTCATCAACAGGGATGAATCCACGTTGAGTTTGCACATTGATCTGCAGCAAACATTTAGATAACTTTCATTTATTACACCAATAATAATTCTTACAATCATCCACAAGAGTTATAAACTAATTAACTAGTCTAAAAAGGTGCTCAGGAACTACCTCCAATCGTCTCAGGAAGATCCATAATTTTTTCATACCCATTGGATGGATTAATCTTCTTGATCACTGCAGAGTGCGATATGTGGTTATGATAGCAATTAAGTACATATTGCAGTGGAATTTTTTGCAAGTACAACGTGAATAGAGCTAGAATATGAGAGAAAAAAGACAAATTAATCTTACCACGCCAGATCTCAGAGAAGATTTTTGAGGTCCTTTAGAGGTTCCTCCATACACACGAACAGACCGTACGCCGCAGGGTTTTCCAGCATCAGACAGAACATCGTATATCTGCAAACAGCACTTGGTGTTATTATTTGGCCAAGGTTTTCTGATGGTACATAAGTACATTAACCCATGTGTGAACATATGATGGCATAAAAATTAAAACATAAGTGAATGTATTGACGAACACTACAGCGGTACACCTAGTCTAATTGGCTATACATTCAGTGAGCTTTTCAGCTCTACAAGGACTTTCAGAGATGTCATTGGAGAAAGCTTTTGTCAAGTCAAGGTCATAGGGCTCTTCTGGGTACAATTTGTTCCATCTCTCTTCTGTTTGCCTACTTGAAATACCTTGAAAGGAAGATACAATGTTCTTGTTGTCAAGAATCCTACCATAAAATTCTTCGCAATCAGATTTGTACCTAACCTGAAAAACAACAAGAACCAAACAACGTCATTCCACCAAACGAGAATCTATCAGATGTGATGCTAAACAAGATCCCTTTCAGCCCAGAAGAATACCAGATTGAGCCTGTGACAGTGCCAAACCCATTCACAGTCAAGAGAACTACCAAAGGTCCTTCTGGGACCTGAGCCTCGGAGTTTCTAGCAAGCAGGGGAAGCCAGCAAGCATTGTACCTGTCATTGCATCCTCGAGATTGTTAAGTCAAGATAAACAGAATTCCCAAACTATTATTTCAAAAAATATTTCCTATGACCATCCACCTTAACTCTAAATTGCAATGTGCATATCAAGCAAAAGCTTAAATGTCCAATGATCTGGAGGAAGCATCAGAAATAACCAAAATTTGGATAACTTACTGAGACAAATTTGCTACTCCCTCCATCCCAAAATACTTTCTGTATAAAGATTTAAATTTGTCCTAGAATAATTGTTTTACAATGATTGCTTCAAAGAACAAGTGCGAGATCGGTCGAACCCAACTGACATAAACCCTAAATTGATAATCTTAAATCAATTTATGAGCTACAAGAAGATAGCTTGCAATTTCTAGTCAGAAATTGAAATCGAAATTGAAATTGAAACCCTAAATTGATAATCTTAAATCATGGACTCATGGGTAAGAAGTTGAGGGGTGAGATTTCTTTACCGGTAATAAAGGGCAGGGGTCCCAAATCGCAGCAAGTTGCTTAGTTCGTCTGATTCTCACACGACCTTAGAGAGCGCGGACAAGGAGATTGTAAATCGCGAGAGCTAGGTTTTTTTTTTTTTAATGGAAAGGACTAGGGTTTTGGAGGAAGGGGCTAGGGGGAGAGATGATATCGTGAAGTTTCCCCATCTCCAACCTTCAACGGCTGCCGTCCAACCTTCGTGCCGCCGCTGACTTGCAATGGAGAGAGAGAGAGAGAGAGAGAGAGTTTTCACAGAGAAAGGGAAAAAGACGTCTCAATTATATTTATGCCAGGAGGAGGAGGGACTTATGAAGCGTTTAGTAAGAAAGCGCTTCTGTTAAGCGATGTTTAAGGTTCTACTAAGAAAGCGTTTTTCTACTATGCGCTATCTTAGTTAATTTTTTTTTAATTTTTTAATTTTTTTTATCTTGATTATTGAATTTAAAGACGTGGATGCGCTATGTAAGTTGACATCTTAGATAGCGCTTTTTAAAAGCGCTATCTAAGGTGCGTTTCCTAAGATCGAATCTGTACTAGTGCGGGGAACGCGAGGCGCCCGCCTCAAAGAGGTTCTATGGCCAGCTCCTCTACTGACTTCCATGCGGCCGCCTCGGACAGCTTCATTGGAAAAAAAAATGTAAAAAGTGGGCTCGCGCGGACAGGCTATTTCGGAGCTACATTCGTGTCCGCAGGACGCGCATGCACATGAGTTCGGTAGTCCGAAGCCTATTTCGGTCCATGATTTGCACCCCTCGCGCACTCCGTGCGCGAGAGAGAGCCTCTATGTACCACAATCTTACTCCCTACCAAAGTGTAGGAGTATTTAAACTTAGCCACTTTTTCATCTTTTTCCAATGTGGGATAACCACATTTTACCCATTCCAACCCATTAACTTTGAGCCTTCATATCTCATTCATTTCTCAACCATTTTGAACAAATGAATATATGATTTCAATGTACTCATGGAGTAGAACACAATCCAACAATCAATTTGTCATTTTAACAAATAACAAATTAAGAAAATAACTCATTATTTCCTTCAAAACACACTTTTTTCCAACACAACCAAAAATCAAAACGACATTAAGACACTTGTAACTGATCTCAGGTGTATAAACTGAATTGTAAAACCACTTAAGACTGACTTTAAGTGGGTATTGTAATTTGCTTAGTATAGAGCATAAATCCCTAATAATAGACCGTACTTATTAGGAAGAGGAAGTTTAAGGAACTTGCCTATCCAATCCTTTGTAAATCTTAACGGGAACTAGATTTAAGTGGATTGATCTCACTTGTCAAGATTGACAGTGAGGGTGGACGTAGGAGGAGTGAACTCTGAACCACCTTAAAATTCCTTGTGTTCATTTGGTATTATTACACAACACACACACACATCTACACATACATACACTATTCACTTGTCTTTACATTATTCAAACACTTATTATTCCGCTGCACATTTAAAACTTGCTTTTAAAACCAGTTAATATCTGACAGCTAAGATCTCACCTCAGCTGTCAAAGCTTAACTGTCTAACCTTTCAATCTGATTAAAGTAAACAGGACCTTTCAATTGGTATCAAAGCCGTTTTCCAAAAGACTTAAGTGTCTTCAAGTCTCACAACTTGGGAAAGATTCGCATTCTCCCACCATGCCTCGACCAAGAAGAAATAATAACTCTAAAAAGGTGTCTTATTCAAAAGAAACAATTCACAGTTCAAGTTATAATGAAATAAATGCCATGACATGTCTAAGGGCAAATGAAGAAAATGAAGAATCAGACAATGAGGAAGATCTTGAATCACTGGCAGTTGTAGAAGAATTAAAAAAGGTACACAATTTCAACTCGTTAAATATTGATGGTTTTAAA
This sequence comes from Adenophora triphylla var. japonica, assembly GCA_022495995.1. Taxonomy (NCBI): domain Eukaryota; kingdom Viridiplantae; phylum Streptophyta; class Magnoliopsida; order Asterales; family Campanulaceae; genus Adenophora; species Adenophora triphylla. Next base: position 353,077 of record JAFEMH010001091.1, read on the forward strand.
CAATTAGTTTGCACCCTTTTAATTCAAATCAAGAGATACCAAACTACCTTTGCTTCATTGGTCACTGACAACCTATCCCAAACCAAAACCATTGAAAATCTTGAAAAAGCCAATCAAGAATTGAAAGAACAATGTCTTATTCTTGAAAAGAAAAACTGTGATCTGACAGCTAAGAATTCAAGCTCCCAAGAAAACAATCAAAGAGTCATCAATCTTGAAAAAGAGAATGAGGCTCTAAGAAAGAAAATTGATTCCTGGAATAGATCAGGAGAGGCTGTATCCCTTTTTAATTACAACCAAAGACACCCTAGTGATAAGTCAGGAATTGGAGCAGAAAATCCAACCCTAAAAGTATATACCCCTCATACTGGTGAAAGAGTCATTGAGAAAATGTTTCTTGGAAGTATGAATTCAGTTAAAATATTAAAACCTTTATATCCGATCAAAACAAAGGAACAATCATATAAAGAAAGGGAAAAAGAGAAGAAAACTGTTGTTGAAAGAGAAAAAGAAAGCATCAATGACAAAGATGCCTCAAGGCAAAGAAAACAGCAAGAACATAGCACCAAACCAAGAAGCTATCATTATCACAATAGACAACCAAGATCAAACCAACATCAAAAATTCTCTGGAAATATGAATCCTACATGGAAATACTCAGATGGAAGGAACCATGTTCAACAAAACAACTTCTCAAGACCACCATACCACTCATCTACGCCTAGACAGTAATCCCATCAAACCAACTTCAGAAACCAATATCCCTATTCCTTAAACACCTCATATCATTCTCATCTACCTTTTGCTCTGACCCCATACATGATGCAAATCATGTCATATTACAACACTATTAATCAATTCTTCAGTAAAAGAGCAGCAAGCAAAGCTTGGGTTCGTAAAGAAAACTAACCCCCTGGACCCAAACATAAAGGGTACCAATTTTTTTGTTTTATTTTCAGATGTTAAAAGAGTAGTAAAGTCAAAGCTTGCTTGGATTTAATCAAAGATTGGATCTCTTCTTACAAATGACGGCACTGTTTGAGGGGGAACCAAACCTTTAAGGTTATGTTTTGCCTGTTACATTTATCCATAAGACCATGACACCATTTGAGGGGGAACCAAACTCCAAAACACCATCAAAACCAGCCAAGAACAGCCCTTGTTGAAACAGAAAAAGTTGCTGGAAATCTGAAACTCAGCGTTGTGCACCTTCACAGAAATTGCAATATCTCTCTCTCCGCTGCACGAAACTGCAATCCGATTTTTTGTGAGTAAAGTAGATTCAGATACCTTTCCAGAAAGCATAAACATTTAGCCTACAACCTTGTGAGTCAATACCAGACTTCATCTGAAGTTGCTGTCAAACAGGCTGATCGTTATCTCTGACAGCTATGTTTTCTTTCTGATAGCTAAGCCTTTGACAACCAATCTCCTTGACAACAAACCCTTTTCAACAAATCCCCATACATCAAGCTTCACACAATAAACTCCTATTCAACAAATCCCAAAAATTAAATCACCTACACTCTTGATAGCAGACCTCAAAACTCTGACAGCAAGGACAAAACTGTCAAGACACCCTTCACCAAAACTGCAATATCTTTCTCTGTGGGCAACCAAATTGCAATTCGATTTCTTCTGTATATACCAGATACATAGAGATTTCCAACAAGCCTAAACCCACATTTTGATTCATTATGAGCAAAAAATGGCCCCAGTTTGAAGTTGGCAGCAAACTCAGAATATCTGACAGCTAAGAATCTTAGCTGTCCAAGCAAACAAGCCCTTCAATCCCCTTGGCAACAAACCCCTTGATGGCGTACCCTTGACATCAAACCCCTAGATATCAAACATTTACACACTAAACCCTCCAAAACAAATGCCAAACCAATTCCCTAAACTCTTGACAGCTATCCCAAACCATAGCTGTCAGACCTTAGCTGTTGGATCTTAATAGACCAAAAAAACTGGTTCCACCCCTTGCACGAGAGTTGCATTATCTCCCTCTCCCGACATCGAAACCCCAAAACGATTTTTTCTGTGTAAAGTAGACACATAGAGCTTTCCATCAAGTCTAATACCACAAGCTGAATCCTTTTGAACGAAATTTGGTACCTATCTGAAGTAGGCAGCAGTCCCCAAATATTCCTGACAGCATAGAAAAATTTATCAAGACTCCTCTCACCAAAAATCCTATATCTATCTCTCCAAAGCTCATAACCACACACTGTTTTCTCCCACTTAAATTACACTCATATACCTCTCCAAAATTTATAGCCTCACACCCTGGAGCTTGTTGAGTCAACACAGAAAAATCAGTGAAGTTGACCAAAAATCTGCTCAAATTTTCTTAAGAGCAAATGTCTTCTGGTCATCTCTTTCTGCTTATGGAGATATGAAGCAAGTCATTAAGAGTTTAAAATGACCAATCATTCACCAAAAAGGGGGAAATTGTTAGAACCTAACTTTGTGTTTTGATGATGATTGATCATTTAACGGGACAAAGTTAAATGGTCTAAAGTGTCAAGAGTGGAAAGTTGCAAAAGTTACAAGGAGGCACCTTCAAGTTTCCCAAGATCTGATAAAAGACTTCAGACAGCCAATGATTTTACAGTAATGATTTCTTAACAAGATGTGATAGTAATGATCAAGCAACTCTCGAGAATCAATCCAATAAATCAAGTGTTATTTCATTACAAGAGATCATTACATATCACCAGACTTAAACCATGTCCTCTACCCAAATCAAGATCTAATAGCTAAGACTGCTTGATCTAACAGCCAAGAACCCAATAGCAGAGATTCATCACTCTGACAGCTAAGATTTTCAGTGCCAATAGCAATGTACTAATCCATTGATGACAAGGATGTGCTATACTTAAATCTCTCAACAACATTGCCATGTCATCTCTCCATGATGATTTCCTGAACTTGGGTTGCAATTTCCAGCTTGTTTATATCGGTCAAAGATGCACTAAATACAAACACTATTCCAACCACACCATTTACTGCATTGTCACCACCAACGGTTACTTCTTCAGACATCATCAATGAAGACTCCCATTGAAGACAACCATGTGCCATGTTCCCAACGGCTACTTCCTCAATCCTCCTATATATTGAATCCAAATATCCCATTCTAACTACTCCCACACACCACGTATTTACACCCCTTTCCTTGCTCCTTTTACAGTTAGTCCACACCCTTTACAGAGCCATTATACACCTTTTCACACCACTTTCCACACCTTTTTACAACCTCTGCATAGCCTTTTCACAACCTCTGTATAACCTTCTACAGCCCTCATACAACCTTCTACAGCTCCTGCTCACACCCCTTTCCAATCCCTTCTTACAGCCATTTCCACACACAGTTACAACACCATTGACAACCTTCTGCAAAGCCTTTCTTACAGCCTACTTGCAGCCATTTCCACAGCCTTTCCACACCCCTTTACTGAGCCATTTTACAGTCCCTTTCCACACCAATTAACACTCCCTTTACAGCCCTCTTAACACCCATTTACAGCCCTCTTAACACTCCCTTTACAACCCTCTTAACACCCATTTACAGCCCTCTTAACACCCCTTTACAGTCCCTTCTTACACCCTTTCCATAACCTTCTGCAATCCCTTATTATACCCTTTTAACAGCCTTCTTACAGCCATTTTTACAAGCCCTTTCCACACCCATTTACAGCTTCATACAACCTTCTGCAGAGCCATTTTACACCCTTTTACACACAACTTCTACAACCTTACCTCCAACCCATCTCAACCTGCAACCAACAATCAAAACAACATTAAGACACTTGTAACTGATCTCAGGTGTATAAACTGAATTGTAAAACCACTTAAGACTGACTTTAAGTGGGTATTGTAATTTGCTTAGTATAGAGCATAAATCCCTAATAGACCGTACTTATTAGGAAGAGGAAGTTCAAGGAACTTGCCTATCCAATCCTTTGTAAATCTTAACGGGAACTAGATTTAAGTGGATTGATCTCACTTGTCAAGGTTGACAGTGAGGGTGGACGTAGGAGGAGTGAACTCTGAACCACCTTAAAATTCCTTGTGTTCATTTGGTATTATTACACAACACACACACACATCTACACACACATACACTATTCACTTGTCTTTACATTATTCAAACACTTATTATTCCGCTGCACATTTAAAACTTGCTTTTAAAACCAGTTAATATCTGACAGCTAAGATCTCACCTCAGCTGTCAAAGCTTAACTGTCTAACCTTTCAATCTGATTAAAGTAAACAGGACCTTTCATCCTCTTTTCCTTCTGACCCTCTTTCTCAAAGAAGGTTCCTTCGGTTGCTCATTTTCATTCTCTTCTTCTTCAACTGCTCTGGACCTTCTGGACCTCTTTCCAGTCTGAGAGGGGTTCATTTTCATTCTCTACTCTGTTGTGAAAATCACGCCCACGCAGCGGAAACGGACCGAGCTAGGAAGAAAAATAAGGGCAACACACACGAAAAGTAAATCACACACAAAGGAACACACAAGAATTGTTAACCCGGTTCGTTGCAATGACAACTACGTCCGGGGGCGCTACCAAGCCAAAATATTCACTCTAATATTTTTCAGATGTTACAACCTCGCACAATTTGTCTCTAGGCTATCACATGTATTTATAGGAACAGGAAATCAAATCCTAACAATAAAAGGATTCCTAACATAAGAAAGTATTCTTCTTTCTTCACAAGTCTTCCAAATATTGCTGTCACAAGGAATACCAATTCAAGAGGAAATCTGATCAAAGTAGGAAACTGAATCAGGCCCGGATCCAGAGCCAGCGCGCCCTCTCCTTCCAGCGCGGTCACGCAACTGTCCAGAGAATTCAATGCCTTTGCCCATGCTCCAGCGCGGTCGCGCACCATGCCAAGCGCGGTCGCGCAAGTGTCCAGAAACTCCTCCACGATTTTCCTTCATGGTTTTGACTCCAAACCCAACAATCTCCCACCTGGAGACAAACCATCCATGATACCTTTTCTTGAAACAAATTTCAGTGGCCAGCTATTGCGTTGGTAGCGCCCGGCCTCTTGTCTAGTTATCCAAGTGAATTGAAGCTGAGCAACGCTTCAACATAACTGTCGGTTCTACCATGCTCCGAGTCTTCATTCCAAATGATCCTCCCTGCACATCCCCGCTCACTTGCTTGCTAACTATCGATCCTGAACAGCGCGAATCCACGTGCCCCACACAATCACAAGCTTGGAACCTTTGTGTGTTCTTTGCAACCCATCGCATCACCGTTCTAGATCCCGCTCCCATGTTGGCCAAATTGGCTCCGCGTCGGCCGACTTCATCACCCAATTTTCTACCAACATACCGTTTAGTGAAATTTCTCCCACCATGGCGATCTCGGCCACCACCATTCATCATTGGGATGCGCCTTCGTTTCCCCCAACGACTCATGTTGCATGTGGTATACAACATATTTTCCACGCCGCCACGAGCCACCAAGCTAGCTCCGCGGTTTACCTTCCATGTCCCACAACCGAAGGTCACCACACAACCCTCCTTATCAAGTTGCCTTATGGAAATCAAGTTCCTCTTCAAATCCGGAATATGTCGCACATCACGTAGCCGCAAAACAGTCCCATCCGTTGCTTTGACCCGAACAACCCCCTTTCCAATGACCTTGACAGGATAATCGTTTCCCAAACGAACAACCCCAAAATCACCCGGAACGTACTGCTCCATTCTTTCTGCACTAGTGCATGAATGAAACGTCGAGCCCGAATCCAAAACCCACGAATCAGTTGAACTGCTCCCACCCAAGATTAATACGTCCGCCATCTCTTCAGCAACATTCAATTCCTTCGCTCTGCCTGACCGCTTCGGACAACTTCTCCTAAAGTGCCCCTTCTCCCCACAATCATAGCAAGTAATCACCTTCTTGCCACCCTTACTCTTTTCACCGACATTTAGTGCTAGCCCCGATGTCCCACCCTTGCTCTTCCTACGAATTTCTTCGCCAAGAATCACATCAACGACATCCGCAAACTTCAGCTTCACTTTTCCTGTTGAAACGTTAACTGCTATCGCAGTCGTATCCCAACTTTCCGGCAAAGAAGAAAGTAAAATCAACGCTAGTACCTCGTCATCAAGAGTAACAGCCACGGAAGACAGTTGGGTCGCAGTAGATTTGAATTCACTTATATGCTTTGTTGCCGACATGCCCTCCACCATCCTTATGTTCAACAGCTTCCTCATTAGATGAGCTTTATTCGCCGCCGATGGTGCCTCGTACATGCTCGCCAACATCTGCAACATCTCCATGGTAGTCTTCGCCTCCAAAACATTCTTCGCGACATCCTTGGTCAACGTTTGCCTAACAAGCCCTAACGCTTTCCGATCCATGATTTCGAATTTTGCTTCCTCTATGTCCGCCGGCCTTTCTTTTAATGGTAGATACAAATCCTTGTTCCACAGAACATCCTCGATTTGTGTCTTCCAAAAATTGAAATCCGTCCCATCAAACTTTTCGATCAACACCTTATTACCATCCTCCAAAGCTCCCAAGAAATCCATAGCAAAAGACCAGCCAACCAATGATTCGACAAAACCAAAGGCTCTGATACCAGTTGTTGTGAAAATCACGCCCACGCAGCGGAAACGGACCGAGCTAGGAAGAAAAATAAGGGCAACACACACGAAAAGTAAATCACACACAAAGGAACACACAAGAATTGTTAACCCAGTTCGTTGCAACGACAACTACGTCCGGGGGCGCTACCAAGCCAAAATATTCACTCTAATATTTTTCAGATGTTACAACCTCGCACAATTTGTCTCTAGGCTATCACATGTATTTATAGGAACAGGAAATCAAATCCTAACAATAAAAGGATTCCTAACATAAGAAAGTATTCTTCTTTCTTCACAAGTCTTCCAAATATTGCTGTCACAAGGAATACCAATTCAAGAGGAAATCTGATCAAAGTAGGAAACTGAATCAGTCCAGATCCGTAGCCAGCGCGGCCGCCCTCTCCTTCCAGCGCGGTCGCGCAACTGTCCAGAGAATTCAATGCCTTTGCCCATGCTCCAGCGCGGTCGCGCACCATGCCAAGCGCGGTCGCGCAAGTGTCCAGAAACTCCTCCACGATTTTCCTTCATGGTTTTGACTCCAAACCCAACAATCTCCCACCTGGAGACAAACCATCCATGATACCTTTTCTTGAAACAAATTTCAGTGGCCAGCTATTGCGTTGGTAGCGCCCGGCCTCTTGTCTAGTTATTCAAGTGAATTGAAGCTGAGCAACGCTTCAACATAACTGTCGGTTCTACCATGCTCCGAGTCTTCATTCCAAATGATCCTCCCTGCACATCCCCGCTCACTTGCTTGCTAACTATCGATCCTGAATAGCGCGAATCCACGTGCCCCACACAATCACAAGCTTGGAACCTTTGTGTGTTCTTTGCAACCCATCGCATCACCGTTCTAGATCCCGCTCCCATATTGGCCAAATTGGCTCCGCGTCGGCCGACATCATCACCCAATTTTCTACCAACATACCGTTTAGTGAAATTTCTCCCACCATGGCGATCTCGGCCACCACCATTCATCATTGGGATGCGCCTTCGTTTCCCCCAACGACTCATGTTGCATGTGGTATACAACATATTTTCCACGCCGCCACGAGCCACCAAGCTAGCTCCGCGGTTTACCTTCCATGTCCCACAACCGAAGGTCACCACACAACCCTCCTTATCAAGTTGCCTTATGGAAATCAAGTTCCTCTTCAAATCCGGAATATGTCGCACATCACGTAGCCGCAAAACAGTCCCATCCGTTGCTTTGACCCGAACAACCCCTTTCCAATGACCTTGACAGATAATCGTTTCCCAAACGAACAACCCCAAAATCACCCGAACGTCGCTCCATTCTTTCGCACTTGGTGCATGAATGAAACGTCGAGCCCGAATCCAAAACCCACGAATCAGCTTGAACTGCTCCCACCCAAGATTAATACATCCCCATCTCTTCAAGAACATTCAATTCCTTCGCTCGCTCCCTCGACCGCTTCGGACAACTTCTCCTAAAGTGCCCCTTCTCCCCACAATCATAGCAAGTAATCACCTTCTTGCCACCCTTACTCTTTTCACCGACATTTAGTGCTAGCCCCGATGTCCCACCCTTGCTCTTCCTACGAATTTCTTCGCCAAGAATCACATCAACGACATCCGCAAACTTCAGCTTCACTTTTCCCGTTGAAACGTTAATCGCTATCGCAGCCGTATCCCAACTTTCCGACAAAGAAGAAAGTAAAATCAACGCTAGTACCTCGTCATCAAGAGTAACAGCCACGGAAGACAATGGGTCGCGGTAGATTTGAATTCACTTATATGCTTTGTTGCCGACATGCCCTCCACCATCCTTATGTTCAACAAACTTCCTCATTAGATGAGCTTTATTCGCCGCCGATGGTGCCTCGTACATGCTCGCCAACATCTGCAACATCTCCATGGTAGTCTTTGCCTCCAAAACATTCTTCGCGACATCCTTGGTCAACGTTTGCCTAACAAGCCCTAACGCTTTCCGATCCATGATTTCGAATTTTGCTTCCTCTATGTCCGCCGGCCTTTCTTTTAATGGTAGATACAAATCCTTGTTCCACGTAACATCCTCGATTTGTGTCTTCCAAAAATTGAAATCCGTCCCATCAAACTTTTCGATCAACACCTTATTACCATCCTCCAAAGCTCCCAAGAAATCCATAGCAAAAGACCACCCAACCAATGATTCGACAAAACCAAAGGCTCGATACCAGCTTGTTGTGAAAATCACGCCCACGCAGCGGAAATGGACCGAGCTAGGAAGAAAAATAAGGGCAACACACACGAAAAGTAAATCACACACAAAGGAACACACAAGAATTGTTAACCCAGTTCGTTGCAACGACAACTACGTCCGGGGGCGCTACCAAGCCAAAATATTCACTCTAATATTTTTCAGATGTTACAACCTCGCACAATTTGTCTCTAGGCTATCACATGTATTTATAGGAACAGGAAATCAAATCCTAACAATAAAAGGATTCCTAACATAAGAAAGTATTCTTCTTTCTTCACAAGTCTTCCAAATATTGCTGTCACAAGGAATACCAATTCAAGAGGAAATCTGATCAAAGTAGGAAACCGAATCGGCCCGGATCCGTAGCCAGCGCGGCCGCCCTCTCCTTCCAGCGCGGTCGCGCAACTGTCCAGAGAATTCAATGCCTTTGCCCATGCTCCAGCGCGGTCGCGCACCATGCCAAGCGCGGTCGCGCAAGTGTCCAGAAACTCCTCCACGATTTTCCTTCATGGTTTTGACTCCAAACCCAACAATCTCCCACCTGGAGACAAACCATCCATGATACCTTTTCTTGAAACAAATTTCAGTGGCCAGCTATTGCGTTGGTAGCGCCCGGCCTCTTGTCTAGTTATTCAAGTGAATTGAAGCTGAGCAACGCTTCAACATAACTGTCGGTTCTACCATGCTCCGAGTCTTCATTCCAAATGATCCTCCCTGCACATCCCCGCTCACTTGCTTGCTAACTATCGATCCTGAATAGCGCGAATCCACGTGCCCCACACAATCACAAGCTTGGAACCTTTGTGTGTTCTTTGCAACCCATCGCATCACCGTTCTAGATCCCGCTCCCATATTGGCCAAATTGGCTCCGCGTCGGCCGACTTCGTCACCCAATTTTCTACCAACATACCGTTTAGTGAAATTTCTCCCACCATGGCGATCTCGGCCACCACCATTCATCATTGGGATGCGCCTTCGTTTCCCCCAACGACTCATGTTGCATGTGGTATACAACATATTTTCCACGCCGCCACGAGCCACCAAGCTAGCTCCGCGGTTTACCTTCCATGTCCCACAACCGAAGGTCACCACACAACCCTCCTTATCAAGTTGCCTTATGGAAATCAAGTTCCTCTTCAAATCCGGAATATGTCGCACATCACGTAGCCGCAAAACAGTCCCATCCGTTGCTTTGACCCGAACAACCCCCTTTCCAATGACCTTGACAGGATAATCGTTTCCCAAACGAACAACCCCAAAATCACCCGGAACGTACTGCTCCATTCTTTCTGCACTGGTGCATGAATGAAACGTCGAGCCCGAATCCAAAACCCACGAATCAGTTGAACTGCTCCCACCCAAGATTAATACATCCCCCATCTCTTCAGCAACATTCAATTCCTTCGCTCTGCCTGACCGCTTCGGACAACTTCTCCTAAAGTGCCCCTTCTCCCCACAATCATAGCAAGTAATCACCTTCTTGCCACCCTTACTCTTTTCACCGACATTTAGTGCTAGCCCCGATGTCCCACCCTTGCTCTTCCTACGAATTTCTTCGCCAAGAATCACATCAACGACATCCGCAAACTTCAACTTCACTTTTCCTGTTGAAACGTTAACTGCTATCGCAGTCGTATCCCAACTTTCCGGCAAAGAAGAAAGTAAAATCAACGCTAGTACCTCGTCATCAAGAGTAACAGCCACGGAAGACAGTTGGGTCGCAGTAGATTTGAATTCACTTATATGCTTTGTTGCCGACATGCCCTCCACCATCCTTATGTTCAACAGCTTCCTCATTAGATGAGCTTTATTCGCCGCCGATGGTGCCTCGTACATGCTCGCCAACATCTGCAACATCTCCATGGTAGTCTTTGCCTCCAAAACATTCTTCGCGACATCCTTGGTCAACGTTTGCCTAACAAGCCCTAACGCTTTCCGATCCATGATTTCGAATTTTGCTTCCTCTATGTCCGCCGGCCTTTCTTTTAATGGTAGATACAAATCCTTGTTCCACAGAACATCCTCGATTTGTGTCTTCCAAAAATTGAAATCCGTCCCATCAAACTTTTCGATCAACACCTTATTACCATCCTCCAAAGCTCCCAAGAAATCCATAGCAAAAGACCAGCCAACCAATGATTCGACAAAACCAAAGGCTCTGATACCAGTTGTTGTGAAAATCACGCCCACGCAGCGGAAACGGACCGAGCTAGGAAGAAAAATAAGGGCAACACACACGAAAAGTAAATCACACACAAAGGAACACACAAGAATTGTTAACCCGGTTCGTTGCAACGACAACTACGTCCGGGGGCGCTACCAAGCCAAAATATTCACTCTAATATTTTTCAGATGTTACAACCTCGCACAATTTGTCTCTAGGCTATCACATGTATTTATAGGAACAGGAAATCAAATCCTAACAATAAAAGGATTCCTAACATAAGAAAGTATTCTTATTTCTTCACAAGTCTTCCAAATATTGTTGTCACAAGGAATACCAATTCAAGAGGAAATCTGATCAAAGTAGGAAACCGACCGGGCCCAGATCCGTAGCCAGCGCGGCCGCCCTCTCCTTCCAGCGCGGTCGCGCAACTGTCCAGAGAATTCAACGCCTTTGCCCATGCTCCAGCGCGGTCGCGCACCATGCCAAGCGCGGTCGCGCAAGTGTCCAGAAACTCCTCCACGATTTTCCTTCATGGTTTTGACTCCAAACCCAACATACTCGTCCAACAACTTCTGCTTTGGGAACCACATAGGACCATTCCGTCTGACACAGCCAGGGCAAACTCTTTCAACCTGCAAATACGATGTTTTAACGATTAGGATCTATTATTGTGGATGATGTTGTAGGGGGAGGATAATAGAAAGTTCAGACAATAATACCTTTCTATTGGAGAATTTCATCTGTAGACAGTAGTGATGGATTCGAACAGTACAACTCTCGTTTGGACACATCCAAACAACTCTGCTAATGATAGCAGTTGTTGACAAGAAATATTTTAGTTCCCATGAAAAAATTACCTTAACAGACGTAGCCAGGATTTGAATTCAGGGGGGTCAAAACCCTCGGACCCGGAATGATAGTCCCATTTTCTAGTGGTTTATTTACTTGAACTTTGAAGAACGATTTTTTTTTTATTTATCTCTAAATATATTTAAAAAATTAATGGTAATATTTTTATGGGGTATTAGTAACAAGTTTTAGAATTTTAATAGGATAATTATGTTTTTTTTATAAATCTTTGGTCAAAGTTCAATCAATTAACCACACAAAAAATTGGACTATCATTCCGGGACGGAGGGAGTATTATATTAAAAATATAATACTCATGTTTTTTCAAACATTAAGGGGACATTAAGAATTCTAGTAAAGTCCAGGGGGTCAAAGCTTCACACGTTTGTGTTTTTGTTATAAATTAAACGGGTCAAAGTTAGATAAAGAACAGAAGAAAGGATTTGTCGCTGTCTGAGTCGTGTGAAATCACACTCTCGTTAAGACAAATTACGCTCCCTCACCACGTTGTGCTTGAGTTGTTACGGAACGCTTGCCTCCCAGGATGAAACGGATATACCGGACGGTGGTTGCACAAGAATACCTCCGGCGAACTGAAGTCGATGCTTGAACTTTATCACCACGAATGCAATGCAAGGAGGCCAAAGGGAAGAAGAACAATATGCTGCGAAAATGATTGTGGAGATTGTGAAAAAAAAAACTGTGTTTTTTCTCTTTGTTGTTGTGTTCTATTTATACACTTCTCCATAGGAAAACTGCTCAAGAAATTAAAACCACGTTTTTAATTTCCTCAATGAATATTGCAATAATAATCCATGAATTTGCACTTTAATTCGGCAGTTACAGGAGCTGAAACAGTTTCTGGGAGTGAACAGCTGCGCAAGAGGCGCCCGCCCCGACCCCTCCAGGCGGCCGCCTCGGAGTCTCGCCAATGGGGCTGCATCTTCTGTCCTCGAGGCGCCCGCCTCACTTCCTGTTTCCATTGGGTCAATTTTCTTAAAATCACTTCCTGTTTCCATTGGGTCAGTTTTCTTAAAAAAAATGCAAAAAGTGGGCTCGCGCGGACCGGCAATTTCGGAGCTACATTCGTGTCCGCAGGACGCGCATGCACATGAGTTCGGTAGTCCGAAGCCTAATTCGGTCCATGATTTGCACCCCCCCTGCGCACCTGTGCGCGAGAGAGAGCCTCTATGTACCACAATCTTACTCCCTACCAAAGTGTAGGAGTATTTAAACCAAGCCACTTTTCCATCTTTTTCCAATGTGGGATAACCACATTTTACCCATTCCAACCCATTAACTTTGAGCATTCATATCTCATTCATTTCTCAACCATTTTGGACAAATGAATATATGATTTCAATGTACTCATGGAGTAGAACACAATCCAACAATTAATTAGTCATTTTGACAAATAACTAATTAAGAAAATAAATCATTATTTCCTTCAAAACCACTATTTTTTCCAACAATCCCCCACATAAAGGAATAATGCGGAATTGGTGATAAAGTTCGGCAGACGAAAACTTGCATACGAAGATGTGGGAATGCCCATTGAATCTTCGCTCGTACAAGCATATTTACTCTACTCGCAAATCGATAGACGCGATGTCCTTGAATCGTTATGCTTTTTGTGTAGCCGATCATATGCTTGACACAAGTATCGTCCTAACATACTTCAATTCTCATAGCTATGTTCAATCATGGCCCTGAACATACGCCTGGTTCTGCGAGAGGTTCTAAGAATTGAGCCTCACACAATTCTCCTCGAAGCGGGTGATTTCTTAAAGGTAACCCGTATTACCCCGCTCGAATTTTCGACGCGTAAGAATCATTAAAAGCCATAGGCTTATCCTTGTCCTTTTGGGATGTCACTAACAGGAATGGACTTGGGGTTGATTCCCCCACAGTGACGCTACAAGTCTTTTAACAGTTAGGTTGTCCCATTGAATCTAGTTCTTGGGATCTCCAGTCATCTAGATTGGGTTTTTCGCTGTGTTTAACTTTTAAGAGGCTTAAGTCCCATTCCCCTCGTCGAGCTTTCAACTAACTCTCTATTTAACCCTTTGGTTAACGGATCCGCTAAATTTTCCTTTGACTTAACATAGTCAATGGATATTGTGCCAGTTGAGAGTAGTTGTCTAATGGTATTATGTCTTCGACGAATGTGTCTCGACTTACCATTATACATATGATTGTGTGCCCTTCCAATCGCTGATTGGCTATCACAATGTATACATATTGATGGCACGGGCTTCGTCCATCTTGGAATATCTTCTATAAATTGGCGTAGCCATTCGGCTTCTTCACCACATTTATCTAACGCTATAAACTCAGATTCCATCGTGGATCTAGCTATAACCGTTTGTTTAGAAGATTTCCATGATATAGCCGCTCTGCTAATGTGAATACAAATCCGCTCGAAGACCTTGAGTCTTTTATATCGGATATCCAATTTGCATCGCTATACCCTTCAATTACCATTTGGATGTCTAGTATAGTGTAAAGCATAATCGCGAGTATATCTTAAGTACCTTAGTACTCTCACTATACCATTCCAATGTTCCGCTCCGGGATTACTTGTATACCGACTCAGTTTGCTAACCGTGTAAGCAATATCTGGTCTAGTACAACTCATCAAGTACATTAGACTTCCAATGATTCTCGAGTATTCAACTTGAGAAACTGTGTCACCTCTATTCTTTGATAGATGTTGACTCATGTCTATTGGGGTTCTAGCAATAGCTAAGTCATCCTTGCTGAATTTCTCAAGAATTTTATCCACATAATGTGACTGGCTTAAAGCAAGTCCATTTGACATTCTTGAAATTTTCACGCCAAGGATTACGTCGGCTAACCCCATATCTTTCATGTCAAACTTTGAGTTCAACATATCTTTAGTGGACTTTATCATTTTATCACAACTTCCTATGATAAGCATGTCATCTACATAAAGACACAAAATGACGTAGCCATTTCCCGTGTCTCTAACATAGATACATTTGTCACATTCATTTATTTTAAATCCACTTTCCATCATGGCTTGATCAAACTTTTGATGCCATTGTTTTGGTGCTTGTTTCAAGTCATACAATGACTTTACTAACTTGCACACTTTATTTTCTTGCCCCGGCGCAGAAAATCCTTCCGGTTGCTCCATGTAAATTTCCTCTTCTAAATCCCCATTTAGAAAGGCTGTTTTAACATCCATTTTATGTACTTCAAGATTTCGCAATGCGGCTATTGCAAGTACAATTCTTATGGATGTTATTCCCGTAACCGGAGAATATGTATCAAAGTAATCAAGGCCTTCCTTTTGCTTGTAACCTTTAATTACAAGTCTTGCCTTATACTTGTCAATTATTCCATCCGTCTTCATTTTCCTTTTAAAAATCCACCTATATCCTAGTGGTTTACTTCCCGGAGGAAGATCCACTAATTCCCAAGTGTGATTTTGTAAAATGGAATCAATCTCACTTTTAATGGCCTCTTTCCACAAAGGTCCTTCGGAAGAGCTCACGGCCTCTTTATAACTTTGTGGTTCACTTTCAAGCATATAGGTTAGAAAATCTGGGCCAAAAGATTTTTCTACCCTACCTCGTTTGCTCCGTCGAGGTTCTACCTCTGCTTCATCATTTTCATCATGATGATTTGTTCCTTCGACTTCTTCTTCTTCTATTGAATCATGTCTCCGTTTAGATGAACTTGTATCATCTCTTTTGCACGGAAACACATTCTCAAAGAAAGAAGCATTTCTTGACTCCATTATAGTATTCTTGTGTATATCTTGAATCTTCGATTCATGCACAAGAAACCTATAAGCACTACTATTGTGAGCATACCCAATAAATATGCAATCAATAGTTTTTGGTCCAATTTTCACCTTTTTGGGAGGTGGTATTGAAACCTTTGCAAGACACCCCCACACTCGCATGTATTGGTATGATGGCACTCTTCCATGCCACAATTCATAGGGGCTCTTATTTATTTTCTTTCGGGGCATTTTATTTAACACATAATTTGCCGACAAGACGGCCTCTCCCCACATGTTATCCGGTAACCCCGAACTTATTAACATGGCATTCATCATGTCCTTTAGAGTCCCATTTTTCCGTTCGGCAACTCCATTGGATTGTGGGGTGTATGGTGGTGTTGTAACATGTTTTATCCCATGTTGAGCACAAATACCTTCAAAAGGGAATTCATACTCACCACCACGATCACTTCTTATGACCTTTATTTTTCGGTTGAGTTGATTTTCAACTTCATTTTTATAGAGAACAAACTTCTCTATAGCCTCATCTTTACTTTTGAGAAGATACACATAACAATATTTTGTGCTATCATCAACAAAAGTCATAAAGTACTTATTGCCCCCTCGTGTTTGTGTTGACTTGAAGTCACATAAATCCGTATGAACCAACTCAAGTGGTTCATTATTTCTTACAACCGAATGGAACGGAGGTTTTATAAACTTTGCCTCTTCACAAGTTTCACATTTATGTTTGTAGTCTATTTTAAATTTTGGTATGCAATTCATGTTAATTAATCTACGTATAGTATCATAGTTAACATGTCCTAGTCTACCATGCCACAAATTGGAAGACTCAAGCAAGTAAACGGAAGAATTATTCTTATTCATCACATTCATCTTAGGCTTGTTAGCCATTACATTGCTTTTAACAACCATAGCACTAAGCTTAAACATACCATCACAAACATAACCTTTGCCTACAAACATTCCACTTTTAGACAAAGTAACCATATCGGATTCAAACACAACACGAAAGCCATGCTTAATCAAAAGCGATCCGGACACCAGATTTTTCCGGATTTCGGGCACATAGAGCACATTGTTGAGAGTCAACTCTTTCTCGGAAGTCAACTTCAGCACCACCTTTCCTTGACCTTTCACATCGGAGGTGGCAGAATTTCCCATGAACAATTTCTCACCATTTTCAAGGGCTTCAAAACTACTAAACATTTCCTTGTTTGAGCAAACATGCCTAGTAGCACCGGTGTCAATCCACCACTGATTTGGGTTTGAACCCACCAAATTCACCTCAGAAATTACCGCCGCCAAGTTCATATCGGAAACTTCATTCGAGATGACATCCACCATGTTTGCTTGTTTCTTTGGCTTCCTACACTCGGAAGACTTGTGGCCCACAATGCCACAATTGTAACAAGTTCCACCGAACTTTTTCTTGGAGATTCCTCCCTTTGGCTTCAAACTAGAACCACCCTTTTTGGGACCAAACTTGCCTTTGGCTTTGCCATTGGCCTTGGAGCTATCAACATGCTCCACCACATTGGCTTTTGCCACAAGAAGATTATTCAACTTCTTCTCCGCAATTCTATTCTCTTCCTCAATCCGAAGACGAATAGCAAGCGCTTCAACATTCATTTCTTTTCGTTTGTGTTTAAGATAATTCTTGAAATCTTTCCAAGCGGGAGGCAACTTTTCAATGATTGCCGCCACTTGAAAGCTTTCACTAATTACCATCCCTTCGGCATGAATTTCATGAATGATTATTTGTAACTCTTCCACTTGACTTTTAACAGTTTTTGAGTCCACCATTTTATAATCAAGAAAACGGCCCACAATGAATTTCTTTGTGCCCGCATCATCTATCTTATACTTATATTCCAAGGACTCCCATAGTTCCTTTGCAGTTTTCTTAACACTATACACATTGTATAGCGTATCCGACAATCCATTAAGGATGTAATTTCTGCAACGAAACTCGGAATGCTTCCAAGCATCAAGAGCCGAGATGGCTTGCCCATCCGTCTCATTCTCACCCAACTGTGGCGGATCTTCCTTAAGAAATCTCGCCAAGTTCAAGGTAGTCAAATAGAAAAGCATCTTTTGTTGCCACCTTTTAAAGTCTTGGCCAACAAACTTTTCCGGTTTCTCACCATGATGGTTCGAAACAGTTTGGACAACCACCCTTTGAGAGTTGGTTTCCACACGAAGCGCTTCCTCCACACGAGGATTCTCGGAGTTGTTCCCAGCATTGGTTTCCACGTTTGATTGAGTAGCCATCTGAAACAAAACAAACAAGTTTAGTTCACTGTTTTAAATAGTTTTCCTTCCAACTAATTTGTCTTAAGCTTGTTGGAATAACTATTACAATAATTCAAATGGAAATACAGAAAACTATAAAACAAATAGATAAAGAACAGAAGAAAGGATTTGTCGCTGTCCGAGTCGTGTGAAATCACACTCTCCTTAAGACAAATTATGCCCCCTCACCACGTTGTGCTTGAGTTGTTACGGAACGCTTGCCTCCCAGGATGAAACGGATATACCGGACGGTGGTTGCACAAGAATACCTCCGGCGAATTGAAGTCGATGCTTGAACTTTATCACCACGAATGCAATGCAAGGAGGCCAAAGGGAAGAAGAACAATATGCTGCGAAAATGATTGTGGAGATTGTGAAAAAAAAACTGTGTTTTTTCCCTTTGTTGTTGTGTTCTATTTATACACTTCTCCATAGGAAAACTGCTCAAGAAATTAAAACCACGTTTTTAATTTCCTCAATGAATATTGCAATAATAATCCATGAATTTGCACTTTAATTCGGCAAGCAGTGAGCCGAAACAGCTGAGTGAACAGCTGCGCACGAGGCGCCCGCCCCGACCCCTCCAGGCAGCCGCCTCGGAGTCTCGCCAATGGGGCTGCATCTTCTGTCCTCGAGGCGCCCGCCTCACTTCCTGTTTCCATTGGGTCAGTTTTCTTAAAATCACTTCCTGTTTCCATTGGGTCAGTTTTCTTAAAAAAAATGCAAAAAGTGGGCTAACGCGGACCGGCAATTTCGGAGCTACATTCGTGTCCGCAGGACGCGCATGCACATGAGTTCGGTAGTCCGAAGCCTAATTCGGTCCATGATTTGCACCCCCCCCTGCGCACCTGTGCGCGAGAGAGAGCCTCTATGTACCACAATCTTACTCCCTACCAAAGTGTAGGAGTATTTAAACCAAGCCACTTTTCCATCTTTTTCCAATGTGCGATAACCACATTTTACCCATTCCAACCCATTAACTTTGAGCATTCATATCTCAACCATTTTGGACAAATGAATATATGATTTCAATGTACTCATGGAGTAGAACACAATCCAACAATTAATTAGTCATTTTGACAAATAACTAATTAAGAAAATAAATCATTATTTCCTTCAAAACCACTATTTTTTCCAACAATCTCCCACATGAAGGAATAATGCGGAATTGGTGATAAAGCTCGGCAGACGAAAACTTGCATACGAAGATGTGGGAATGCCCATTGAATCTTCGCTCGTACAAGCATATTTACTCTACTCGCAAATCGATAGACGCGATGTCCTTGAATCGTTATGCTTTTTGTGTAGCCGATCATATGCTTGACACAAGTATCGTCCTAACATACTTCAATTCTCATAGCTATGTCCAATCATGGCCCTGAACATACGCCTGGTTCTGCGAGAGGTTCTAAGAATTGAGCCTCACACAATTCTCCTCGAAGCGGTCCCACTTCTCTCTCACATAGGTGATTTCTTAAAGGTAACCCGTATTACCCCGCTCGAATTTTCGACGCGTAAGAATCATTAAAAGCCATAGGCTTATCCTTGTCCTTTCGGGATGTCACTAACAGGAATGGACTTGGGGTTGATTCCCCCACAGTGACGCTACAAGTCTTTTAACAGTTAGGTTGTCCCATTGAATCTAGTTCTTGGGATCTCCAGTCATCTAGATTGGGTTTTCTGTTGTGTTTAACTTTTAAGAGGCTTAAGTCCCATTCCCCTCGTTGAGCTTTCAACTAACTCTCTATTTAACCCTTTGGTTAACGGATCCGCTAAATTTTCCTTTGACTTAACATAGTCAATGGATATTGTGCCAGTTGAGAGTAGTTATCTAATGGTATTATGTCTTCGACGAATGTGTCTCGACTTACCATTATACATATGATTGTGTGCCCTTCCAATCGCTGATTGGCTATCACAATGTATACATATTGATGGCACGGGCTTCGTCCATCTTGGAATATCTTCTATAAATTGGCGTAGCCATTCGGCTTCTTCACCACATTTATCTAACGCTATAAACTCAGATTCCATCGTGGATCTAGCTATAACCGTTTGTTTAGAAGATTTCCATGATATAGCTGCTCCTGCTAATGTGAATACAAATCCGCTCGTAGACCTTGAGTCTTTTATATCGGATATCCAATTAGCATCGCTATACCTTTCAATTACCGCCGGATGTCTAGTATAGTGTAAAGCATAATCGCGAGTATATCTTAAGTACCTTAGTACTCTCACTATACCATTCCAATGTTCCGCTCCAGGATTACTTGTATACCGACTCAGTTTGCTAACCGTGTAAGCAATATCTGGTCTAGTACAACTCATCAAGTACATTAGACTTCCAATGATTCTCGAGTATTCAACTTGAGAAACTGTGTCACCTCTATTCTTTGATAGATGTTGACTCATGTCTATTGGGGTTCTAGCAATAGCTAAGTCATCCTTGCTGAATTTCTCAAGAATTTTATCCACATAATGTGACTGGCTTAAAGCAAGTCCATTTGACATTCTTGAAATTTTCACGCCAAGGATTACGTCGGCTAACCCCATATCTTTCATGTCAAACTTTGAGTTCAACATATCATTAGTGGACTTTATCATTTTATCACAGCTTCCTATGATAAGCATGTCATCTACATAAAGATACAAAATGACGTAGCCATTTCCCGTGTCTCTAACATAGATACATTTGTCACATTCATTTATTTTAAATCCACTTTCCATCATGGCTTGATCAAACTTTTGATGCCATTGTTTTGGTGCTTGTTTCAAGCCATACAATGACTTTACTAACTTGCACACTTTATTTTCTTGTCCCGGCGCAGAAAATCCTTCCGGTTGCTCCATGTAAATTTCCTCTTCTAAATCCCCATTTAGAAAGGCTGTTTTAACATCCATTTGATGTACTTCAAGATTCCGCAATGCGGCTATTGCAAGTACAATTCTTATGGATGTTATTCTCGTAACCGGAGAATATGTATCAAAGTAATCAAGGCCTTCCTTTTGCTTGTAACCTTTAATTACAAGTCTTGCCTTATACTTGTCAATTGTTCCATACGTCTTCATTTTCCTTTTAAAAATCCACCTATATCCTAGTGGTTTACTTCCCGGAGGAAGATCCACTAATTCCCAAGTGTGATTTTGTAAAATGGAATCAATCTCACTTTTAATGGCCTCTTTCCACAAAGGTCCTTCGGAAGAGCTCACGGCCTCTTTATAACTTTGTGGTTCACTTTCAAGCATATAGGTTAGAAAATCTGGGCCAAAAGATTTTTCTACCCTACCTCGTTTGCTCCGTCGAGGTTCTACCTCTGCTTCATCATTTTCATCATGATGATTTGTTCCTTCGACTTCTTCTTCTTCTATTGAATCATGTCTCCGTTTAGATGAACTTGTATCATCTCTTTTGCACGGAAACACATTCTCAAAGAAAGAAGCATTTCTTGACTCCATTATAGTATTCTTGTGTATATCTTGAATCTTCGATTCATGCACAAGAAACCTATAAGCACTACTATTGTGAGCATACCCAATAAATATGCAATCAATAGTTTTTGGTCCAATTTTCACCTTTTTGGGAGGTGGTATTGAAACCTTTGCAAGACACCCCCACACTCGCATGTATTGGTATGATGGCACTCTTCCATGCCACAATTCATAGGGGCTCTTATTTATTTTCTTTCGGGGCATTTTATTTAACACATAATTTGCCGACAAGACGGCCTCTCCCCACATGTTATCCGGTAACCCCGAACTTATTAACATGGCATTCATCATGTCCTTTAGAGTCCCATTTTTCCGTTCGGCAACTCCATTGGATTGTGGGGTGTATGGTAGTGTTGTAACATGTTTTATCCCATGTTGAGCACAAATACCTTCAAAAGGGAATTCATACTCACCACCACGATCACTTCTTATGACCTTTATTTTCCGGTTGAGTTGATTTTCAACTTCATTTTTATAGAGAACAAACTTCTCTATAGCCTCATCTTTACTTTTGAGAAGATACACATAACAATATTTTGTGCTATCATCAACAAAAGTCATAAAGTACTTATTGCCCCCTCGTGTTTGTGTTGACTTGAAGTCACATAAATCCGTATGAACCAACTCAAGTGGTTCATTATTTCTTACAACCGAATGGAACAGAGGTTTTATAAACTTTGCCTCTACACAAGTTTCACATTTATGTTTGTAGTCTATTTTACATTTTGGTATGCAATTCATGTTAATTAATCTACGTATAGTATCATAGTTAACATGTCCTAGTCTACCATGCCACAAATTGGAAGACTCAAGCAAGTAAACGGAAGAATTATTCTTATTCATCACATTCATCTTAGGCTTGTTAGCCATTACATTGCTTTTAATAACCATAGCACTAAGCTTAAACATACCATCACAAACATAACCTTTGCCTACAAACATTCCACTTTTAGACAAAGTAACCATATCGGATTCAAACACAATACGAAAGCCATGCTTAATCAAAAGCGATCCGGACACCAGATTTTTCCGGATTTCGGGCACATAGAGCACATTGTTGAGAGTCAACTCTTTCCCGGAAGTCAACTTCAGAACCACCTTTCCTTGACCTTTCACATCGGAGGTGGCAGAATTTCCCATGAACAATTTCTCACCATTTTCAAGGGCTTCAAAACTACTAAACATTTCCTTGTTTGAGCAAACATGCCTAGTAGCACCGGTGTCAATCCACCACTGATTTGGGTTTGAACCCACCAAATTCACCTCAGAAATTACCGCCGCTAAGTTCATATCGGAAACTTCATTCGAGATGACATCCACCATGTTTGCTTGTTTCTTTGGCTTCCTACACTCGGAAGACTTGTGGCCCACAATGCCACAATTGTAACAAGTTCCACCGAACTTTTTCTTGGAGATTCCTCCCTTTGGCTTCAAACTAGAACCACCCTTTTTGGGACCAAACTTGCCTTTGGCTTTGCCATTGGCCTTGGAGCTATCAACATGCTCCACCACATTGGCTTTTGCCACAAGAAGATTATTCAACTTCTTCTACGCAATTCTATTCTCTTCCTCAATCCGAAGACGAATAGCAAGCGCTTCAACATTCATTTCTTTTCGTTTGTGTTTAAGATAATTCTTGAAATCTTTCCTAGCGGGAGACAAATTTTCAATGATTGCCGCCACTTGAAAGCTTTCACTAATTACCATCCCTTCGGCATGAATTTCATGAATGATTATTTGTAACTCTTCCACTTGACTTTTAACAGTTTTTGAGTCCACCATTTTATAATCAAGAAAACGGCCCACAATGAATTTCTTTGTGCCCGCATCATCTATCTTATACTTATATTCCAAGGACTCCCATAGTTCCTTTGCAGTTTTCTTAACACTATACACATTGTATAGCGTATCCGACAATCCATTAAGGATGTAATTTCTGCAACGAAACTCGGAATGCTTCCAAGCATCAAGAGCCGAGATGGCTTGCCCATCCGTCTCATTCTCACCCAACTGTGGCGGATCTTCCTTAAGAAATCTCGCCAAGTTCAAGGTAGTCAAATAGAAAAGCATCTTTTGTTGCCACCTTTTAAAGTCTTGGCCAACAAACTTTTCCGGTTTCTCACCATGATGGTTCGAAACAGTTTGGACAACCACCCTTTGAGAGTTGGTTTCCACACGAAGCGCTTCCTCCACACGAGGATTCTCGGAGTTGTTCCCAGCATTGGTTTCCACGTTTGATTGAGTAGCCATCTGAAACAAAACAAACAAGTTTAGTTCACTGTTTTAAATAGTTTTCCTTCCAACTAATTTGTCTTAAGCTTGTTGGAATAACTATTACAATAATTCAAATGGAAATACATAAAACTATAAAACAAATAGATAAAGAACAGAAGAAAGGATTTGTCGCTGTCCGAGTCGTGTGAAATCACACTCTCCTTAAGACAAATTATGCCCCCTCACCACGTTGTGCTTGAGTTGTTACGGAACGCTTGCCTCCCAGGATGAAACGGATATACCGGACGGTGGTTGCACAAGAATACCTCCGGCGAATTGAAGTCGATTCTTGAACTTTATCACCACGAATGCAATGCAAGGAGGCCAAAGGGAAGAAGAACAATATGCTGCGAAAATGATTGTGGAGATTGTGAAAAAAAAACTGTGTTTTTTCCCTTTGTTGTTGTGTTCTATTTATACACTTCTCCATAGGAAAACTGCTCAAGAAATTAAAACCATGTTTTTAATTTCCTCAATGAATATTGCAATAATAATCCATGAATTTGCACTTTAATTCGGCAGTTACGGGAGGCAAACAGGTTTGCGGGAGTGAACAGTGCGCACGAGGCGCCCGCCCCCGACCCCTCCCGGGCGGCCGCCTCGGAGTCTCGCCAAATGGGGTGCATCTTCGTCCTCGGCGCCCGCCTCACTTCCTGTTTCCATTGGGTCAGTTTTCTTAAAATCACTTCCTGTTTCCATTGGGTCAGTTTTCTTAAAAAAAATGCAAAAAGTGGGCTCGCGTGGACCGGCAATTTCGGAGCTACATTCGTGTCCGCAGGACGCGCATGCACATGAGTTCGGTAGTCCGAAGCCTAATTCGGTCCAAGATTTGCACCCCCTGCTTTTGTGCGAGAGAGAGCCTCTATGTACCACAATCTTACTCCCTACCAAAGTGTAGGAGTATTTAAACCAAGCCACTTTTCCATCTTTTTCCAATGTGCGATAACCACATTTTACCCATTCCAACCCATTAACTTTGAGCATTCATATCTCATTCATTTCTCAACCATTTTGGACAAATGAATATATGATTTCAATGTACTCATGGAGTAGAACACAATCCAACAATTAATTAGTCATTTTGACAAATAACTAATTAAGAAAATAAATCATTATTTCCTTCAAAACCACTATTTTTTCCAACAATCCCCCACATGAAGGAATAATGCGGAATTGGTGATAAAGCTCGGCAGACGAAAACTTGCATACGAAGATGTGGGAATGCCCATTGAATCTTCGCTCGTACAAGCATATTTACTCTACTCGCAAATCGATAGACGCGATGTCCTTGAATCGTTATGCTTTTTGTGTAGCCGATCATATGCTTGACACAAGTATCATCCTAACATACTTCAATTCTCATAGCTATGTCCAATCATGGCCCTGAACATACGCCTGGTTCTGCGAGAGGTTCTAAGAATTGAGCCTCACACAATTCTCCTCGAAGCGGTCCCACTTCTCTCTCACATAGGTGATTTCTTAAAGGTAACCCGTATTACCCCGCTCGAATTTTCGACGCGTAAGAATCATTAAAAGCCATAGGCTTATCCTTGTCCTTTCGGGATGTCACTAACAGGAATGGACTTGGGGTTGATTCCCCCACAGTGACGCTACAAGTCTTTTAACAGTTAGGTTGTCCCATTGAATCTAGTTCTTGAGATCTCCGAGTCATCTAGATTGGGTTTTCATTTGTGTTTAACTTTTAAGAGGCTTAAGTCCCATTCCCTCGTCGAGCTTTCAACTAACTCTCTATTTAACCCTTTGGTTAACGGATCCGCTAAATTTTCCTTTGACTTAACATAGTCAATGGATATTGTGCCAGTTGAGAGTAGTTATCTAATGGTATTATGTCTTCGACGAATGTGTCTCGACTTACCATTATACATATGATTGTGTGCCCTTCCAATCGCTGATTGGCTATCACAATGTATACATATTGATGGCACGGGCTTCGTCCATCTTGGAATATCTTCTATAAATTGGCGTAGCCATTCGGCTTCTTCACCACATTTATCTAACGCTATAAACTCAGATTCCATCGTGGATCTAGCTATAACCGTTTGTTTAGAAGATTTCCATGATATAGCTGCTCCTGCTAATGTGAATACAAATCCGCTCGTAGACCTTGAGTCTTTTATATCGGATATCCAATTAGCATCGCTATACCTTTCAATTACCGCCGGATGTCTAGTATAGTGTAAAGCATAATCGCGAGTATATCTTAAGTACCTTAGTACTCTCACTATACCATTCCAATGTTCCGCTCCGGGATTACTTGTATACCGACTCAGTTTGCTAACCGTGTAAGCAATATCTGGTCTAGTACAACTCATCAAGTACATTAGACTTCCAATGATTCTCGAGTATTCAACTTGAGAAACTGTGTCACCTCTATTCTTTGATAGATGTTGACTCATGTCTATTGGGGTTCTAGCAATAGCTAAGTCATCCTTGCTGAATTTCTCAAGAATTTTATCCACATAATGTGACTGGCTTAAAGCAAGTCCATTTGACATTCTTGAAATTTTCACGCCAAGGATTACGTCGTCTAACCCCATATCTTTCATGTCAAACTTTGAGTTCAACATATCATTAGTGGACTTTATCATTTTATCACAGCTTCCTATGATAAGCATGTCATCTACATAAAGACACAAAATGACGTAGCCATTTCCCGTGTCTCTAACATAGATACATTTGTCACATTCATTTATTTTAAATCCACTTTCCATCATGGCTTGATCAAACTTTTGATGCCATTGTTTTGGTGCTTGTTTCAAGCCATACAATGACTTTACTAACTTGCACACTTTATTTTCTTGCCCCGGCGCAGAAAATCCTTCCGGTTGCTCCATGTAAATTTCCTCTTCTAAATCCCCATTTAGAAAGGCTGTTTTAACATCCATTTGATGTACTTCAAGATTCCGCAATGCGGCTATTGCAAGTACAATTCTTATGGATGTTATTCTCGTAACCGGAGAATATGTATCAAAGTAATCAAGGCCTTCCTTTTGCTTGTAACCTTTAATTACAAGTCTTGCCTTATACTTGTCAATTGTTCCATCCGTCTTCATTTTCCTTTTAAAAATCCACCTATATCCTAGTGGTTTACTTCCCGGAGGAAGATCCACTAATTCCCAAGTGTGATTTTGTAAAATGGAATCAATCTCACTTTTAATGGCCTCTTTCCACAAAGGTCCTTCGGAAGAGCTCACGGCCTCTTTATAACTTTGTGGTTCACTTTCAAGCATATAGGTTAGAAAATCTGGGCCAAAAGATTTTTCTACCCTACCTCGTTTGCTCCGTCGAGGTTCTACCTCTGCTTCATCATTTTCATCATGATGATTTGTTCCTTCGACTTCTTCTTCTTCTATTGAATCATGTCTGTTTAGATGAACTTGCATCATCTCTTTTGCACGGAAACACATTCTCAAAGAAAGAAGCATTTCTTGACTCCATTATAGTATTCTTGTGTATATCTTGAATCTTCGATTCATGCACAAGAAACCTATAAGCACTACTATTGTGAGCATACCCAATAAATATGCAATCAATAGTTTTTGGTCCAATTTTCACCTTTTTGGGAGGTGGTATTGAAACCTTTGCAAGACACCCCCACACTCGCATGTATTGGTATGATGGCACTCTTCCATGCCACAATTCATAGGGGCTCTTATTTATTTTCTTTCGGGGCATTTTATTTAACACATAATTTGCCGACAAGACGGCCTCTCCCACATGTTATCCGGTAACCCGAACTTATTAACATGGCATTCATCATGTCCTTTAGAGTCCCATTTTTCCGTTTGGCAACTCCATTGGATTGTGGGGTGTATGGTGGTGTTGTAACATGTTTTATCCCATGTTGAGCACAAATACCTTCAAAAGGGAATTCATACTCACCACCACGATCACTTCTTATGACCTTTATTTTCCGGTTGAGTTGATTTTCAACTTCATTTTTATAGAGAACAAACTTCTCTATAGCCTCATCTTTACTTTTGAGAAGATACACATAACAATATTTTGTGCTATCATCAACAAAAGTCATAAAGTACTTATTGCCCCCTCGTGTTTGTGTTGACTTGAAGTCACATAAATCCGTATGAACCAACTCAAGTGGTTCATTATTTCTTACAACCGAATGGAACGGAGGTTTTATAAACTTTGCCTCTACACAAGTTTCACATTTATGTTTGTAGTCTATTTTAAATTTTGGTATGCAATTCATGTTAATTAATCTACGTATAGTATCATAGTTAACATGTCCTAGTCTACCAAGCCACAAATTGGAAGACTCAAGCAAGTAAACGGAAGAATTATTCTTATTCATCACATTCATCTTAGGCTTGTTAGCCATTACATTGCTTTTAACAACCATAGCACTAAGCTTAAACATACCATCACAAACATAACCTTTGCCTACAAACATTCCACTTTTAGACAAAGTAACCATATCGGATTCAAACACAACACGAAAGCCATGCTTAATCAAAAGCGATCCGGACACCAGATTTTTCCGAATTTCGGGCACATAGAGCACATTGTTGAGAGTCAACTCTTTCCCGGAAGTCAACTTCAGCACCACCTTTCCTTGACCTTTCACATCGAAGGTGGCAGAATTTCCCATGAACAATTTCTCACCATTTTCAAGGGCTTCAAAACTACTAAACATTTCCTTGTTTGAGCAAACATGCCTAGTAGCACCGGTGTCAATCCACCACTGATTTGGGTTTGAACCCACCAAATTCACCTCAGAAATTACCGCCGCCAAGTTCATATCGGAAACTTCATTCGAGATGACATCCACCATGTTTGCTTGTTTCTTTGGCTTCCTACACTCGGAAGACTTGTGGCCCACAATGCCACAATTGTAACAAGTTCCACCGAACTTTTTCTTGGAGATTCCTCCCTTTGGCTTCAAACTAGAACCACCCTTTTTGGGACCAAACTTGCCTTTGGCTTTGCCATTGGCCTTGGAGCTATCAACATGCTCCACCACATTGGCTTTTGCCACAAGAAGATTATTCAACTTCTTCTCCGCAATTCTATTCTCTTCCTCAATCCGAAGACGAATAGCAAGCGCTTCAACATTCATTTCTTTTCGTTTGTGTTTAAGATAATTCTTGAAATCTTTCCAAGCGGGAGGCAACTTTTCAATGATTGCCGCCACTTGAAAGCTTTCACTAATTACCATCCATTCGGCATGAATTTCATGAATGATTATTTGTAACTCTTCCACTTGACTTTTAACAGTTTTTGAGTCCACCATTTTATAATCAAGAAAACGGCCCACAATGAATTTCTTTGTGCCCGCATCATCTATCTTATACTTATATTCCAAGGACTCCCATAGTTCCTTTGCAGTTTTCTTAACACTATACACATTGTATAGCGTATCCGACAATCCATTAAGGATGTAATTTCTGCAAAGAAACTCGGAATGCTTCCAAGCATCAAGAGCCGAGATGGCTTGCCCATCCGTCTCATTCTCACCCAACTGTGGCGGATCTTCCTTAAGAAATCTCGCCAAGTTCAAGGTAGTCAAATAGAAAAGCATCTTTTGTTGCCACCTTTTAAAGTCTTGGCCAACAAACTTTTCCGGTTTCTCACCATGATGGTTCGAAACAGTTTGGACAACCACCCTTTGAGAGTTGGTTTCCACACGAAGCGCTTCCTCCACACGAGGATTCTCGGAGTTGTTCCCAGCATTGGTTTCCACGTTTGATTGAGTAGCCATCTGAAACAAAACAAACAAGTTTAGTTCACTGTTTTAAATAGTTTTCCTTCCAACTAATTTGTCTTAAGCTTGTTGGAATAACTATTACAATAATTCAAATGGAAATACATAAAACTATAAAACAAATAGATAAAGAACAGAAGAAAGGATTTGTCGCTGTCCGAGTCGTGTGAAATCACACTCTCCTTAAGACAAATTATGCCCCCTCACCACGTTGTGCTTGAGTTGTTACGGAACGCTTGCCTCCCAGGATGAAACGGATATACCGGACGGTGGTTGCACAAGAATACCTCCGGCGAACTGAAGTCGATGCTTGAACTTTATCACCACGAATGCAATGCAAGGAGGCCAAAGGGAAGAAGAACAATATGCTGCGAAAATGATTGTGGAGATTGTGAAAAAAAAAACTGTGTTTTTTCCCTTTGTTGTTGTGTTCTATTTATACACTTCTCCATAGGAAAACTGCTCAAGAAATTAAAACCACGTTTTTAATTTCCTCAATGAATATTGCAATAATAATCCATGAATTTGCACTTTAATTCGGCAGTTACAGGAGCTGAAACAGTTTCTGGGAGTGAACAGCTGCGCACGAGGCGCCCGCCCCGACCCCTCCAGGCGCCCGCCTCGGAGTCTCGCCAATGGGGCTGCATCTTCTGTCCTCGAGGCGCCCGCCTCACTTCCTGTTTCCATTGGGTCAGTTTTCTTAAAATCACTTCATGTTTCCATTGGGTCAGTTTTCTTAAAAAAATGCAAAAAGTGGGCTCGCGCGGACCGGCAATTTCGGAGCTACATTCGTGTCCGCAGGACGCGCATGCACATGAGTTCGGTAGTCCGAAGCCTAATTCGGTCCATGATTTGCACCCCCCCCTGCGCACCTGTGCGCGAGAGAGAGCCTCTATGTACCACAATCTTACTCCCTACCAAAGTGTAGGAGTATTTAAACCAAGCCACTTTTCCATCTTTTTCCAATGTGGGATAACCACATTTTACCCATTCCAACCCATTAACTTTGAGCATTCATATCTCATTCATTTCTCAACCATTTTGGACAAATGAATATATGATTTCAATGTACTGATGGAGTAGAACACAATCCAACAATTAATTAGTCATTTTGACAAATAACTAATTAAGAAAATAAATCATTATTTCCTTCAAAACCACTATTTTTTCCAACACTGGCAACCTTCCGACACCTGGAGAAGATCAGGCACGGCAATGCCGCAAAGGCATAAAGAGGCATGTGCTTCTTTCAGCTAGTAAAGAGGCGAAAGGCAAGCAAACGAGATGTCTCAATTTTTGGCCCGGATCTGATGAAAAGATTTTAGTCCATGCACCTTCGCCAGAATGTTTCGAGTAATGACTGGACTTGGACAAACTTGGTTACGGCACCTATTCAGCTTAGTCTGCAGGTTGATTTTTAGATTTAAAGACATCTCTTACAGTTTTGGGATTTTTGAAAAAGAAGCGAATTGGGGCTTAGGATTGAAAGGTTTTCCTTGATTAACGTGGGCTGACAGTTTTCCACATGGATTTGAGTTTCTTGTTCAGACTGCATTTAATGTATTACACGCATTGATAACATGGTTTTGAAATTTGAGGCAAAATATATATTTATATAATTCATTTAGCTATATTTTCACATTGTTTGCCTTTCGTTCATCTGCCTCTCGCCTCACCGCTCTGCCTCAAACGGCATCACTTGCCCACCACATGCAGTTTGTTAATAACTATGTTTAAATCAATTAATGCATATACTCAACAAGCATCTCCGCATAAAGATGAACACATACTTTCAGGTGAAAGAGAAAGTTTAGATGGCCAAAATAATGTCATGAGCATCAGAGCATGTGTGAATGTTATAGCAGAGTTAAAAAGAACCTTCACTCCAGCTTCATTGCAAACGTCACATGGAGGAACTTTGCTATTATGGAACCAACTTCGCAGATCCAGGAAGGATCTAACACCAAGTCCAATATTATCATCTGAGGTTAAACATAACCACTGATCCTGTACAAATTCTTCCACAGATTTTTCCTTTTGAGCCAGTGAGAAATTCCTGAATGCTGGAGAGACAATGGATGGACTACCCGTGATTGTGATCCCATTCCAGAAAGAACCTGCATTTGACCAAAAGAATTACAAGCATGATCCGGCAGTTAACCATTACACAGTACTCCTAGAATATCCATCTGGTCATTTTAAATGACCTTTCCCCCAAGCTTATAATTAAGATTATCTTGTATATTTATGGAGAAAAAGGGGGGAAGGGGGAATAAAAGATGCATTAACAGTAAAAGGAGGGTTATTAACAGAAACCTAACAAGTGTTTGATTGTAGAAGTTCTAATCTAGTTGCACTGCTCTTCTTGGCTAACATATAAAAGATAAGAAACCATTAGCTAAAGGCACTCAGCAGGTGAAACCAACAAATAAGCTAGTCAAGTCGGGAGCTGAAGAAAGAGGTGATAAGTGATCAGTTGTGAAAGGCCCTTGTTTGATATGCAAATGATCAGA
Organism: Adenophora triphylla var. japonica; assembly: GCA_022495995.1. Lineage (NCBI taxonomy): Eukaryota > Viridiplantae > Streptophyta > Magnoliopsida > Asterales > Campanulaceae > Adenophora > Adenophora triphylla. The sequence continues at coordinate 385,001 of JAFEMH010001091.1, forward strand.
CAGCTATGGTTTGACTTAGCTGTCAGATATTTGTTTAATTGTGCAGCGGAATAAGTAAGGCTTGAAATAATGATGGGACAATGAACACAATGAAATAATGCAAGTGTGTGAATGTGTTTGCAGAAAAATAATAACACAGAGAATTTAAAGTGGTTCAGAGTTCACTCCTCCTACATCCACCCCCACTGTCAATCTTGACAAGTGAGATCAATTTTATTATAATCTTAATCAACAAGAATTACAAATGATTGATCAGGCAAGTTCCTTGAACTTCCTCTTTCTAATTAGTACAGTCAACTAGGGATACACTTAAAGTACAGTCTTAAGTGTTTTTACAACTTGAAGTACAGTCTCAAGATTTTACAAAACAACTAATACACTCAAAGTATAGTCTTGAGTGTTTACAAACTATTTCTACACCTAAAGTACAGTCTTAGGATTTGGAATTTGTGAATTAACACACTAGGGTTGTTGTTGTTGAAACAGGGGTTTAAGGCTGAAGGTTTTTGGTTTGGAACAGTGTTTGAAGGGTAGGGATTGGTGTGTAAGGTTTGGATTACAGGAGGTGTGTAGGTTTATGGACTGTGAAAAAGAGTATTTTTCAAGAGTAGTTTGTGCAGAGGATGAACTCTTCTATTTATAGCCTTCAATGTAGCCGTTGGAATATGACTGTTGCAGCTCCATTAATGAGTCTTTGACTGGTCTTTGCCCCACTTGTCCACTTGCAGGTCTTCATGAGCTGGATTGAGATGAAGGCTTCCAGAAGGTCTTCAATGGTGAACTTGACAGCTGTGAAGATACAGGATACATCTTGGTTGAAATTGTGGCAGCAGAATATGAGACAGAGTGATGGCTGTCTGAGGGATTGAAGCCATAGCTGTCAGATCATAACAAGGCTTAACTATCAGAGATAATCTCTAATAAGGATTGAGATGCACTTGATGATCTTGATAGCTTAGAGAGGGAATATGATTCATGTTATTGATTGATTGTAACCAATGTATAAGGAAGAATCATAACCGTCAGACTCACAGCAGTCAGATGAACTGAAAGATGAATATGAAGTTGATTTGGTCAGTCATGGACTTAGCTGTCAGAGTGAAGGATCATGACTGACAGATTTCATCTTTTGATATAAACCCTGTTCTATATATATATATATATTCCTTTATCAAAACCAACTAACTAAGACATTGATCAAAGTTAGGTCCTAACAATTTCCCCCTTTTTGGTAAAGGAAGATCTATTTAGAACATGTCTTCACAGTTAATGATAAGAAAGATAATAATGAAAGAAATAATTCAGGGATTCATAGCATTCACAAGTAATCAGAATGAGATTGAAATACTTGGATTTGATCTCAAGATGAGAGAAGTTCACATATTACATCCATAAATACTGAACCAAACAAAATAGATTGTTTCAACCACAAAAAAATGTTCCATAATAATACAATTCAATAATCAGCCAGTTGATCATAAAACTCTTCTCTTTCTTGCCTGGCTGAAATGAGCTCATTTCTTTCTTCCTTCAGTTCTCTTCTCATATCTGGCTCAACCCCTCTGTAATAGAACTCATTGTTCCATTCCCAAGTCATCCTTTCATCATATTTGAAGAACTTATCTTCCTTTGCTTTCAGTTGAGCCCTTGTAAGAGGCATCTGATCATTTCTTATTCTCATTGTGCCCCACAAATGCTTCTTCTTGTTCCTTGTTTTCTTGCTTTTCTTGGGCACATTGGATGGATCTGGTTGAGTCTGAACTGGGGCTTGAGCTTCAGGGGACATATGAGAGGATTGCTGAGGAGGGTTGGAAATGGTAGAAGATGGAATTATTATGGGAGAGTCTTGATCTGGGCTTGAAGGATCATCATCATCATCATCACTGTCAGAGTCTGAGGAAAGATCAATAACATTATTGGCTCTATTTTGGTTGACAGCTATGGATTCTCTGAACTGTTTGATCTCTGGAATAGAGATCAATTTCATGAAGTATGAGTTGTCATTGGGTGAGTTGAAGATAATGGGATCAACAGAGATGAAGGGTGAAAGATAGGGCTCAATGCCTGGATTTAGGGTTGGAAGAAAGATCTTGACCTTTTTGCTTATCAAAAGCATAAGAGCACACTTTTGTTCAAACAGATGGAGAAAAAATGATTTTGCAAGCTCAATGCACAAGGTGAAGACTAGACCTTTTGGCATAAAGAGACAGGAATTGAGTGATGGAGAGAGAAGTTGACTGATGAGAATTTCCCAATCAAGAAGTGTGTTGGGAGTGATGAATTTTGGGAAGGATGGGATTTGGTGAACAAAATTAGAAGTTGATGATGTCCTTGACACTTTCCACTCTTCATAGGCAAAGAAAACCAATCCTGCAAGGTTTCTTGCCACCACAATCAGACCATTTCTTGATAGTTCCCAGGATTTAGGATAAGTGAAAGGATTTGCAATTTCTGGGATATGAGTCACATGGGCTAACCTTGTCCTTGCTGCCTTGATGGAAGAAATAGAGAAATCAATGCCACAGCTAAGCATCCAAGGTTCTTTCTTAGGAAGATAGGCTTGATTTAGAGTGGGAGGAATGGAATGACTTGGAGGGCTGTCAGGACTGTCAAGGATAGGATCACTGTCAGACACATCTTGGCCTTGTCCAGCTAGGATTGGACTATGAGGGGAGGCTTCAACAGTTTCATTTTCTGGGATAGGAGAAATTGGCTTGGGAGGAGCAGAGATATGGGTTAAAAAAGTTGGGATTGAATCAGAGGATTGACCAAGACCTTGCTTGAGGAGATCAGAACAAAATTGAGATTTTAGGAGGTTTAAGGCTGCCCTAACTTCTCCTTTGTTCAACTTTTGTTCAAGAATGGTTACAAGAGCTGCCTCATTGTCTGGGGTTCCATCAAATACAAGTCCTTTGCAGGCATTCATGATTGTTTCTCCCTTTGAGACAAGATTGGGATCAATTTCAACCCCTACCTTCTTAAGACTTTGAATAACCTCAGTTGTCTTATCAAGATTCCCCCTATCAGTTTCAACATTTGGGACAGGTTCATTTACAGGCTCAGTTTCAAGAATAGAAGGGATGGTTTGGGTATCTACACCCATAGCTATCACCTTGGGATTGCTAGATGAATCTCCTGGTCCACTCTTTTTCTTCATGAACCTAGACCTGAGTTCATCTATGGCTATCATTGACTCCTCTTTACTTAGAACATCATCAAGAAATATGAGAGCAACTTTTTCAGTATCAGGGTTCCCATCCAACTCAATAGCATCAATGGCTCTCAAAATTTTAGCTGACAGTTGAGGTTGGGCAAAGATGATATTATCATCAGTGTTCCCCCTCAAAGGTTGCTTTCCTAATGGTTCATTGAGATTGAGGATTGCTTCTATAGCTGACAGATAATCAGAGCTAGGTGTGGATGACTTGTCAACTATTGGACTGATAGTTGTTGATTTTGGAGAAGGGGAAGGGGTATTTAGTTTGGTTTTCTTGGGTTTTGGTGCTTTCTTTTCTAGATTTCTTTTCTTTGGAAAAGATTTAGAGGGAAGGGATGAGGAAGATTGTACCTTAGATCTGGTGATGACCTGCCTGGTAGGGATAGCTGTCAGAGGTTGTCTGCCTTTAAGCAGAATTTTGGACAAGTCAATAGCTGCCTGAAGCTCTTGAGAATCTATATTAGTATTACCAGCATCAGCTTGACCCATGGTGTCATCTCCATGACTGTCAACAGCACCCCTTTCTTCATCATCTTTTCCATGGCTGTCAGACAAGGTTCTTTCACTGTCAGCCACTTGAACATCCTTGTCTTTGCCTTTTCCATGAGGTACCACAGTCTTCTTCAACTCTCGTCTTCTTAACATTGGACTTAACACCCCTCTTTCTTATCCTAAAACTTGTAGCCAATGCTACCAAATCCTTCCAATGTTCAATCTTCTTTCTTGTTTCTTCCTGCAACTTTTCTTGTGTTTCAATAAAACTACTAGTGCTTACATCATCTCCACCTCTCATTACAGCACTTTTCTTTTGTTTTAACACAAAAGTTCTGTCATTGAAGCACTTTGTCTCTGACAGCTTTACAGTCTTCAGCCATTTCTTGTGTAGTGGAGGATTGAGCTTGGGAATCAGGACTTCAAGTATTCCACTCATGAATCTAAAGTTATTCATTTTTCCACCTTGTTTCTTGAATTTTAGAGAAGAGGTTGAGGCTGCAAGCTGGAAGTTGTGGAGTAGAACTATGCACCAGTTTGTGTCTTTAGTCATTAGGCTCAGCAACTGCTTCCATTCATTTGCTCCCATTTGGTCAAATGAAGATTACTTGCCATCAATGGCTTTGTTGACCACATCCATAAGTGTTGACTTGAAGATATCAGCTTTGTCCTTTACCATTGCCTTGTCAAGTACACTCTTGAAGTCATGAACTTTAACACCAAAGAATTTTTCATACACAATCTTTAATCTTTCTGACCCTCTATCCCAAATGTTCTTCACAGCATCTGAATTGTTTGGGATTCCATAGACCTCACTGACCAATTCCTGAGTAATGGTTATCTCAGTATTGTCAATGGTGGCAGTTATTGAATTGTCTTCCTTGTTTCTTCTTCCCACAAGGTAAATCTCTCTACATAATTCCTCATAAATTGGTGGTCTGGCTCCCATGAAATCAAGCAGTTCATTGACCTCAAGTAGTTCTTTGATGAGTACCCCAACTTCAGAATCATAAAAGCTAGGTTTAATGAAGTAGCTGTGAGCGTCTGGGTAAAATGCTTTTGATTCTGCCATGGATGGATGAATGAATTAGGGTTGAAGAAATTTGATGGTGGATTAGAGAGGGAAAGAGGCGAATTACAAACAGAGAGTTAATGAAACAGGAGTTTTGGTTTTTACAGAGAGAGAGAGACAAATAATGAGTGGAGAGTGGGTTTTAATGAGCATTGGGGGTTTCAAAGTTTAGTAACTGTTCATATGAACAGTGATTTTTGCCCTTCCCCACGTTGAGACATTAACTCCCACAAAGCACAAGAAGAACATTCTCTTTTTCAAGAATTTTGCAGGGGAAGAGATGGCTAAGGAAGTGACAATTGTGAGCAATTAACATGATCAAATCACCAAAAAAGTTGCTTTAACCTAGCTGTAAAAAAAACATTGACAGTTAGGTCTATATTGAATGATGATGGCTGTCTGAGATAGCTATGGGAAAATTTGCCTATAAAACAATGACAATCTTTGATGAAACACATTCAGATTGTTTTATAAACACAGATAGGTAGATTTTCTTCAAAGTTCAATCCCAAAAAAATGGCTCACACAGCTAAACAATTGGTTTTTGGGAAAAGTCATGAGGGTGATTTGGAGGGAGATGAAGGGGAGAGAGAAAGGGTGTCTTTCAATGTGATTGAAGGTTCAATGATGGTGAGTGACAAAGGTAAGAATAAGAGGGTGAGAGTAGAGCAGGATTATGGCATCAAGGAGATAGCTGTCAGAGAGAAGGTTGATGGTAGAGATGGAGAAGGGATAAGGCTTTTTGGGAAAACTATTAAGGTTGATCAGGGTGAGTCTATCAAGGGAAAAGGTAAGGCAGAGAGGGTTTATACACTGGGAGAATTGGTTAAGCAAGATAGAGCTCAGACAGCCATTGAGAGGGGCTTAGCTGTCAAGCAAAAGGTTGAGCCTGAGAGGAAGTACACAGCTGTGAGCAGGGATTCACTTTCTCCTGGAGTTGGTTTGTTGGAGGGTAGAGGTGATAACTTTGCTGGAGTGCATGTATCTCCTTCTTCAACTATCTCACATCTTTTCAACCAATTTATAGGTTGTTTTACCCCTGTCAGAGTTCCAGTTGTGGAGAGAGATGAGTCTAGAGCTGGCTAACCATTTGCTGTTGCTGGAAATGATTCTTATTCTGGAGATTTCAGCTTTGTGACACCAATGGAGGGTTTGCTTCAACCTTATGATGCTGTAGAAGAATGGTGGCCAAGAAGAGCTAGTCCTTCTCTTCAGTATTCAGTTACTTCAATTGATCCCTTTCTTGAGAGGCACCCAGTATGGTTGCAAAGGTATCATCAGACCTTGCAGTCTACTCAGGAGGCTAGATGTGAAGGAATGAGTGCAGGTGGTGGATCTGGAGAGACAGTGACATTTCCAAAGAATGTCTGACAGCTGAGGTGTGAAGATTTGAAGAGGAGCTAGATCTGGAGATTGTTTAGTTTTAAGGAAGTTTTTGTTGTGTGGATGCAGATGAGAGAGAGAGAGATTTCATGGGTTATTGTAGGTTTTTGTTTTTGTTTTTCTTTGTCTTTTGCATAGATAGCTGTCAGTAGATGGCTATCAGGAATGTTTTGAGGGGATAGCTGTCAGGCTTCATTGTGACAGCATTGCTCTATATGTAAGCCCCTTTTTATTTATGAAAAACAACTTTTTATTTTGGCATGTTTATCATTCCAAGCATAGCTCTTAAAAGCTCAAATCTCTTTTCATCCATTGTTTTTGTAAGAATATCAGCAACATTGTCCTCTGTTCCAACTTTATTAAGACATATATGACCTTTTTCAACATGGTCTCTAATAAAGTGGTGTCTGACTTCAATGTGCTTAGTTTTTGAATGCTGAACAGGATTTTCAGTCATTGCAATGGTGCTTGAATTGTCACACAAAATAGGAACATTGTCTACAGAAACTCCAAAGTCTTGAAGTTGACTTTTGAGATATAAAATTTGAGAACAACAATGTCCTACAGCCACATATTCAGCTTCTGCCGTAGAAGTAGCAACTGAGGTTTGTTTCTTGCTGGACCAAGAAATTATTCTTGAACCCAAAAACTGACAGCTACCACTTGTGGATTTTCTATCCAAATTACATCCAGCATAGTCTGAGTCTGTGAATCCAATTAGGAATAAAGGAGCATCACATGAATACCACAATCCATAGTCTGGAGTTCCCTTTAGATACCTAAGAATTCTTTTGACAGCCATATGTGATTCTTTTGGATTTGCTTGAAATCTTGCACAAAGACACACACTGAACATGATATCTGGCCTAGATGCAGTTACATATAGTAGGGATCCAATGTAACTTCTATAGAGTGTTTGATTAACACTTGGCCCATCAATGTCAGCATGAAGTTTGGTGGTGGTTGAGAGAGGAGTTTTTGCAGGAGAGGCATTTTGCATATCAAATTTCTTGATCATGTCTCTTGTATATTTGGCCTGATATATGAATGTGCCTGCACTGGATTGTTTCACCTGAAGTCCCAAGAAGAATGTGAGCTCACCAATCATGCTCATTTCAAACTGTTCTTGCATGGTTTTTCCAAATTCTAGGCAGAGTGACTCATTTGAAGATCCAAAAATTATGTCATCAACATAAACTTGAATAAGCAAGGTATCTTCACCATATTTCTTGATAAACAGGGTATTATCAATATGGCCTTTGGCAAATCCTTTGCCAAGTAAGAATTTTGATAGGGTTTCATACCATGCCCTTGGTGCTTGCTTGAGTCCATATAGAGCTTTATCAAGCTTAAAAACATGGTCAGGGAACTTAGGGTGCTCAAAGCCAGGGGGTTGTGAGACATAGACCTTTTCTTTTAATATACCATTAAGAAAAGCACTTTTGACATCCATTTGATAGACTTTCATCCTTTTGGATGATGCAAAAGCAAGGAATAGTCTGATAGCTTCTAGTCTGGCAACAGGGGCAAATGTTTCATCATAATCAATGCCTTCTTCTTGCCTGTACCCTTGAGCTACCAATCTAGCTTTGTTTCTGATGACAGTCCCTTCCTCATTCATTTTATTTCTGAAAACCCACCTTGTTCCAATAACAGTTTGATTTCTTGGTTTAGGAACAAGTTGCCACACTTTGTTCCTTTCAAACTGTTCTAATTCTTCTTCCATAGCTTCTATCCGGTCAGCATTTTGGAGTGCTTCATTTATTTTTTTTGGTTCCACTTGGGATATGAAGGCACTCATGAGAAAAGGATTGTTGTCTGAAACTGGTGTTTTATCAATTTGAAGGTTGATGTAAAGATCTTTATTGGGTGGAATGATGTGAGTAATGGTGGATTCATCATTGGTTTTGGGAGGAGAAAGAGGTTTATTGGATGGAGATGGAAGGTGGCTAGTAGATGGATTACTTGAAGAATTTGGATGGCTGTCAGCTAAGGGTTGGCTGTCAGCTAAGGAAGAATCTTGAGAGATGTCAGTCAAGGTATGACCATTTAATTGAGTATTTTCTTCTTCATCAATTGGATTAGTTGTGGGGATGTTTGATATTGGCTTGGTTGGTTAGATTGGTTGATGATGAAAATGAAATGGTTCATGGCTGTCAGAGAGATGATGACTGTTTGGCATAAGATGGCTGTCAGATAAATTTCTTGGTACCATGTATGGAAGATTTGATGTGTCTTGTTCATGATGGAGTACAGTTGAATCAAGAATGGGAGATGCTTCAGGGAGATAAGGGTTTCCTAAAACTTCATCAAAATCACACAATTCAGTCACACTTTGATCATTGTTTTCATCAAAGTCAACATGAATTGATTCTTCCACTACAAGTCTTCTTTTGTTGTAGACTCTATAAGCTTTGCTTGTATTAGAATACCCAAGAAAGATTCCTTCATCACTTTTGGAGTCAAATTTGTCAAAATTGTTCTTGCCATTATTGTGAATGAAGCATCTACTTCCAAAACTATGAAAGTAGGAAATGGTAGGGACTTTATCATTCCATAGTTCATATGGAGTCTTCTTATGAAATTTGTTGATTAGTGTCTTGTTTTGAACATATACAGCAGTAGTGACAGCTTCAACCCAAAAATACTTTGGGAGATTGTGTTCTGACAGCATTGTTCTTGCTGCCTCACAAATTGTCCTGTTCTTCCTTTCAGCAACACCATTTTGTTGGGGTGTTCTTGGGGCTGAAAAATTGTGATCAATACCTTTGGAGTCACAATATTCTTCTACTCCTGTGTTCTCAAATTCCTTTCCATGATCAGATCTGATCTTGATGATGGATGTCCCTTTTTGATTTTGAATTTTATTGAACAGTTTTGTTAGACAGCTAAGGGTGTCACTTTTGGATTCAAGAAGAATGATCCAAGTGAATCTTGTGTAGTCATCAACCACAACTAGGGATTATATTTTTCCTCCTAAAGATCTAGTTCTTATGGGTCCAAAAAGATCCATATGAAGTAGTTCAATAGGTCTTGAGGTGTCCAATCTGGTCTTGGGCTTGAATGAAGATCTCTTTTGCTTCCCACATTGGCATGATTTGCAAAGTTTGTCCTTCTTGAATGGGATATTTGGAAGACCTCTGACTAGATTTGAATTTGCAAGCTTGGAGATGGTTTTATGGTTAAGGTGAGCCAATCTTTTGTGCCATAGCCATGACATATCAGATTGACTAAAAGACAGAAGGCAGTGAGCATTTGAGGATTCCACAATCTCTAGGTTTAAGCAGTAGAGATTTCCTTTTCTTGATCCAGTCAGAATGACTTTATTGCTTTTGTCTTTAACAGTACATTTATCCTTAGTGCAAACAACATGATATCCCTTATCACAGATTTGACTAATGCTAATCAAATTGTGTTTGAGACCCTCTACATAAGACACATTTGTAAAAATGATATCTTTTGTAATAAGATTTCCTGATCCTTTGACCTTAGCTTGGGAATTGCACCAAAGGTTACATTTGGACCATTTTTAGGGATATATTGTTGCAACCAGTCTTTATTGAAGGTCATATGTCTACTACAACCACTATCTAAATACCAGAGTCCTTTCCTAGGTACCTGCAAAACAGAAAGTAAATTTTATGGTACCCTATTTATTCTTTTGGGTCCAAAGGATTAGTTTTTCTTTGGTACCCTAGCTTTGTTCATTGATCCTTTTCTGAAGAACAGGTTTAGGGTATTGTAATATGACATGATTTGCATCATGTAAGGAGTAAGGACAGTGGATTGGGATGGATTGAAGAAGTGGTTTGGGTTGTTATATTGGGGTTGAAACTGAAAGGTATTTGGATAGGATGATCTGGGGGAGTCATTTTGATTTGCATGATTTCTTCCATTTGAGTATTGCCATTGAGGTTTTTGTTTTTTGGTGTATCTATGTTTGTTATAGAATCTTTGTTGCCTTGGGGTTCTTTGTTGTTTGGAAGATCTTGGCTGTCTGTCAGGCCTTGGCTGTCTGTCAGGGCTTGACTGTCTAGCATATTTTTGCAGCTTAATTTCTTCCTGTATATTGGCCCCTTTTTGAACCCAAATATACTTGCTTCCTTGAATTTTACTTGGTCCTTTGTTTGAATGACTAGGACCAAACAAGATTTCCTTTGATTTTCCCTTGGTTTTAACAGGATAGGTTTGAGTTTGATAGCTGCCAGAGCTTAGATTTTCTAGAACCATTTTTTCAATGGCCCTTTCACCAGTGGGAGGAGTGTACATCTTTAGTGTAGGATCATCAGCACCAATCCCTGTTTTGTCACTAGGATGTCTTTGGGTGTAGGTGAAAAGGGATAATGCTTTGCTTGACTTGTTCCATGAATCTATTTTCTTTTTAAGAGCATCATTCTCTTTTTCAAGATTTATGAGTTTTTGACAATTTTCATGAGTACTGGATGTCTCAGCTGTCAGATCCATGTTTTGTTTTTCAAGCATGAAGCATTGGTCTCTTAGCCCTTGACATGCTTTCTCAAGCTCAGAATTGGTTTTTGTGAGGGTGTCAATGGTTGAGGATTGGAAAAGGTTCTCATTGACCAGTGAAGCAAAGCTAGTTTTTTGTTTCTTGGTTTGAATTAAAAGAGTGCAAACTAATTGTTTGAAACCATCAATATTTAAAGAGTTAAAGTCATGTACCTCTTTTAGTTCTTCTGCAGCAGTAAGTGCTTCCATATCTTCCTCATTGTCTGACTCTTCCTCATCTTCAGCTATAAAGCATAGCATGGCTTCCTCTCCTTCATTGTCAGAGTCATCACTGGACACATATTCTTCATCACTGAATTTTGATGAATCAGCTATCATAACTTGCTCCTTGTTTTTGTCATTTTTGCTTTTGGAGCAATTGAAGCAGTTGCACCTGGAACTGTGAATGATCTCTTTTGAGTATGTCAATTTCTTAGCTGTCTGATTGTCCCTGGGTTTCCTTGGTTCAGGACAATCAGATGAGTAATGTCCTTGCTTTCCACAGTTAAAGCAATCAACTGTCTTCTTGTAGCTGTCTTGTTGAGCATTAGATGTGGAAGGATTGTACTTTTTGTCAAAAGATTTCTTTTGAAATTGCATGGCATTTCTGACAGCCATGGGTATGAGGCTTGGAATGTCTTCTTGAGAGATCTGTTTACTGACAGGTTTGGAGCTGATGTTTATCTTTTGAAGGGCATTATTGACAATGGTCTCAATGTCTTGGTGAGTGATTGGTTTGTGGGCAGTTTCTTGAGCAGTTAAGGCTAAAGTTTGTGAAATGGTAGGAACTGGTTGAATTTTTATCATACCTTCCAGTTCATAGGCTTCAAGCTTTCCAAAATACTGTTCAACTGTCATTGTGCTCCATTCAGATCCTTCTCTAATAGGTAATGCTACCTTTTCATATTCTTGTGGAAGATTGGAATATATCTTGAGGCAGAGATCTTGTTGTTCAAAGGTTTTTCCATGGTCAGCAATAGATCTAACAAGATTTTCAAACCTTGGTTGAGCAGCACTCACCTTTTCTCCAGGATAGAACTTGAAGTTGTCTAATTGCCTAAGAAAGTTATACAAATTTTGTGTCCTGACACTGGTGTGTTTAGTGAACTTAGTTTGAATGAGAGCCCATGCTGTTCTGGCATTTGGTTCCTTAGCAATTTCTTGTGCTAGTGAGTCATTTACACTGTTTTGAAGAATGTTTTTGACTTTTAAGTTTGCACTGATTAATTGCTTTTCAGATTCAGACCATGTTTCTGGGGATTTGATCTTACTAGGTCCTCCATCAATATCTATTTGAGTTGGGTAGGACACTTCATTCTCTAGAACATACCAGTTCCATATACTGTTTGCATCAAGGTATGTTTTTATTTTTGATGCATAGATCTCAAAAGATCCACAGTCATCAATGTATGGGATGTCTTTCTCATTATTTCTCCTTGGTTGAGGCATGGTGGGTTTGAAGAGGATCCTTCACAAGTTGTTAGACTTTTGAATATGAAGACAAGCTCTGATACCAATTGAAAGGCCCTTGTTTGATATGCAAATGATCAGACAGCTATGGTTTGACTTAGCTGTCAGATATTTGTTTAATTGTGCAGCGGAATAAGTAAGACTTGAAATAATGATGGGACAATGAACACAATGAAATAATGCAAGTGTGTGAATGTGTTTGTAGAAAAATAATAACACAGAGAATTTAAAGTGGTTCAGAGTTCACTCCTCCTACATCCACCCCCACTGTCAACCTTGACAAGTGAGATCAATTTTATTATAATCTTAATCAACAAGAATTACAAATGATTGATCAGGCAAGTTCCTTGAACTTCCTCTTCCTAATTAGTACAGTCAACTAGGGATACACTTAAAGTACAGCCTTAAGTGTTTTTACAACTTGAAGTACAGTCTCAAGATTTTACAAAACAACTAATACACTCAAAGTATAATCTTGAGTGTTTACAAACTATTTCTACACCTAAAGTACAGTCTTAGGATTTGGAATTTGTGAATTAACACACTAGGGTTATTGTTGTTGAAACAGGGGTTTAAGGCTGAAGGTTTTTGGTTTGGAACAGTGTTTGAAGGGTACGGATTAGTGTGTAAGGTTTGGATTACAGGAGGTGTGTAGGTTTATGGACTGTGAAAAAGAGTATTTTTCAAGAGTAGTTTGTGCAGAGGATGAACTCTTCTATTTATAGCCTTCAATGTAGCCATTGGAATATGACTGTTGCAGCTCCATTAATGAGTCTTTGACTGGTCTTTGCCCCACTTGTCCACTTGCAGGTCTTCATGAGCTGGATTGAGCTGAAGGCTTCCAGAAGGTCTCCAATGGTCTTCAATGGTGAACTTGACAGCTATGAAGATACAGGATCCATCTTGGTTGAGATTGTGGCAGCAGAATTTGAGACAGAGTGATGGCTGTTTGAGGGATTGAAGCCATAGCTGTCAGATCATAACAAGGCTTAACTATCAGAGATGATCTCTAATAAGGATTGAGATGCACTTGATGATCTTGATAGCTTAGAGAGGGAATATGATTCATGTTATTGATTGATTGTAACCAATGTATAAGGCAGAATCATAACTGTCAGACTCACAGCAGTCAGATAAACTGAAAGATGAATATGAAGTTGATTTGGTCAGTCATGGACTTAGCTGTCAGAGTGAAGGATCATGACTGACAGATTTCATCTTTTGATATAAACCCTGTTCTATATATATATTCCTTTATCAAAACCAACTAACTAAGACATTGATCAAAGTTAGGTCCTAACAAGTTGTCTGCATGATATTGAGCTGGAAAATATTTTGAGTAGAAAAGGGTAGATTTTAAAATTATGAGAAACTCACATCATTTCTGTTCCTGTTGCAGGTAGATTTTAAAATTATGGAAATTATTTATTCCCAATATGCATGTTCCATTCAAAACAGAGGCTGCCCCAATGACAACACAACAAATTTCTCTTAACCTAGCACTTTTGTTTTTATATTCACTTCTAATAAACAAGAGATCAGATGTGAAACCTAATGGATAAGGGATGCACAAGATAGGGAGCGAGACAAACGAGAAAAGAAAACAGGGGAGGTTATTTCAACTAAAGAATGTCTTCGAATTGTGAGGCCAAATAATTGTTCTTAGCCTATAGTAAGATGCCAAGTCAGCCTATAGTAAGATGCCTGTAGCAGACCAAAATTATGAGACTGATAAATTTACATAAATTAACTTCATGTTAGAACCATCATGACTGAAGACGAAAACAGAGAACATTAGGACTCCGCAATAGATTAATACCTAAAATGGAAAAACAAACTCTCAACATCATATATAAAAGATTGAAGTTGGGGCATGCTGTATCGACATGCAAACGATTATGATACACAAAAAGATAAAACAATTATGTTTGAAAATAACAGAAAATATAGGATAACCAAAATACAGATAAGATAGAAGATAAAAAAAGGCATTATGATACACAAAAAGATAAAATTGCTTGCAAGTGTAACAGGTTATAAATGGAAAATTGGCATGTGACGTTATTCAAATAAAGCTTAGTTTACAGGTAAAACACGTGAAGACCTGGTTATCCAGCCGAATGTTGAGAGCATCGATGTTTGAAATGCTACCGTTTGATGTGGCATCGTGGACTATGGCTTCTATCCGTTTTGATATCAATACAATATTAAACACAAGAAGAAGATGGTAACAATGCCATCTCAAAGTAATAAATAAGAGACACCAACTTTCATACCAAATATTTATCTAGGAGCAAAGAGTCCCATAAAATCGATAGTACTAAAAACAACTTTTTTTCAACTAATTGATTTGAGAGAGAAGTGCACTTATGAGACTATAACTTTTGTAAAGCTATGTTTTCGGATTGGGCATTCAGATAGTAACTATTTGCTGCTCCTTCAACTATATTACTTTAGTTTCTTAGATAACCGTTAGTTATTCAAGTTACAACACATGTTCTTCCCCAAAGGTCCAAGGTGATACCACATCATGACAATTTACATGAACTTACTTTCTTCCTTGATTTTATCTCTTAACCTAGATCAACTCTCACAGATAACATAAAACTGAGTCGGTTACGACTCAGGTGCACATGAACTTATCAGTGAGTTAAAACCAAATTTGTTAATGGGCGACAACTTACAATGCTCTTATAATATGCAATTTGAGGAACTGTATACTTTGTTCCAAGCTTTGACTGTTCATCCGCAACATTGTTGATTACCCCATAATAGACCTTTCCATCATATTGATTTCTACATGAAATGTAACTCAAACTGTACAGATGATAGTTCCATGTTTATCTTGCGAACATGCTCATTGAACAGCTATTGATGGGCACCTGAAAAGAGCATATATGAGTTCCTTAAATATAGTGATTTAGTTCATAATCCTCACCAGACATAAAAGAATTTGTTCTGCTAAAAATTTTGCCCCCTTTTAAATTACATTCAAACGATTTTTCAAACTCAAAATAATTTTGACCCCTTATACAAAAAATCATGGCTCCGCCACTGTTCTTGGTGGGATAACTAACAAGAAAGTTAGGACTTCTTGATGGAATCAGGAGCATGTAAGTTTAAAACCTAACAAATGCCTCCATTTGTGAAGCACTCATAGAGAAAATACTCATTCTCCATTAGTGTCCAGCTTCGGGAGATAATTTAAGCTTGCAATTTCCATGAAGCCCTAATTTTATCCCTTAGAATACTAAACAAAAAATTTAGCTACCCAAATCTACTGGCAATCACGAAAACTTGTTTCTGATTCCACTAATAAAATTTGTTATTTGGGGGAGAGAAAGCTTTGAGAGAATTGACTTTAGTTTTCAGGTCAAGATTGTCATTAGTTATTTGGTTGGTGTAGTAAATGTATAAACCAGAAAGGGAGGGCTCATATCCTTTCACTCTACTCACCACAATAAAAGACACCTGAGAGCCAATGGTGTTGGGAGTAAAATGCATAGGCAGGCATTTATTGAAGGATAAGAACTCCACGATAAAGGGATCTAGGTGTATCCTACGCCCATTTTCAAATTGGGACCCAAAGAACACACACTCCCTAATATCATCTCCGACATCAAAAACAGTCTTGATGATGCCAAAATCGTCAAAACAGCCCAAATCCAAGCGTCGAATGCTCCGGCGATTGCAAGGCTTGAAAATAAGAGAAAACACGTAAACTAAGCCGGGGCGGATCCGGCTAAAGGCCCTCCGGCGTGAGAGTAAGTTCACGGTTGATATTAGAGAAATCAAATTGACAGAGTTTCTCCAATGTAAAAATAACGTACCGAATAATGAGCCATGGGGCTTGTATTTATAGGAATGGATTGATAGAATCCATGTTGGAGTGAACTTGTAGAGAGATAAGATATAATCTTAAGAGGACTATATCTGTTAAGGAGTCCTTGTTTGACTTGAATTGATATCGGTAACTGTAATCCTGATTGGGTTACAACTGTATAATCCTTGTTGAATAAGGATTGAATAAGTATTGTAACTGCTAGCCGGAACGCCGAGGAAGGCAAATGATTTTCCTCGGCCTTTGGCAAATAAGCCGAGGAAAATGATTTTGCTTCCTCGTCATTTGGTAAATGGCCGACACGGAGATATGCCGGGGAGAATGATTTTCTTTCCTCGTCACTTGGATATATGCCGAGCAAATAACTTCTCTTTCCTCGGTAATTCCGATATGGCGGCCCAAAAATGATGATAGAAGGCCGAGATAAATGTTCCTCGGCATACGAGTAAGATCTTACTCGGCCCTAATACTTCATAATTAGACTATCCACTGCCCAATATAGTTGGGCCCAAGTTCGGGCAAGCCCATGTTCGTTGCTCGGTTTATACCGTTCAGTGGCCCCCAACTTTCTAGCTTGGCTTAGGACGAGTAGAAAGTTAGCTCGGCATCGGCACATGGAATACGAACAGGTTTGACACGTGTCCTCGGCGTCGCTTCATATAACTGACGGTTGCCATTCTGGGGCCCCCCAGTCTTGTCACGCCTTGAACCCATCATTTCGCATTTAATTCTTGGGACTCCGGACCTGGATCTCTGCTTTACCCACGGGTTGACCCGGATTGGAGGGGTATAAAAACTAAAACCCCTTCAATTTAAACCTTTACACACTTCCAAGTTTTTGAGAGCATATTGACGAACGAACGCAAGGTTTAACAACGATTCTCCGATCTTCTTCTTACCCAGTTTCCGGCGAAGCTTTCTTTCTCCGGCGAGCTTGTTGCAGTCGTGATTCCGACCACTTCTTCTCAATCAGGTATGAAATCATTCCCTTTCTGCGTAATCCGTCCATCATTTTGCGATTTCTAGGGTTTTTAGGATGGATTTTGAACGTGCCAAGAAAATGGACTGCCATTGTTGAAGGTTGAAGCTTTTCTTGATAAAAAATTTTAAAAACTTCAGTTCTTTAGTTCTCTTTGCATTTTATATGAAATTTCTGGAATATTGAATGAACTCCCCCTTCGTTTTTGATTCCCCTTAGAAATGGCTCGATCTTGGGACCATTCTCCCCGATTCCGTTATGGATATCATACTGGAAATTTGAGGGTCTATCGTAGAGAGAGGGGTCCATGGATGATGCTGAACTTGGATGATATAAGCAAGCAGTTGAGGGGTTATGGCCGCTCCCGTTTATTCATTCAATACCCGCACTCCACAAGAATAGATAGGATTGAGTCCGGTTCTCCCAACATCATAGTTTTTGAGGATAGGGCTGAAATGGTGGAGCACATCGAACTGTTCTACCCGGCCTCCCATCGCGAAATGCGTGAGCGTCTGAGAGGTACGGCCCCCTCCTCGGCCTTATGAAATGACGAGGAAGGAGATCTTCCTTCCTCGGCCTTATGGAATGACGAGGAGGGGAATCTTCCTTCCCCGTCATTTAATCAGCCATTGACGAGGTAAATAATTTGGTCTCCTCGTCTTTATGCAGATATGACGGGAAGAGAAGGAGAGCCCTCCTCGTCTACTCAAATAGTTGACGCCTTCGTTGAAGGTGCGCAAGCTGATGCCCGCCTCGTCCGAAGAAGAGGCCGAGGAGCAGGTAGCCGAGGAAAGCAAGTCGAGAAGGCACCAAAGCCTGGGGATCCCATGATTGAGAGGCTGTACACCAAGTACAAAGTGGACCGTGCTGAGTATAAATTAACTTATATGGGCAAGATCGAGCCGAAGACGGAGAAAGAAGAGACGGCCTTCTACTATAACCAAGACTTCGTCCATTTTTATTTCAAACAGTTTCAACAGGGACTCCGTCTTCCCCTAGACCCCTTCATTTGTGAGTTTTTGGATGATGTAAAGGCAGTGCCGGCCATGCTAGGAGCCAATGGTACTAGGGTTCTGGTTAGCTTCATCATCCTCTGCCGTAGTTTAGGCTATGAGCCGACCATGGGAGCCTTCCGTCACTTCTACATTGTCCAAGTCATCAAGGAACAATGGCTGGTAGTTATTAGGAGTGCCAATAGGAAACCTAAGTTGCTTCTTCCCATGTCCAGCAAAGTTCCAGGCTGGGACAACCACGTTATCCGCGTCGAGAGCCGCCAAGGCTGGGAGTTCCAGTCTCCTTGTGATGATCCAACATCTTCCTTTGCCGTCCAACAATACGGGTGGACCAAAGATTTGATCAAGCGTCTGGAAGAGTTTGCCAGGGTAGGGGTCCTGGATTGGAAGCAAGTTGAATCCTCGGATCATTTCTATATCCAGGCAGGATTGATGCCGGGGAACGAGGACGGGGTAGCTCCCCTCGTCAATGTTAAAAGAGGTCGTCGCTTCAATGATTGGACGGTACATCCCGGCTTCGTATTTCACGAGGATTGTATTAGGTGCCATGATGAGCGTCCCCGTGACCAATGTATTGGAGCACCTAACATTGTTGGACGTAAACTTTTATCTTACACTTGTAATTTTTGTCATATTATTTTGCTCGTACTTGACCTTGGGTTTTCTTGCTCGTACTTGACCATTTCTTCCTTGTCTTTACAGATTTGACCACCGAGGAAGAAGCCAACCTTGCAATGGAGAGACTAAGTCCTCAGGAGCTGATCAGGCGAAAGAGAAAGCTGAGCAAGAAGTAAGCTCTGATGGAAAGAAAGGATGAGGCCAATGCTCGTAATTTGGTCTTGGGCGTGCAAGGTGATAAACCCCTTCCCCTCAAACTTCACCAAGAGGTAAATTCTGAGGACGCCGCATCCGAAGAACGAGCTGAACCCATGGTCGGTGATATGACCAACCCTCCTACTGAGGCCGAGGAAGCGGCGACCGAGGAAGCCGGCCTTGTTCAAAGGAAATCCGGCTCAAAGAGGCCTCAAAGTTCCACTGCCGAGGAGCCGGTGGCTAAGCGGGCAAGTATTGGTGGGGCCCCCAATCCTTCACCTCCTCCAACCTTGGCTATCAAGGACATCCAAACGGTTGAGCAGGACGATGAGCTAGCAAAGAGCATGGCCCTCGACGTTCCTCGTCTCAGGGGTCTTCCTTTGCAAGTTAGGGAGGGACCTTTGGTTAGATTAGGCCGAGCTCCAATTCAGAGAGCAATGGATGAGGACGCCTACGATGCTCTTGTCAGGGAGGCTCCCAGCGATGATACCTTGCTCTGCCGCAAGGGGCTCTTAATTGCCGAGGTAACAGTTCTTTCGTTTGATCATTGATTGCAAGATTTGTTTTACACTTGTTTGCATTTCTAATATTAATTCTTCTTTCAGTTGGTTTCTGTCACGGCATATGAGAACGTGCTTGCCAAAAGAAGGCCGGGCGCTGGCCCGAAGCCAAGGCCCAAGCAAAGAGTGATGCGACAAGACTTCCTTGGTCAAACTTCTGAAGGCCAAGGATGCAGAGCTTGAGGCATCCAAGGCTAAAGTGGAGGCCGAGGTCAAAAGAGCCGAGGAAGAGAAGGCCAAAGCCGAGGAAGATCTCCGGCTAAAGGGGGAGGAGCTGGCCAAGGCATTAACGGATAAGGCCGAGCTTCAGGCAAAGGTCGAAGAAGCCGAGGCCAAATACCGAGGATTGGAGGCCTCCCTTCCCGCCAAGGAGACTGAGGCTGTGGTGCGCTTCAAGGAGAGCCCGGCGTTCAAGGATGCCGTGATATCTAGCTCGGCCTTCCAGGATGCCGTGGACGAGCAAACGGCCACCATGTTCGAAGATGGATACCTTCATCTTGCCAGGAGTATTTTGGCTGATCCCTCCACCGGCCTAGACATCAATAAGATAGCCATGCTGATATGCCGGGACCAATACAGTGAGGAAGTTAGGGCTCTCCATCACTTAGTCCCCTTCTCTGCAAGCAACTTGGAATTGATAGCGACCAAGGATGCTCAAGCATGCAGAGGAAGTGTGGAGGCCGGCCCCTGTTGTTCCGGCAACATCAAAGACTTGGTGGAGGCCATCCAAGACGAGGAAGAGCACGAGGCCGGGAAGCCGAGGTAAGGGGATTGCCGAGGAAGGCGATACCCAAGCCCAACGAGGACGACCCTTCCTCCTCCTGGCTCCATTAATACCAAGCTAGAAGAGCCTTTTGAGGATGCTCAGCAGTCTTAGGATAGTTTTTCCTTTTTTGCTTTTGTAATAGACAATAGGATACTCAATTTCTATTTGAATATCAATGAAAAATCCTTTGTCATTATTCTTTGTCATTTCCCTGACTTGGTTATATTTTGGTATGTTATGCATTAGCCTTAGGAAGGTGGGATCCGAGGAAGGTCCCTTTCCTTGTGGAGCAAGTGGTTAGGCCGAGGAAAGATTCCTCGGCTTTAACTATACTCGTACTTCATTTGGGCTGAGAAAGTTTTCCTCGGCTTTGAATGTTGTAATCCTGAATCAGAGTAGATTCATGGTAGGAGGTTTATCAAGCCATTAGGCCGAGTAAAGTCCTCGGCCTTGGCTGTTGGTCTCCTAAGTCAAGATGGTCCCTTGACTGGAAGAGTTGTAAGCCATCAGGCCAAGGTGGTTCCTTGGTCTTGGCTGCTTGGTATCCTGAGTCAAGGTGGGCCCTTGACAGGATATATTGAGTGCCATCAGGCCAAGGTGGTCCCTTGGTCTTGGCGGGTGTGTAGGCCATCAGGCCAAGGAAGATCCTTGGTCTTGGCTGTTGGTAAGCCATCAGGCCAAGGAGGACCCTTGGTCTTGGCTGTTGTTAAGCCATCAGGCCAAGGAGGACCCTTGGTCTTGGCTGTTGTTAAGCCATCAGGCCAAGGAGGACCCTTGGTCTTGGCTGTTGGTAAGCCATCAGGCCAAGGAAGATCCTTGGTCTTGGCTATTGTTTATCGGAGAATCTGAGGTAATGTCCTCATCATCCTGTCTTTGGGGTGAAGAGGCGATAGTTGCTTTGCATGTTGGAAGAAGCGCTTTCATAGAGGCGAAGTGCGATTACATAGAAGCTGCGATCCTATCAACTAAAAGGACAAAAAGAAAACAAAGATCGAAAATAAGAGACGAGAAAATAAAGAGCTAATCTATTACAAAATGAACTAGACTAGTGATAATATTTTCTAAGGTTGTCGAATGCCATGGATGCTTGAGATCCTTCCCCTCCTTGGTCCTCAATCTGTAGGTCCCTTCTCGGATGACTTGAGTGATGATATAGGGACCTTCCCAATTTGGGGAGAGCTTGTTCTGTTCTGCCTTCCGACCAGTGGCTTCGATCTTTCTTAGTACCCAATCGCCAACTTGGAATACTCTTTTGATGACCCTCTTGTCGTGATATGCCTTGGTCCTTTGCTTGTAATTCACCATCCTCATCTGCGCAGCTAGTCGTTTTTCATCTATCAGGTCCAGGTCTAGGAGCCTATTGACCTTGTTGACTTGCTCATCATAATGGGAGTTCCTTACTGTAGGGATGGCCATCTCTGCTGGTGCCATAGCCTCGGAGCCGAAGGGTAGTGCGAATGGGGTTTCCCCGGTTGGCCCCCGGGTGGTTGTGCGAACAGCCCATAAAGCTAGGGGAAGTTCGTCCAACCATCTACCATCGCGACCTTCAAGATTCTTGGTGAGGGCGGTTAGGACCGGTTGTTGGCGGCTTACGCTTGGCCGTTGCCTTGGGGTCACGCTGGCGAAGATTTTGCATGGCGTACTGTGACTCTTCCCAATTCTGTTGTAAATGCCGTGGAGAATTGGAGTCCATGGTCGGAAACAATTGTATGTGGAAGGCCAAATCTGCACCAGATGTTGTCATGAACAAAGTTGATCGCATTCTCTTCCGTTATCTTGGCCAATGCCTTGGCTTCTATCCACTTGGAGAAGTAATCAACAGCTACTATCACGTACTTGCAATTACCACGGGCGGGTGGGAAGGGTCCAATGAGGTCGATCCCCCACATATCAAATGGCCACGTAGGTATTACAAGTGTTTGCTCATTGCAGGTAGTCTTGGAATGTCGAGAGAACCTTTGGCATTTGTCACATTTTTCGAACATAGGCATGCGCGTCTTCCCTTAGGTTTGGCCGGTAGTAACCTAGCGATATGATTTTGTCGGCTAAGGTTACTGGCCCCGGGTGTCCGCCGCAAACACCTTCATGTACTTACGCCAGAGGTTCTCAGTTTCCTTGGGATAGACACACCTTAGCAGGGGCTTCGTGAAAGATCTTCGGTAGAGGACTCCGTTCATCACCACGAATCTTGGAGACCTCTTCTTGATAAGCTTGGCTTGAGCATCATCTTCTGGAAGTTTCTCCTTCTCAATGTATTCGATGTAGTCATCGATCCAGCATCTCTCTTCCTCGTCCAGAAGCATGACTTGTAATCTTTCATACGCAGGTTCCTCGGCATAAACTACATATGGGCTGGTTTCAGAAGGAGACACGTCCATGGTGGCTAGTTTGGAGAGAACGTCTGCGACTTGGTTGTCTTCCCTGCCGATCTGCTTGAGCTCGAAAAATTCCATTTTCTTCGTCATATCTAGGATCAGGTCTCTATACTTGGCAAGGGTGACATCTTGAGTGTTATATTCTCCCTTCACTTGTTTGACAACAAGCTGGGAGTCACGTAAAGCGGCCACCTTAGTTGCTCCATAGAAGGAGGCCAACTCAATGCCAAATATGAGAGCCTCGTATTCGGCTTGGTTGTTAGAGGCGGGAAACACTGAAAGCGGATGGCATCTTGTATAGTATATTCTCCTTGGGCTTGCTAGTACTACTCCGGCTCCGCTTCTTTCCTTGGTAGCCTGATCCGTCAGGTATACGGGATCCAACAGTTGGATGGGAGTTGATGGGAGAGTCTTTTCCTCCGGCGCGTTTTGCTTCCGGGAGGTGGGGAGATGCTCACCCGTAAAGGCAGTCTCGACCATGAAATCAACCAAAGGCTGTGCTAAGAGGGTCTTCCTTGGTTGGTAAGTGATATCAAACTCTGTTAGAGCGATTGACCAATTAAGGAGACGTCCCGAGCCGTCCAACTTGTGAAGGATTTTCTTCAATGGTTCGTTGGTGTAGACGGTGATAGGGTGTGCAGAAAAATATGCACGCAGCTTCCTTGAAGCAATGACTAGGGCGTATGCTATCTTCTCCACATTGAAATATCTGCTTTCCACATCGGACAGGGCCTTTGAGACATAGTAGACGGGCTTCTGAATTCCTTCATCCTTTCGAACCAAGACAGTGCGACGGCGTGATCGGTGGCGGCTAGGAAGACATATAGCATCTCATAGGTAGTCGGATGCTAAGCAAGGGAGGGGAACCCAAGTACTCCTTCAACCGGAGGAACGCTTAGAGCATTCGGGAGTCCGGGGAGAAGCTCTTGGTACCCTTGATACCTTGAAGAAAGGCGGTGACTTTTCGGCGGACTTGGCGATGAATCTTCCAAGGGCCGCAATTCTTCCATTAAGTCTTTGGACCTCCTTGATGGTGGTAGGTTCCTTCATGTCAATGAGCGCCTTGATCTTTTACGGGTTTGCTTCAATCCCCCTTTGGGAAACCATGAAGCCCGAAATTTCCCTGCGGTAACTCCGAACACGCACTTGCTTGGATTCGGCTTCATGTTGTTGGCTCGGAGGTTGTGAATGGTCTCTTCTAAGTCGGGAACGTGGCTGCCTTCCTTGGTCTTTATGACCATGTCATCAATATAAGCCTCCATGTTTCTACCTATTCGACTTGCAAAAACTTGATTTACCATCCGTTGGTAAGTGGCACCGGCATTCTTGAGCCCAAAAGGCATCATGATGTAGCGAGAAATTCCCCACGGGTGTTTGAAAGGCGATCTTCTCGATGTCTTCTTTCGCCATTTTTATCGATGATAACTGAGTAGGCATCTAAGAAGGCGAGAGTTTGGTGTCCAGAAATGGAGTCCACCAACTTGTCGATTACGGGGAGAGGATAAGCTGTCCTTGGGGCGAGGCTTTGTTTAGATCGGTAAAGTCTATGCACATACGCCATTTCCCATTTTGCTTCTTTACCATAACGACATTAGCCAACCAAACGGGGTATTTGACTTCGCGAATTATTCGGCGGCGAGTAATTTACGCACCTCTTCTTTTATAGCTTCCTCCTTGTCCCTTGCAAAATTTCTCCTCGTGCAGGAGATGGTCTTCGCTAAAGGATCAACTTCTAAGCGGTGGAGGGCTACTTCTTCATTGATCCCCCTCATGTCTTCGACTCTCCAAGCAAAGACGTCGAGGACTGTGTTTTCAAGAGGGATATGACTCTTTCTTTCTCTTCTGTGATAGCTTGGCCTCCTAGCTTGATTTTTGTTCGGGATAGTCGGGATTAATGACTACCTCTTCTAGCTCATCTACGAGGCTTCATTTCTGGTCCGTCTCGAAATTCCGGGGATTCGATGATGATCTCTACGATTCTCCTCCCTTCGTTGTCGTTTACATTGAGGCCTTCTTCCTCCATAAGTTTATCGATGTACGGAAGATCGTTCCTCCACAGTCATGGTTGGCCCCCAGTTGGTCATTGACGAGAATGGGTTCTTCCTCGGAGATGGGTAGAACTATGCCTTGGTCATCTATGAGTTTCTAGGACCATAGGCTCTTCTTCCGATGTGGGTAGAGTTATGCCTTGGTCATCCACAATTTCTAGGACCATAGGTTCCTCTTCCTCACTTTCCCATACTTCACGGATATAGTTCATTCTAGAGCTAGTTTCCGTGGTCTTACGTGATTTGGTGATCTTGATGTTCTCCTCGGGCGTATCTATCTCCACGCTTTTTGACTTTTTTTGGCTCTTGACAACATGTTCCAAGAAATCTTTGGGGGTTGCCCTCACGCATCCTATGCCGGCCACGAGTGGGAAATTTAACTCGTTGGTGAGGAAGGGAGGCTACCATCCCAAGTTTGGCTTGACTTGGAATGCCTATAATCGCATGATAGTCACTAGTCAAATCCATGACTATAAAAGTGACGGTAGCTTTGGCTCGGAAGGGATGATCGCCGACTTTGAGTTCCAGTTCTACGGTTCCACTTTGCTCCAACCTTATGGTTGGTGAATCCTTCAAGCCTTCCATGATATGGCTCTAGCGAAGTGTCTTTCAATCCCATTTGTTGGAAGGCTGAATAGTACAAGATGTCACGGGAGGCCCCCGTGTCAACAAGAAGTCTTTCGGATTCAACATTGTCAATTCGACCCTTGATGACCAATGGCTGCTCACGAGCTGCTCGACTTCTGCCAACTCATTCGGAGAAAAACTAATGATTTCTTACGCTTTATGGATCCAAGCAGGGACATGGTATACTTTGCTTAGCTCGTGGATCTGATCCCTTAGCTTTACGGTGGAGGTCACCTCTTCACGGATCACATGTAGTTTAGCCCTAGGAGGCCTTCGATCTTCATCCTCACTCTTGGAGTCATCTTCACTTTCCTCTTGCTTCCGCTTTCGCTTGCCATCTTTCTTCATGACATAACGGTCTAACTTTCCCTCGTCAACCCATTGTTGGATTATCTTCTTAAGGGCCCAGCAACCATCAGTGGTGTGCCCGTTGTCCTTGTGAAAATCACAGTATTTGTTCTTGTTGCGGGGATATTTTGGGTGATCAGTCAGCGGACGAGGTGGAGGAAGGTTTACTAACTGCATGATTTCAGAGATGGGCTTTGTAAGAGGGGTGAACTCCAGTTTCTCAGTGCTTCTCGTTCTATTCTTTCCTTTGGAACCCTTGCCGTTCCCGTTGTCATTCTGTCGGGGGTTAGTTGCTTCAGGTTCCGTCTTGTCAGCTCCCCTTTTCTTTGTCTTGTCTTCATCCATGGAAATGGCATAGGCCACCTTGTACAATTCGGCCTTGGAGTTAGGTTCCCTGGCTGAGAGTTCATAAATGAGGGGGCCCGATTTTAATCCAGAGTTGAAGCAAACTATGACCTCCCTATCAGTGAGGCTTTCTTCAACTTGGTCTGCCATTTTTCGGAACCTATTGTAGTAGCTGAGGGTGGTCTCTCCCTTCCCTTGCTCAATGTTGGCCAAGTCGGTTAATCTCATCTTCCTCTTCCCGGTAGTGGCAAAATGATCTAAGAACATTCTCCTCATGCCCCTCCGGCCAATCGATGCAACCTTTCTTGAGCTCACGGAACCGAGGTCAAAGGCATTAGGTGAAGGTGCTCGCGAAAGCTTTGCAGAGCAAGTCATCAGCAGTGGTGAGGAGATTCATGGTTTGTTCGAAACTTTGCACATGGTCCTTGGCGTCAGTGGTTTCGTTGTATTTCTCGAAATTTGGGAACTTGAGGTTAGGATGGGGAGGTGCAGCAGTTATCCTCAAGGAAAACGGACGGGTGGCCCAATCATAATCGTCGTCATTATATTTCTTTCCCCTCTCCATATCATCCGGCCTTTGTTTCAACGGCTCCCATTGCTTTGTTTCTATCTCTTTCTCATTTGCTTGAGCGAGTGCTTCGTTGGGAGCTTCGCTGACTTGTCTTTGGGCGATCATTCGCCCTGCTATGCTCCGCTTCATGTACGTGGCCATCACGTTTGGAGGGGGCCTTATCACGTCTTGGTTCCAGGTCTTGTGCGCCAAGTATCATCCTGTAGGGCTCACGGGGTCCTTGGCCTAGCAAATTCTCGATGCGAGGACGAGGAGAGTCCGATCGACGAGGACGATGAGAATACGAGCCGACGAGGACGAGGAGAATGCGGTCGACGAGCTCGAGGAGACGTGGGACGCCTAGGTGTCATGATAAGACGAGCGAGGGGATAGGGCGCCTATTCAAGCTGAGTCTTGTCCTTAGGTCCTTGGAGTTCACTTCCTCTTCCCTAGGAGTTATTTGGCTTCTCGGGTCGACCACGGGATCCTTACGCTTCTTGGTATGCCGAGGACGAGGAGAATCCCTGGGGGCTGGCATTGGTAGTTCAGCAGTCTTCAGGGGAGGAGCCTGATGCTCTCCCTGTTCCTTTCTCAAAGGTGGGCCCATTGATGGCACCATGAATGGAGCCATGGAATGATCTGGGTCCATTTGCAAAAGAGCAACTTGTGTTTCATACATCCTTTGCAAAGTCTCCATTTGTTTGTGTAACAAAGAGCATCGGTCAACGGGTTGAGATCCTCCTGCATGACCGGCGTCGGCATTCTTTGTTTTCTTCCTTCCTGCTTGCTTCCCACGAGCACGAGTAGGACGAGGAAGGTCATTGCCCTCTCCCTCGGCATTTGCCTGACCCATGGAGCGCAGAGTCATGGCAAGGGGAGGAATGGCATCGATGCGAGGTAGAGGAGGAGGAGGAGCGGTGGCTCCTCGGTTCCGGTGTTTCCCCATTCACTTGGGTGGGATCCTCGGTTTGTAACACTTGTGAATTGTCCGTCCATTATGAATCACAAACAGATTATTAAGTGCAAAATTTTCCAAAAATCACAATTTCACCAGAACCGAATTTATGGCTAAAATTAGGGCAAATTTTAACCAAAAACAAACAGCCAATTGTGATTTTTTCTAACGCAAAGAAATCAAGCCAAAACTGGGTCGGAATTTTAACGCCAAAAATGCCTTCGACGGAATGCAGGTAAACTCAGGTTACAACTTGCGAACTCCGGTGGCTTCAAGAACGAGTTTTACCGATCCAAAAATTCCGTTCCAAGAAAGAACAAATTCGGCAAGAAAATTGGCTTTAAGCGAGCGTTTTCCAGGCCAAACAATGGGTGTTTGAATCGATTTCCCGGCAATGGAACCAATTGATGATGCCAAAATCGTCAAATCTGCCCAAATCCAAGCGTTTGAATGCTCGGCGATTTGCAAGGCCTGAAAATAAGAGAAAACACGTAAACTAAGCCGGGGCAGATCCGGCTAAAGGCCCTCCGGCGTGAGAGTAAGTTCACGGTTGATATTAGAGAAATCAAATTGACAGAGTTTCTCCAACGTAAAAAGTAACGTACCCCAATAATGAGCCGTAGGGCTTATATTTATAGGGATGGATAGATAGAATCCATGTTGGAATGAACTTGTAAAGAGATAAGATATAATCCCCAAAGAATTATATCTGTTTAGAGTCATTGTTTGACTTGAATTGATGTTGGTAATTGTAATCTGATTGGATCACATTGTGTAATCCTTGTTGTATAAGGACTTGTATGTTACGCTACTTAGGAACGCCGAGGAACACAAATGTTTTACCTCGGCCTTATCTAATAGACCGAGGTAAATGATTCTGCTTCCTCGTTATTGGAGTTTGGCCGATTGACAGTGGGGGTGGATGTAGGAGGAGTGAACTCTGAACCACTTTAAATTCTACGTGTTATTACATTTACTGCAATCACATTCACACACTTGCATTATTTCTTTGTGTTCTTTGTCCTATCATTATTTCAAGCTTCTCTTATTCCATTTGCACAATTCAACAATCATCGGCGGCTAAGCCAAACCATAGGCATGCGATCATACTGCATATCAATAAAGGGCCCTTCAATCTTAACCTTACGTTGCAATAAAATTCAATCCTAAAAATTTTAAGAAAATAAATACTCAATCATAGAGGTTAATGTGGTATCGATTCAATATATAACATTTAAATTTACTCTATAAAATGTCTAGCTATATAAATAATAAATATAAACAAGCCAACAATTTTAGTACTATTTTTTTCATTTTTAACATTTGGGAATAATTTTATTGGTCAACACTTGAGTCGTTGTGGAAAATTTGGAATTTATTTCATCGGGACCAAGGAGGGAGTATTTCCTTATATATACACCTTATGTGAAAATTTTCGATTCGACGATCTAATACGGACCATATAGCGTGTCTAAATGAAAGGTTGATTTATTGAGGGCCCTGCTTTTTAATTTGTATAGAACACTCAAAATGACTTAACCAACTTTTCCCTTGTTGTACGTTATCAAACGTGTTTGACCATTGTAGTATATTTCATACGTCTCATTTAACCCTATTCCATTGGAGCACACAAATACATTTCTATCAAAATAATGGACTATATATTTCCTCTTCATTATTGTCTTGGGTCCCCACGCTAGTGTAACTAGCATAGGAAAAGTGATATTGAGGGGTTTTTATATTTATATTTTTTTACATTTTTCATAATAATTACTTAAGAGAAAAACTAAGAGGGTCCAATGGTAGAGAAAATAATATATAATTGGAAAAATCATGTACCGAAATAAATAAAAAAACTTCGTAATAATATAAAAATAATACATTACATTCGGCCAAGATTCGATCTTTTCTTTTCTTTTCTTTTCTTTCTTTTTTTATTTTTGCCAAGAGTCACATCAAATTTCATGTACCACATAATTAAATTAAATGAGGACCATATTTTCTTTTGAGTAGTCGTCTGCATCAATTATAAATGAATGGATTGACTCCATTATTGGTCATCACTTTTAAGTCGTTGTGGAAACTTTAGAATTCATTTCACTTGGACATATTTTCTTTTGAGTAGTTGTCTGTCTGCATCAATTATAAATGAAGGGGTGGACTCCATTATTGACTTTTAAGTCTGGTTGTGGAAACTTTAGAACTCATTTCATTTGAACCAAAGGAGGGAGTATTTCCTTTCTACTTATAAATACATGTTATGTGATCATAATTTTATTTATCAATCAATCAATATTAAGTCCTTTGTGTTTCTTTCTTTAGTAAAAAAATGACGATGTTGGGTGTTGTAGTTCTTCTAGTGTTGTTGTGTGTGAGTTGTGTTAGTGCCTCCTCATCCCTTAGTTTTAAAAATGGTTCTAATGAAATCATTCGTTGCATTGATAAGGAGAGACAAGCACTTCTTTCTTTCAGAGCCGGCCTTAGAGTTACACATGATTACGGACGTCTCCCTTCCCTGGAGTTCAAAGATTGCTGCGAATGGAGTGAAGTCGAGTGCAGCTACCAAACTGGTCATGTAATCAAACTTGATCTTGGGCCTTCATTTGGTCTAGCAAGTAAAATTAGTCCTTCATTGCTTGAATTGCCAGAATTGACCTATCTGGACCTTAGTTTTATTGATTTTGAAAACAGATCAATCCCTAAATTTTTTGGTTCCTTCACCAAATTAAATCACCTTGAACTCCGTTACTGTAACTTCTCCGGAATAGTTCCATCGCAGCAACTTGGAAACCTCTCTAACTTGAATTATCTTGATCTCAGCTCCCGTCCTAGCTTTAACCTCTCTGTTGAGAACATTGATTGGTTGTCTCGTCTATCTTCCTTGGAAACCCTTAGAATGAACGGTGTTGACCTCAGTAGAGCAACTCACTGGGTCGACATAATTAAGACCCTCCCTTTTCTTTCTTACGTTGGTTTTTCTGGTTGTCAGCTCTCAAAGGTCAGTTTTCCTTCATCTTCTTCTTCGATAAACTCTTCTTCTTCTACTTCAATCAACGAGCTTCACCTCTCCTCTAATGGTTTTACATCATCCATGTATTCCTGGTGGTTCAAATTAAGCAGCAGCCCCTTTCTTCAACATCTTGATCTCTCTGATAATCTTCTAGAAAGCATGATACCCAACTCTTTTGGAAACCTCTCTAACTTGATTAATCTTGATCTCTCTGATAATCTTCTAGAAAGCATGATACCCAACTCTTTTGGAAACCTCTCTAAATTGATTTCTCTTGATCTCTGTGATAATCTTCTAGAAAGCATGATACCCAACTCTTTTGGAAATCTGTCCAATTTGGCTTCCCTGAATATGAATAACAACAGCTTAAGTGGGAACCTCTCCGACTTTCTAGATATCTTGTCCGGGTCGCCTGCATTAGAGCGGTTGTTTCTTGACAGTAACAAACTTTATGGGCCATTGCCTGATGGTATCATAAGGTTTTCTTCCCTGCGAGAGTTATCACTGTCCGGCAATCAGCTGAACGGAACTATATCTAAAAACATGGGGACACTCTCACAGCTTGAACAATTGGATCTCTCTTCCAACTCTCTCACTGGTACTCTCTCTGAAGCTCACTTTTCAAATCTCTCACTCTTAACCTATCTCGACTTGTCCGGCAATGCTTTACAAATAAAAGTAAGCCCTCAATGGTCTCCCCATTTTCAGCTACATACTATCAGCTTGAGATCTTGCAATCTTGGCCCACTTTTCCCAAATTGGATTAGAACTCGAGAAAAACTTTATCGTTCTTGATATTTCCAGCAATGGAATTTCAGATAGCATCCCACCATGGTTGTGGGACCTTTCGACACTAGGCCCACTAGGCCCATTTTTTAATTTATCTTCAAACAATTTCGGAGGCATCTTACCAAATTTATCATCAAAGATGCCTCAAGGTTTTGACCTGAGTTCAAATCATTTTGAGGGCCCAATACCATTGTTTCCTTCTACTTCCTATTCGATAAATCTTTCAAGGAATAAATTTGTTGGGAATCTGGATTTCTTATGCCAATTAAGTGATGCAATCTTGTCCTTTCTTGACATCTCATACAATTTACTAACCGGAGGGCTTCCTTATTGTTTGGGTAAACTAGAAAAACTGAGGGTTGTTAACTTAGCACACAACAGACTTTCTGGGGAAATCCCGTCTTCTATTGGATTCTTATTTAGCTTGGAATCATTATACTTGTACAACAAT
This sequence comes from Adenophora triphylla var. japonica, assembly GCA_022495995.1. Taxonomy (NCBI): domain Eukaryota; kingdom Viridiplantae; phylum Streptophyta; class Magnoliopsida; order Asterales; family Campanulaceae; genus Adenophora; species Adenophora triphylla. The sequence goes on from JAFEMH010001091.1 coordinate 416,611, forward strand.
AGCTTTGAAGGGGAGCTTCCTCTGTCCTTGTCAAATTGTGAACGGTTGATCTTCTTGAATGTTGGAGTGAACAACTTAACCGGAAATATACCTGCTTGGATTGGGGGGAATATATCGCAGCTCCACGTTCTCAGTCTGCGATCAAATAAATTTAATGGGACCATCCCTTTAAATTTATGTCGGTTAAATGAACTTCAAGTCTTGGACCTTTCTCGAAACAACTTACACGGAACCATTCCTCCATGTTTAAACAACCTCAGTGCCATGGTTCAGAAAGGAATTGAACTTAATAATCATCGACTTATAATTTCCTTTGGGAAAGAAGTTTTCATTGGGCTTGAGGGATTCTATATTGACTATTCAGTGATAGGATGGCAAGGTAAAGAGCTTGAATTTGGAAATAATCTGAGACTACTGAAGCTCATTGATTTCTCAAGCAATAACTTGAGTGGAGAAATTCCTAATGAAATAACACAGCTATTTGATTTGGTAGCTATGAACTTATCCAGAAATGCATTGCAGGGTAAGATTCCCCAACAGATTGGTCAGCTGAAGTCTATTGAGACTCTTGATTTATCTAGAAACAGGTTTTCTGGTAAGTTACCTGCTAGTTTGTCTCAACTGAATTCCTTAAACTATCTAGACCTATCGTACAACAAGTTTTCTGGAAAAATACCATCGGGCACTCAACTCCAAAGCTTTGATGCATCCAAGTTTATTGGTAATTTTGGACTTTGTGGGCCTCCACTTGCATCAAAATGCATTGGTGATGAATCCCCACCAACTGTTGTTGGTGGTGAAGATAACAGAGGAGAGAATGATGATGATGAGTTTACGAAATGGCTCTACATTGGTATGGCTTCAGGTTTCGTTACTGGATTTTGGGGAATATGTGGTGCTTTGCTTCTCAATCGCCGTGGTAGACATGCCTTTTTCCGCTTCACAAATGACTGGATGGACTGGGTGTATGTGAAAATTGCAACCCGCAAATTCTGTAGGTAAGACCAAATACTTATAGTATGTATTCTTATTGTTGCATTTACAAGCATGTGCAAAGTTTATCCTAATGTATCATACTACCTTTGATGTAGTATCATAAATTAAAAGCTAAATAAACTATCTTAATTATGAAGTTCAATTGCTCTCTCTGAAGTTTTGTATCATTATACCACATTTTCGTACTACCTTTATCCCAAAATTAATGACCGAATATTTTTTTCAAATTTGCTCTTGATTTTAGCTTAATGATGTATGTCTGCTATTACGCGTTATTAGCTTATGATGTGTGTTTGCTTTTACGCGATGATGTTTCCAATTCGTGACCACAGCCATATTCAAAGTTCAGACATCAGTGTGATTCCGACACAAATGGCAAGCAAAAACATAAATTTTGACACGTGTACTTGTATCAAATACAAAGGCTAATTTTGTCGAGATAACCATCGCCTGCCTGTCTAAGAGATGCCTATGGACCTACAAACTATACAGCTACTACTTCGGTATAAATAATGTTTTACAAACAAACATTGAATGCTCTTGATGATGCAGATAAACTCTCTCCCTAGCATCATTTTCCGTTTTTTACACTTGAAATGCAAAATACAACGTTTAAGAGAAGAAATAATCCTCACTCCCGTCGGCCTTCTTGTCTTTAACATATCCTCCGTTCAGTTTAGCCTCTCTAACATGCTTGAAAATAATCAAGACACGGTTCTTCCATAGCAAAGATAGAGATTCTTTGCCCACTTCTCCTGCACATTTAAACCCAAAAGCAATGTCAATAATCCCTACCTTAAACTAAGACCTACACACACAAGCTAATGTCTTCTTTTCCAATTGCCCATCCCCCTAAGGTTTGGATAAGTCACCTTTGTCCCTTTTGTTAATTTTATGCAAAATCCAAAATATATTGAAGATTGTGGAGTAAAATAGTTCTTTTGCGAACATAAAATTGACAAAAGGGAGAAAATGAGACGAAACCAAACCTCGGGAAACAGATGACTTATCCAAACCTCAATGTGGGCAATGAATTAAACCAATATTACACAAATTTATTCTTGTTAACTTAAAACATGAAAATCACAATGTCTAATGGTGAAACTATATCTGACACATACCTTGACATGTGTGCTTGGAAACTGAGAAGTACGCAAGGTTTCCTGTGTTTCGTCACCAGGTGCGACGGGGCACACTCAAGATGAGGGCAGCTTGATCCCAAGTAGCAGCAGTGGATGTAATGCGATAACCACTGTCGCACCGTCTATGGATGCCCTCACTAAAGAAAATCAAGCTCCACAACCTGCAACCATAAAACCATTATCACCCAGAAATAGAGCGGGTGTTTACCCAAAAAATGTTAAAAGGAGAACACTTTTTCACAAATCAATTACCATCTTCCAACATTTTTCATTTTATTTATTTATTTTCGCTACATGTAAACAATTTATTTTTTCCGAGCCCCATCTGATAATACTGCAGACGGACCGAGTTATGAACAGAGCTCTCACAAATCCATCCCATGTCCCACAATACACATGGAGCCGCACAATAATCATAGATTTTTAAACATCTATCATAATGAAAATCATTTCCCAGCCAAACAATACAAAATTGAACAAGAATCGTCCAAATAAACTGTGCTCTACTAAACAGATGAATCAACATTTCTCATTTTTTGGATCTCTCCTTTAAAGTACTCCCCCCGTCCCTAAATGAATGCCCCAAATTCATTTTAAGAAACATTCTGAAAATGTGTGCTTTTTATACATTTTAATGGCAAAGACGCATAAATTTTCTTGTTTTCCACTTTCCAAACATTTAGTTTTGCAACAATAAAGTGACTAGTGAAAAAGATTTGGTAAAAACATTTAGGGACAAAGTTCTTTCCAAAAATGACATTTATTTTGGGTAAAAATTTCTTGAAAATCTACATTCATTTAGGGACACATGGAGTATTATTTTTCTAACATAAAAATTTCAGACACTGATGTCATCTAATTGTAACCCTCGTTCGGAAGATTCATGCGAGATTTTTTGGCTTATTGCTCAGTCTCAGTGGTAATGATGAACTCAAAAGGTCCAACGTTTTGAAAAGGCACCCTACAATGCGATGAAGTGTTTTCTTAAACACGGACTCAACATTGTGTACAAAGGTCTCATTTGTTCACAACACAAGTTTCTTTCTTATCCTTTTGGGGAATACGTTCCATGTTTGAAATTTTGAAATAATTATTTCAAATGTGCAAGTCTATGCTCCAACTCTAGTCATGTTGCTCTGCTTGTGTATCATAAACAGAAAAGAAGCTGAAGGGGATCTCAGAGTTTAGAAGAACTGGTAAGAACAAATGAGAGCAAGAAAGCTGAACGATCGCCGAAGCGCATTGCGAGACATGACCACGCCCCATCTGGTACCCGTTGTTGACATGGATGTCACATGAAACCCTTCTCTCCACTTCTTGTTAATCTTTAAGATCAGCAATACGCATCCAACAAATTTTTTGATCTTTTTAGTCATATATCCAAAAAGATCACCTTTTGAGCACAATCTGTATTTATTGGTCTTATGACAAGTTGGGACCGAGTAGTCCCTCGAACAAAGAGATTAGCTTGGAATAGTTGGGTTCTTCATCGAACTTCTGTTGGAAATGGGTTTTAGAAACAAGGTTTGACCAAGTTTTGACCCAATTTTCAAATAGGTTTCATTTATTGATTAATGAAATAAGTTACAAAATTATAATCTACATTTGTTGTAGATTAAGAAAATGCATTTATTTACTCAAAACCATTTCCGGGTGAATGAGAAATTAATGGCTAAAGATTGTAACTTGAAATGGGAAAATGAAGAGTTTATGGGATATAAAGAGTTATCCCACATTGCTTAGAGATAGAAAGTAAAACAAGTTTATAAGTGGATGCAAACAAGGAGGAGGCATCAAGTTGTTCCTCCTTGGGCCAACCTAGGTGGACCATTGGGCCAACCATGCAAGGTGCAGCCCAATTGTGCCAGTTTTATACTAGCTCAATTTGGACCACACCCGCGAAGCGCGCGAAGGGCGGAATGGGCGGTTTAGGGCGCACTTTGCACTTCGCATCGTCTATTGGAGCCTTTGATTTTTAGCAAATCAATCAAGGTTCGTGGCTCTGGTGCAGTAGTTCGGTTCAGCTTGGCTCGGACTGGGGCGGTGCAGTGCATGGTGCGGTTGGGCCTAGGCCCGTACGGATTGGGCTGGGGCGGGTTCAGGTCTGGGTCGGACCATGGATGCAGTGCGTGCCGAAGGGTGCAAGCCGGATTCGATGAACCGGAGTCAAGGGGTTGGAATGGTTCATGGAACCGGTTCAAAGAGGTGTGGCGAGATCCAGCGGATCTGAGCCCTTCACGAGAATCGATCGACGGCCCAGAATCCACCGGTTACCAATAGTGCCTATTCCCAAAAGGCACCCCAACTCTTCATTATCTATAAATAGTCCCTAGAGTTTGTCAATCATTCATTCCATCATTCGGTGAGTTAGTATTCAATAGCAATTAGAGAGAAAGCATATTGAAGCATAAATATTCCTTTCTAGTCCAGAAGTTCCAAACAATCAGTTTGTTCGCCGAAGTCGTTAGTTTGAAGTGCTTCTACTAACGATTGTAAAGTCGTTGCATCTTACGAGGAGATTGTCAGAATACCGTCAGCACCAGTGCGGGGCAATACTTCTTACGGAGATTGTGTCAAACACAAGCCTCGACTTAATTTTCGGTTTGTTATTACGTCGGTTAGTTTTTCCGTTATCTTTTAAGAAGCCGTTACATTTTACATTAAATTTCCTAACAATCGTAAGAAGTATTCTACGTTTCTTAAGAGATGGCAAAGCGAAACCGATACCTCCCGGTCTTACGGGGCTACTCCCGACCCGACCCGAGATGCAACTAATCGAAATGTAGCACACTGCTCACGCTCTTGCTCCGACTCACCCGGCACATGGTGAGAAACCATCCAAGTTCACCGGGGCGGACTTCAAGAGATGGCGGCAAAAGATCTTTGTTTTACTTGACCACCCTCGGTCTGCGAAGTTCCTAAAAGAGGATCCCCTGCTATACCAATTGATGATCCCGACCATCAAAGAAGGATTGCCAAAGAGGCATGGGATCATGGTAATTTCTTGTGTAGGAATTACATCATGAATGGGATGGATGATAATCTATACAGTGTGTACTGTCTTGTGGATACGGCCAAAGAGTTATGGGACACTTTGGAGCGAAAGTACAAAATCGAGGATGCCGGTTCAAAGAAGTTTGTTGTTGGCAAATACCTTGATTTCAAGATGGTTGACTCAAAGACCGTGGCCAGCCCGGGTTGATGAGTTTCAGTTGATCCTACATGGATTGACTGCTGAAGGAATGGTTATGAATGAACCATTTAAAGTGGCGTCAATCATTGAAAAATTGCCGCCAGCATGGAAGGACTTCAAGAACTATCTCAAGCATAAACGCAAGGAGATGAGTCTTGAAGACCTGGTTGTCGTCTTCGGATTGAGGAGAACAACAAGAAGAATGAGGCCCAGGCTGAAGCTAAGGCCAACAAAGGAAAGATGGAAGCCAAGGTCAATCTTCTTTGAAGCTAGCACAAGCAACGGTAAGAAGAGGAAGCATTACGGAAATGATAGAAGAGGCTCAAGTGGCAAGAAGAAGTTCAAAGGATCTTGCTACAAGCGTGGCAAGCCTAGACATTTAGCAAAAGATTGCCGGCACCCGAAGAAGGAAGACCGAGGAGAGGCAACGGGAACCAAGCCAACACTTGTTGATGATATGGAGCTTGACTTTGCGGTTTGTGGTATTTGAAGCCAATATGGCTAAGTTGGATGATAATCCAAGAGAGTGGTGGATAGACACCGGTGCTACCAGCCACATATGTGCAAATAAGGAGAGTTTCTCTTCCTACACTCCCTGTTCAGGAAGGAAGCTCTATATGGGAAATTTTGCTACTTCCAATGTTGTGGGCATTGGAAGAGTTGTTCTGAAGATGACTTCAGGCAAGGAGCTGACTTTGATGGATGTGCTTTGCATGTCCCAGGACATCCGCAAGAACTTAGTCTCTGGGGCTTTGTTAAGTAAGGCCGGTTTCGGATTGGTGTTTGAATCGATAAATTTGTCTTGACCAAAAATGGTCTTTTTCTTGGAAAAGGTTACCTTGAGAAGGGCCTTTTCAAGATGAATGTAATGAATGTTATCCGCTCTGAAGCGAAGAATAAAAGTGTTGTTTCTTATGTTTACTTGTTGGATAGTCCTGATTTATGGCATGATAGATTAGGACACGTAAATTTTAACACAATTAAGAAATTAGTAAAGCAAGATTTAATTCATATGTCTAAATCTGATGCAACTAATAAGTGTGAAATTTGCGTTGAAGCAAAAATGACTAAAGGGTCATTTGAAACGGTAATAAGAAACACAACACCTCTGGAATTAATTCACACGAGATATTTGTGATTTAAAGTTAGTGCAAACTCGAGGTGGGAAAAAGTACTTCATTACTTTTATAGACGATTGCACAAAATACGTTATGTATATCTATTGAAAAGTAAGGATGAAGCCTTAGGGGCTTTCCAAACTTACAAGAATGAAGTTGAGAATCAACTTAATATAAAGATTAAGAAGATTCGAAGCGATAGAGGAGGAGAATATGTAGCTCCGTTTGAAGGACTATGTTGGGAATCTGGCATTATTCATCAAACGACAGCTCCATATACACCTCAATCTAATGGAGTAGCTGAACGTAAGAATCGCACTCTAAAGGAAATGATGAATGCATTCTTAATCGGTTCGAGGCTTACCCGACAACATGTGGGGAAGCAATGCGACTTCAAACTACATTCTTAATAAGATACCCAAGAAAGGAATTAATGAAACACCTTACGAATTATGGCATAATAGTAAGCCGTGTTATAAATACCTTAAAGTGTGGGGGTGTACGCTAAGGTTGAAGTACCTAAGCCAAAGCAAGTCAAAATCGGTCCAAAGACAATTGACGCATCTTTATTGGATATGCTAATAATAGTAGTGCCTATAGGTTTATAGTGCACAAGTCGGACATTCTGATATGAATGAAGGAATGACAATAGAATCAAGGAATGCTGTGTTCTTTGAAAATATCTTTCCTGCCAAAGATAGGAAAGATGCAAGTTCTAATAAGAGAACTTATGAAACTACAACTGGTCCATCTCAAGAAGAAGATGAAGGACCAAGACGTAGTAAAAGGGCAAGAGTGGAAAAGTCTTTTGGTCCTGATTTTCTATCATATATGTTAGAAAACGAACCAGCTACTGTTAAAGAAGCTTTATCCGGTCCGGATAGTCCGTTCTGGAAAGAAGCTATTAACAGTGAAATAGAATCCATAATGCATAATAATACTTGGGAGTTGGTTGATCTTCCTCCAGGATGCAAACCGTTAGGTTGCAAGTGGATCCTTAAAAGGAAGTATAAGGCAGATGGATCTATCGATAAGTACAAAGCCCGGCTGGTAGCCAAAGGGTTTAGACAAAAGGAGGGATATGACTTCTTCGATACATATTCTCCTGTCACAAGAATCACATCCATACGTGTTCTCATAGCAATTGCAGCCGTGCATAATCTTGAGATACACCAGATGGATGTGAAAACAGCTTTCTTGAATGGAGAGTTAGATGAAGAGATTTACATGGAACAACCCGAAGGGTTTGTTGTTCCAGGTAAAGAGCAAAAGGTGTGTAAACTTGTAAAGTCATTGTATGGACTTAAACAAGCACCTAAACAATGGCATGAGAAGTTTGATCGAACCATGTTATCAAATGGATTCAAGATAAATGAATGTGACAAGTGTGTCTATATCAAAGGAACATCTGAATCATTTGTAATAGTCTGTCTCTACGTGGATGACATGTTGATAATGGGAAGTACTCATGAATTGATCATGAATACCAAAGGCTTGTTAAAGAAGCACTTTGACATGAAGGACATGGGATTGGCTGATGTCATATTAGGAATAAAAATTTCTAGAACATCAGAAGGGATAGCTCTATCTCAGTCCCATTATCTAGAAAATGTACTTCGAAAGTTCGATGTCATTAATGACCCTCCGGCTAAGACACCGGTAGACTTAACTCTACACTTAGCAAAGAACAGAGGGGAACCAGTTTCTCAGTTGGAATATGCCAGAATAATTGGTAGTCTGATGTACTTAACGAATTGTACACGTCCAGACATCGCATATTCAGTGAGCAAACTAAGTAGGTTCACTAGTAATCCCAGTGCGGATCACTGGAAGGCCCTATTAAGGGTATTGAGATATTTAAAGTATACTATGAATCATGGGATACTTTATAAGAGATATCCAGCAGTATTAGAAGGATATTGTGATGCTAATTGGATATCAGACACAAAAGACTCTAAATCCACAAGTGGATATGTATTCACAATTGGTGGAGGAGCGGTGTCATGGAAATCCTCCAAACAAACGTGTATAGCTAGATCCACGATGGAATCTGAGTTTATAGCTTTAGATAAAGGCTGGAGAAGAAGCGAGAATGGCTTAAGAACTTCTTGGAGGATATTCCTTGTTGGAGTAAGCACATTACTCTTTGTTATGATACATTGTGATAGTCAATCGGCAATAGGAAGGGCACGAGAATAGTATGTATAATGGTAAGTCTAGACATATTCGTCGTAGACATAATACCATTAGACAGGTTGATCAAAAATGGTGTTATCACAATTAACTATGTAAAGTCAAATGATAACATAGCGGATCCGTTTACGAAAGGTATAAATAGAGATCAACTTGTATAAGCTGTTAAGGAATGGGTTTAAAACCCACAACAAAAGAATTCATAGTGAACACTCAACCTTGAGAAATGGAGATTCCAGGCCCTTAGTTCAATGAGAAAACTAAGTTATGAGTTCGGTAGAAACACTTGGAACCTGTTTCATACTCATTCCCGAGAACATCCAAGTGTATGCACTGCGGCGATGGTGAGGATAAGTTGAGAAAACTTTTAATGATTCCTATACCTACGGGTGGAGTATAGCAGGATACTCTTTATAGTATGAATCACCTATATAAGTGAGAAGTAATAAGGCCGCTTCTAAATGAACACTTATGAATGAGATACGGTCCAGGGCCAAAATGGACACAACGTGAGAACAAAAATTGTTAGAGCTATTATTGTGTGAGTCTTGTTGTCTTGGTATACACTATACGATCATTGGTTCAAAGCGTCTCGCTACCAGCGGCTAGTATATCCGATGGTATTTTACTAGGGAAGGTTCAAGGCCATAAGCTACCTATCCCGATGCAATAGTAGTTCGCCGGAACTTTTGGACGAATCTGCATACATGCATTAATTGTCATTCATGTGGGGGATTGTTGGAAATGGGTTTTAGAAACAAGGTTTGACCAAGTTTTGACCCAATTTTCAAATAGGTTTCATTTATTGATTAATGAAATAAGTTACAAAATTATAATCTACATTTGTTGTAGATTAAGAAAATGCATTTATTTACTCAAAACCATTTCCGGGTGAATGAGAAATTAATGGCTAAAGATTGTAACTTGAAATGGGAAAATGAAGAGTTTATGGGATATAAAGAGTTATCCCACATTGCTTAGAGATAGAAAGTAAAGCAAGTTTATAAGTGGATGCAAACAAGGAGGAGGCATCAAGTTGTTCCTCCTTGGGCCAACCTAGGTGGACCATTGGGCCAACCATGCAAGGTGCAGCCCAATTGTGCCAGTTTTATACTAGCTCAATTTGGACCACACCCGCGAAGCGCGCGAAGCGCGCGAAGGGCGGAATGGGCGGTTTAGGGCGCACTTTGCACTTCGCACGTGCGCATCGTCGCTAGGAGCTATTGGAGCCTTTGATTTTTAGCAAATCAATCAAGGTTCGTGGCTCGGGTGCAGTAGTTCGGTTCAGCTTGGCTCGGACTGGGGCGGTGCAGTGCATGGTGCGGTTGGGCCTAGGCCCGTACGGATTGGGCTGGGGCGGGTTCGAGTGCAGGTCGGACCATGGATGCAGTGCACGTGCCAAAGGGTGCAAGCCGGGTTCGATGAACCGGAGTCAAGGGGTTGGAATGGTTCATGGAACCGGTTCAAAGAGGTGTGGCGAGATCCGGCGGTCCCGAGCCCTTCACGAGAATACGATCGACGGCCCAGAATCCACCAGTTACCAATAGTGCCTATTCCCAAAAGGCACCCCAACTCTTCATTATCTATAAATAGTCCCCTGCAGTTTGTCAATCATTCATTCCATCATTCAGTGAGTTAGTATTCAATAGCAATTAGAGAGAAAGCATATTGAAGCATAAATATTCCTTTCTAGTCCAGAAGTTCCAAACAATCAGTTTGTTCGCCGAAGTCGTTAGTTTGAAGTGCTTCTACTAACGATTGTAAAGTCGTTGCATCTTACGAGGAGATTGTCAGAATACCGTCAGCACCAGTGCGGGGCAATACTTCTTACGGAGATTGTGTCAAACACAAGCCTCGACTTAATTTTCAGTTTGTTATTCTGTCGGTTAGTTTTTCCGTTATCTTTTAAGAAGCCGTTACATTTTCTGTTAAATTTCCTAACAACTTCATGTTCACCACTATCTCAAGAAATTGTTTTAGTGGTGCAGGGCAGAAGCAGCACAACATTTCGGGAGATGTGGCCATTTTCTTCTTACAAACAAGGAATGATTTATTATCACCCTATGTGATGGATAAAAATCCACTTGTAATAAAATACCTAGCAAGTGTACTAGCTACCGTTGTAGTAGTATGCACAAGCAAGGGTCGAATCCACAGAGACTTGTGTGTTTAACAAGTTGATTTAATTAATGCAGAAAGTAACAAAAAGGGGTTTTTGATTTGGTTGATTAACTAAATTACTAAAGCGAGAAATTAAACTATTTAATTTAAGAAAACAAGAAAGCAATAAACAAGGATTTAATCAGATCAAAGGAATTCACGGATTGGATTTCATAATTGTATCCCCTCTATGCTATGATTTTGATAACAAAAATAACAATCTCATTCAAAGACTCTTTCACTTGATTAAGGGTTGAGACGTTTGGTGTGCGGATTGCAATCCTAATATTTCTATCTTATTGTAAATTCCGATAGGTCAAAACAATATTCAAGAAACTCATTAAGTCCACAAGAAATAAATGAATCTAGGTTGTCTTGTATTCCGATAGGTCAACAATCCAACCTAATTGATGAATTAGTGTACTTTAAATAAACCGTTCACGGTAGTGCAACAGTCTAAAACATATTAAATAATGATAATTAATTAATCAAATAAGAATGAAAGAGTTTGGAAGAATTAAAAACGTAAATTAGCATAGAGGTTCCACAATTATTACATCCAATCCATGAACGAAGGAATTTAGCTACTCATAATAAAAATAAAATTACAAAACTAAAATAAATAAAATCTAAAACCTGAATCGAAACGGAACGGAGGAAGTAATTATTCTTTTTCTCTACTTCTTAGTCCACGGCATAAATGAAATCTCCTCTCCCTTTTTCTACATTAAGTAACCCTTTTTATTTATATACTAAATTAATAACCCTAGGTTATATTTGTGTGAATCTGCTGCAGTGTAGATGAAGCCCAAACCAAGGCCCAAACAGCTCCAAGTTGAACTCGTGCGCACGAATCGTCCCCGACACCCCAAGTCGTTCTGATTGCCTTGGTTATGCTTTAGTATTCGTTTCGTTCCGCAATTTTGCCGTCGCACTTTGACCACTATAATAAATTCTTTTGCACTTCGCTCTTTGAGATTTTATTTTTTACTTTAACCCACGAATTTTTATAAATCAAATTTCCTCCAAAATTTCCATATTTCCAGTTTAGTCCCTGAATTTCCAATAAATTACTACTTGACCCTTGAACTTCCAAAGTGGGTACAAATCCTCCGTTTTTAGCATTGTTGCACTTCAGTCCCTGAACTATCAAAACACTAACAAAATACATTAAATTCTCAAGGTTTCGAACAGAAAATAAGCTTAGAAACATATCTTTTGGATGGGTAAAATCACATCCCTCAAATACCCCCAAACTTACCTTTTGCTCGTCCTCGAGTAAAACAAAAGAAATAAACAAAAACAAAACTACCCTAACAACTAAAAACAATCAACAGAAAAATATTTTTGATATGTTCTCAATATATACAAGGTTGTCGGCCAAGCAAGTCTCAGATTCTCACAAAATATGCTAAACAAGTGTCAATAAGAATATGCAATTACAATCACATTAATGCATCTAACCCACAATTTTCCACCTCGGACTGAATGATGAATGAAATATGGGAGATCATGATCAACAAAATAAGATTGTTTATAGGGTCACTAACCACATGCTCTAAATCAATGATACTAAGATGAAATTTCTGCACAAGGGACACTCATATGCATATTTAAACAAAACTGTCAACCAGGCTACTCTTTAGGGATCAAATATGGCTTTACGGTTTGTAATGTTTCGCGATAAACGCGGGCTAGGTTCACGGCTCCAAATGAAGGCAAGGACATACGAAGTCAAGCAAGTGAAACTAGAAAGTCTTCATTTTACATCCTCACATTGAAATTTATCACTCCGCTCCAAGCCAACCCATTAATTTAACCCCCAAACTTATAATTTTGTATACTTTCAAACTTGGGCTTGATCACCTTTCTTTCTTTTTGATCGCTTTCCACTTCAACATTAGAGAGGGCAAGGCTTTTCTTTTCTTTTCATTTCTTTTTTTTTTTTACTTTGCACAAATATATCACGGAGAATGTGCATTCAATACTTTTAGCTCAAGCCCCTCTTTTCATTACATAACATGCCCTTTTTTTTTTCATGACCACTTTCCACTCAACCCTTTGATTTTCCAAACTTCACCCAAAAATTTCCATTCATTTCCTAGTTTCACTTTCTTGAAAAGGTAAGAAAATAGTGTATAAGTTAAAAGGGTAGGATAATGAGGATACAAAAGAAGGTGAATGGTGGTCTAAAATAACCTCCCACTTTGTGAGAGATTCCATTCTTTTTCAAGCTCAAAAGGGGTTCTAGCGGAAAATTTTGTATAAGTGACGAGAAAGTTAAAGGCTCACAAATAGGGTTCAAAGAAATAGCCACATATCACTTCCCGAATAGCCTAATTGATGTGTTATTGACAGTCATGCAAACATGTTCTAGGGACCCCAAGAATGTCAAAGTGATCCTATAAAGGTCTTCTAAATTGGTAACAATGATCAAGAAAAATGATAGAAGTGAATGGTGGTGCAATTGTGTTTTACATGTATTAATGCAATTCTAATTAACATATTCAAATTGGCACAAACTAGCAAAACTCAATCAAAAACTCTCTCAAATCATCACGGACGTTGGCCAACTTCCAAACATTTAATGAGAACAAAATTTTTAAATTTTTCTATTTTTTGGAGGGTGGCACTATATACACTTCCCTATAAACCCACAAACTCGAGAGAGATATCTACCCCCAAACTCAAAACATGCTATGTCCTCATAGCAAAGAGAACAAAAAACATGCCTCGGGTTCAAAGGACAATATGACATGACAAAGCAAATAAATAAAGCAAATAAAACATACCTACTTGGGTTGCCTCCCAATCAGCGCTTTGGTTAAGGTCGTTAGCCCGACCATTGCCCCTCTTACTTGGGGTTGAGATTGGCCTTAATGGATTTGGCCTTTGCTTTTCGGCCCTTTGACCACCTTTGATTTTCTCGGGCACAAACGCCCACTTCCTTCCATGCGTAGGTCCCTTTCTTAATTAATTCGGGTGGAGCCCACGGAACTTTGGGTGCTTTATGCTTCACCGTTTTTCTTTTCTTTTTGTTGGGGCTCTTGCCCCCAAGCTTAGTTTGTTTCTTCACCTGCGAAACATCTTCCTCAACAAGATCAAAGATGTTATCTTGAACAAAAATATTAGCAAAAATAGTCTCAGATAAATCAAGCAAATAACCCTCCTCTCTTGGCTTTGTGATTTTAAGGGGACAAGAAGGTTGTGTGATGACCTCAACTCCTTTTGGGAGTGATTTAGGGGTGATATGGTCCGTCACTCCTCGAGTGTTGATCGGCCTCAATGTTGCTAGCCATGTGACAAACGTCCACATTATCCCTAATTTTCTCACTTTGTCATCCACACAATAATTCTTAATCGCAAAATCCATAATGTACCCTACAAATTCCTTCTTAGGTGGAGGTTCTTTACAATTTTCAAACATGGAGAACCTAATCTCCTCCCCCATCACGATCAATGCAATATTACCATGTGGCACATCTATCACTGATTTGGTGTCAAACAGAAAAGGTCTCCCAAGTAATATGGGAGCCCCAAATTTATCACCCTCATGATTTTCCATACTTACCACCATAAACTCAACTGGAATTACAAATTTATCCACTTTAACCAACACACCCTCTACAACTCCTAATGGTCGTTTAACCGACTGATCAGCCAATTGCAAATTCCTTGTAGGAGGTTGCAAATTTTGCAATCCCAAATTCCTGAAAATATGGTATGGCATTACGTTGACACTAGCTCCTAGATCCATTAAACCATTAAAATTTTGACCCCCTAAAGTAATCGGAATAGTAAAACATTCGGGATCTTTTCTTTCTTTTTCTTTATTCAACACATCCACACCACCAGAGGGTATGGTTTTTCCAATATCAAGACAAGTGGATTCACGATTACTAGCAGAAAAGACATCATGAATGACCCCCATACTTCTCTCTTCCTCACAAGCATAATTATCATTATCAACATCACATAGAGAAGAGAGAAATACCTCCTCAATCTCATCACTTTCATCCCAAATAGTCACAATAGACTTGGCTTGCTCTGGTGGGTTTTGAAAATTTTCTTGTCTTTGGCCTTGTACCGCTTCCACCAACTGTCCAATTTGGGTCTGTAACTTCTGCATGGCAGCCTCATGATTTCTGAAGGCTTGTTGTTGTTCCATCTTGTACTGTTGTTGCTCCATCTTTAGCTGCATCATGGGCTCTTCCCAAGGCTCTCTGTTCCTCTCAAAGGGCCCCTGAGGTGGTGGTTGGGGATGGAGAGTTTTATTCGGTTGATTTCCACCCCGTGACAAGTTGGGATGTCTCGGCCCTGCTTGCCCTCCTAGATTGTATGCATTCCCGTACTGATTGTTGCTTGGTGGGAACCTTTGTATATATATTTGCATCCCTTGCACTGCTCATGATCATATAAATGGGGACTAGTGGTGGGGCAAACTTCATAAGAATGAGTGTTAGAACCACAAGTTACACAACTATCATGCATTACATTACCAACAGATGACACATTTGGATGCAGAATTGGACGTACTACTCATGACCAACTTATCAAATTTTTGATTAAGAAGTGCAATTTGTTTTGAAATCTCATCACTCAACCCTATTCCATTCACACTATTTGTTTTACCCCTTGACCCCTTTTGTTGAGAATTAGATGCTAGCCTCTCAAATAAGGCTTAGGTCTCCTCAGCAGTTTTGGCTCCTAAAGAACCTCCGGTGCGTTGTCAACCATGGCACGATCGGCTTGTGTCAACCCACCATAGAAAGTTTGATGCAATAAAGGCAAAGGAAAATTATGGTGGAGACATTGCACCAAAAGCATTTTAAATCTGTCACATGCTTCATGGAATGCCTCAAAAGAGTCCTGTGTGAACCCTATAATTTTCTGTCTAAAAGTGGCTAACGTGGCATGTGGGAAGTATTTTCTCAAAAATAAATCATGTAACTCATCCCAAGTAGTAATGCTCCTAGGCGGGAGCAACATTAGCCACATCTTGGCATTATCTCTCAAAGCAAAGGGAAAACATTTCAATCTTAGGTGCTCATCAGTCACACCCTCTCTCACCGGAAAGCTTGACACAATCATCATATATTCCCTCAAGAAATTCAACGAGTCCTTAGAGGGGAGGCCATGAAATTGAGGGATCATGTTAAACAGATGGCCTTTTACCTCGTAACTTTTTGTTGCATCAGTCAACACAATGCACGACACAGACGTGTCAACTCGAGGCCTAGAGAAGGCATCCATAGTAGGTGCTTGCAAAGCCATATCAAATGCAAATTATTCTCCCTCGGTGGAAGCAGTTTCTAAGTCACTCAAAGTTACTTCTGTCTCGGTGACAGAAGTTTCAGAATCAGTTTCACTCACTTGAGTAGAGGGAATGCCTCTCTCAACTTTGTCTATATCGTCGTTCAAAGGAACCAACTTAGGATCCAATGACCGGCGACCCAACATGCACCGATTAAATAAACTTGTTAAAAATCACAACAAGTCCCCGGCAACGGCGCCAAAAACTTGATGGATAAAAATCCACTTGTAATAAAATACCTAGCAAGTGTACTAGCTACCGTTGTAGTAGTATGCACAAGCAAGGGTCGAATCCACAGAGACTTGTGTGTTTAACAAGTTGATTTAATTAATGTAGAAAGTAACAAAAAGTGGTTTTTGATTTGGTTGATTAACTAAATTACTAAAGCGAGAAATTAAACTATTTAATTTAAGAAAACAAGAAAGCAATAAACAAGGATTTAATCAGATCAAAGGAATTCACGGATTGAATTTCATAATTGTATCCCCTCTATGCTATGATTTTGATAACAAAAATAACAATCTCATTCAAAGACTCTTTCACTTGATTAAGGGTTGGGACGTTTGGTGTGCGGATTGCAACCCTAATATTTCTATCTTATTGTACATTTCGGTAGGTCAAAACAATATTCAAGAAACTCATTAAGTCCACAAGAAATAAATGAATCTAGGTTGTCTTGTATTCCGGTAGGTCAACAATCCAACCTAATTGATGAATTAGTGTACTTTAAATAAACCGTTCACGGTAGTGCAACAGTCTAAAACATATTAAATAATGATAATTAATTCATCAAATAAGAATGAAAGAGTTTGGAAGAATTAAAAACGTAAATTAGCATAGAGGTTCCACAATTATTACATCCAATCCATGAACGAAGGAATTTAGCTACTCATAATAAAAATAAAATTACAAAACTAAAATAAATAAAATCTAAAACCTGAATCGAAACGGAGGAAGTAATTATTCTTTTTCTCTACTTCTTAGTCCACAGCATAAATGAAATCTCCTCTCCCTTTTTCTACAATAAGTAACCCTTTTTATTTATATACTAAATTAATAACCCTAGGTTATATTTGTGTGAATCTGCTGCAGTGTAGATGAAGCCCAAACCAAGGCCCAAACAGCTCCAAGTTGAACTCGTGCGCACGAATCGTCCCCGACACCCCAAGTCGTTCTGATTGCCTTGGTTATGCTTTAGTATTCGTTTCGTTCCGCAATTTTGCCGTCGCACTTTGACCACTATAATGAATTCTTTTGCACTTCACTCTTTGAGATTTTATTTTTTACTTTAACCCACGAATTTTTATAAATCAAATTTCCTCCAAAATTTCCATATTTCCAGTTTAGTCCCTGAATTTCCAATAAATTACTACTTGACCCTTGAACTTCCAAAGTGGGTACAAATCCTCCGTTTTCAGCATTGTTGCACTTCAGTCCCTGAACTATCAAAACACTAACAAAATACATTAAATTCTCAAGGTTTCGAACAGAAAATAAGCTTAGGAACATATCTTTTGGATGGGTAAAATCACATCCCTCACTATGAAACAAAATCAAATACACACATTAGAGCATCAACAACAACAACAAAGTCTTAGTCCCAAAAAAATTTGGGGTCGGCTAACATGAATCCTTATGTCATCGTAAAAAAATGAGAGAAAGAGAGAAGAAATAGGAGGGGAAAAAATTTGGAAGAAGCAAAGAAGAAAAAAATAATGATAGTAAAAAAGAATACACATAATAAAAAGGGAAATCAACCCCCATCACCCACAACCCTCAACTCCGGCCTATTCAAAGCCATATTTTCATCTAATCTCAAAAATGGATGCTATCAGATGCACAAGCCTAGGTACTCACGACTGTCCTGAAGAATTCCATACATCCCATAAGCTAGGTCCAAGCATGTCCATAACCTGAAAAATAGCACTTGGATGAATGTTATACAATATACGGTTATTACTAGCTAAAAGAGAAAGTTACAGAGGAAATATTGAAAAAATATATGTGAGCCAACTTAATCATACCATTACATAGTAGTCTCCTTGCTTTCCTTTGTAATGTACTTTAGGTACCCCATGACTACCACCTAAAGTACTGTGCCAAAAAAAGGAGGAATCAATCAATTCAGTCTCCATAGAATCTTTGTGATAACATGAACACATATTGAAACCCAGAATAACTAGCACACATACTTGTAAACCTGCCACTCATATGGAGGACCATAGTTGCGGCCTTTACTGTTTCTGTGCTCAAATTTTAAAGCAACCCGTAATATAAAAGACAAACCGGAGAAACCATGTAAAATATTTAGTCGAAAAAAAAAAAAAAAAAACAAAGTGGCATAAAAATTGTAAACTCCTCTTAAAAGGCCCTCACCTCCCGGGCTGCAGAACCGGTTGCCCGTTCATTTCCACCAGTAACTCGTCGATCATCAAATACCTGACCAAACCCACCTTTGCCCAACTTTCTCTCAACCTTATACTGTGGCGACCCTCCTACTTGAACCCGATAACCACCACATCAAGATAATAGAAGCCAATGAGCCCCACATTTTGCATTATAAATTTTGTACCAAGAAGTTCTAAAATCATGCACCACAACTACATGGTATTGGATGACGAACCAAACATCCTATAGGAGCCTCATCTGCACATAGCATATAGGAGCCTACATAGCGTACACTACGCCTTCAAGTACATTGTGAGACACTTAGAAGTACCAAACAAGCTACAGATTATATTCTTGAATCAAATGTACACCGAGGTAAGGCATCGGGTGAGAAAAACAAAGACTTAGTTAAATGTTAAGATTAGAACTTACAGCGATGCACAAGATAGGGAATAACAGCTAAGGAAGCATTTTAGGTCCTCATACAAGTAAAACATAGGAAACAGACAGAACCACAATGAAAACTTAAAGTCAAATACAACTAGAACTAACTTGCTCTTCCTTTTTGTGACAGACCGTAAATATGATAACCAATGTAAGGTGAGACATGTATGCCAAACACTAATGAGCTTCTCATAACAACAAAATCCAGCGACTAATTTGTCTAGTATTCCATTTAGCATACTAAAACTTGCAATTACATGTAAAATGGATATGTTTCATTCTCAACATATAACACTGAAAATAATAAATTTCCCCACAATACAATAGTTAATTTCGGCTTCCAATTCTTTCGAAAAGTTACTTCACCAAACCAAAAGCATGCGTAATTTAAAATACAAGTAGCACACGAAACAAATAAGACCTAGGTTGTCACATCGCATGTAAGTATAATATCAACTTATGTATCCTTATTAACAAGTAACATAGGGGGAGTAGCAGCAAATAACCAAAATTGCACCAATATTTTTAGCTATAACCAAATTTTGAATCAAATTTAACCCCAATATATCAAAAAGACGTGTGCAAGAGACCAATTTCCACAAAATCACACACAATAATCTCGGGCCGAAAAATAAGATAATATATATGTAGAGTGAGTGAGAGGAGTATACCCTTTCAGGGAAAGGAGCAGTATTCCCTTCTGCCTCCTGACCAGTAACTTTATTAGCACTCAACCCACCACTAGCATAAAGATCTCCCTTCTTCACAACCACAGGTTCTTCTCTCTTCCCCGCAGCAAAAATCTCTTCTTTCTCACTCTCCTCCTCACCCTCAGATATGACAATCACCGGCGCCAGCACCGGTACTGCTGCCGCTGCCTCTTCGTGAACCACCTCCTTATGTTTTCTCGTCCTACGCGTCTGCGGCTTCACAACTTTCACGACCGCCGCCGCCACCTCCTTAGGCTGCGGCCGCCCTAATCTTTACCGACCAAACGCTCCGATGTCTTCTCCATAGCAGCAAAAGCAGGAAGAGGACTCTCCTTATCTACCGGAGCACAGCCACGTCGTACTCCACTACGCAGCTCCGGCATTCTTTACCCATACAATTCACACATAACATCAATAAAAACCTTACAGAATCTACCATTATCTAATCATTACTGAAATCGGTCAATTCAAGAACAGAAATTTTAAAACCCTAAGAAATCGAGAAATGAATCCACGCTGAAATCGGCAAAATCGGGTGTGATTGCAAGGGTTTGTAGAGATTATTTCATGAATTAGGTCAAAATTTGAGAGCTTCCTGGCAACTTGTAAAGATTATCACAAGAATAATCGCCAAACGCATCATTCCAGAAATACGAACAAAGACGAAATACTCCAAAACAAGCAAATTGAACATTTTCAAATCTGAATTCAAATCAAATCGACAACTTTGTTCTTCCTTGATCTGAAGATTATCACAAGAATAATTGCGAAATCAAGAAATCTAACAAATTTCTCTTGTTTGTCGCTAGGGTTTTGTTTTCTTCTTTGAGATTTTATCCTGCCGTTAAATTTCTCGTCTTTTTTTAAGAGTGCAATCGTAGGGTTTTAATTTCGATTTAGCAGTTAAATCTGTATTTTGGTCTACTGATAAGTTCGAGTTAGGTTGCGATTATGAAAGATCAGGTACAGGCGCCGCCGATCCAAATGATGAACATGAACCAACAAATTTAGATGATGAATCAACAACGACAACGAAGGTAATTATTGTTGATAATTGTTATAGTAACTCTCAAATGTTGTTGAATCATCGTTCTGATCGAAACATTATTTGTAGTCATAATTGTAATCGTAATAGTTCTCGTTCGTTGATGAATGCGTCTGTTTCTCATTTGCAGGGAATCGGGCAGTCACAGATGTTGGTGATTTTAGTGTCATCAACTTGTTTTATTGTAATGGTTATTTACTAAGAGATCAATGTGATTCGTATTAGACTCGGATACGAGTAAGGGAAAGTGTGGAGTACACACTCGTTTGAGCTAAAACGAAGTCAACCTCGATATAGAAGTAAAAGTTAAAGGGTAGCACTTTTTGCGATCGGTATGAGCAAAGACGGCCGTGCAGTTCATATGACACGGCCGTGCAGGTATGAACAACACGGCCGTGCAGTTCATAAGACACGGCCGTGCAGTTCCTGTACAGATGCCTTTTCAAAATGAAGAGACACATTGCTTGGCTAAAGTCATGTCTTTTGATTATACCCTTTAACTAATACCTCCCCATCTGTATATATACAGAGATTGATCTCAGTTGTACATATATGAAAAACACAAGAGTGAATTACAACAATAACGAAAGCAAACAATTCTCAAGTTTTGATTTGTTCTCTTTGCCTAGAAAACAAATTGTGTGATTGTCTTATCCCAATAAAGATTTTGTGTAACCCAGGCATTAAGGGTCGAAATACTTTATTCGGAAAGTGGATTATACACGATTCAATCATATATCCGGCCCTAGTATCAAGATCAAGATCCCATATTTCCCCTACAAACGAATAAAGTATTTTGGTGATACTCATGGCTGGTGGAAGTACTTTGAAGGAGATGACGAACAAGTTTGGAAAGCTAGACAAATTTGAAGGACAAGACTTCAGGCGTTGGCAAAAGAAGATGCACTTCCTTTTAACTACATTAAAGGTGGTGTATGTTCTTTCTACACCTATTCCGGAATTGCTTGAAGATGACAACTTGGAGGCAATCAGACGTAGATCAAAGTGGGAAAACGACGACTACATCTGCAGAGGACACATATTAAACGGTATGTCTGATTCTCTCTTTGACATCTATCAAAATGAGGAATCTGCTAAAGAGTTATGGGATTCTCTTGAATCCAAGTACATGGCAGAGGATGCTTCTAGTAAGAAGTTCCTTGTGAGTAATTTTAATAATTACAAAATGGTCGATTCAAGACCTGTCATGGAACAATTCAATGAACTCCTTAGAATCCTTGGACAATATACACAACATGGATTGAAGATGGATGAGTCAATATCTGTTTCAAGTGTGATTGATAAATTGCCTCCCTCCTGGAAGGATTTCAAACACACCTTGAAACATGGTAAAGACGATCTATCTTTGGTTCAACTTGGAAGTCACTTGCGCATAGAGGAATCTCTTAGGGCGCAAGAGGATGACAAAGGCAAAGGTAAAGAAGTTACTGGACCCTCGGTCAATATGATTGATGAGGGTGGAAACAATAAAAACAAAGGAAAGAAACGTAATTTCAATGACAATGGTTCTGGTCCCAACAAGAAGCCTAAATTGGCATGTTGGAAGTGTGGCAAAACTGGTCACTTTAAGAAGGATTGTCGTGTTGGAAACAACAAGAAAGGCGCAAGCACAAGTGGTTCGGGAAAGGGGTCTAAGGACCATTCTCAAAACCAAGGTCAGATTTTAATACAGAGTTGGAACAGATTTATTAAAAATTCTGTTTCACTAATTTCTGAGGCATTTTATGTGCAGGATGATGCTATTGCGTGGTGGATTGATTCCGGTGCCACAACTCATGTTTGTAAGGATCGTTGTTGGTTTAAGTCATACGAACCAATGGAAGACGGATCTGTCCTTTACATGGGTGATGACCATTCCGCTCCTATTCAAGGAAGAGGAAGTGTGGTGTTGGAATTTAGTTCGGGAAAAACTATTTCTTTGTTTAATGTTTTATATGTACCTAAACTTCGTAAGAATTTAATTTCTGGTCCTGTCTTGAACAAATGTGGATATAAACAAGTGTATGAATCTGATAAGTATATCTTATCAAAGTCTGGTGTATTTGTAGGATTTGGTTATTATAACAATGGAATGTTCATGTTGAATTTAAATAAAATTCCTGTTAACTCTAGTTATGTTTATATGAATTCCTCTGTTGTTGTTAATTCCTCATTATGGCATGCTCGGTTAGGACATGTGCACTATAAAAGAATGCTTGAAATGTCCAAAGATGGTTTGATTCCTGTTATTGATAATAATACGGAAAGGTGTAATACTTGCATGTTAACAAAAATCACTAGGAAACCTTTTAAAAGTGTTACAAGGAATTCTGTAAAACTTGAATTGATACATAGTGATTTATGTGATTTTCATGCAACTCCATCTTTAGGCAATAAAAAGTATATTGTCACTTTTATAGATGATGCTTCTAGGTTTTGCTATATTTATTTCTTTGCATGCAAAAGATGAAGCCCTAGATAAATTTAAAATTTATAAAACTGAAGTTGAACTTCAACTTAATGGCTTGATTAAAACCTTACGTACGGATAGAGGTGGTGAATATTATGATCCCAAATATTTCCAATCCGTAGGGATAATTCATGAGACTACGGCTCCTTATGTACCACAACAAAATAGTGTGGCTGAAAGGAAGAATAGAACTCTTGAAGAAATGGTTAACGCCATGTTGTCTTACTCGGGCTTGAGTGAAGGGTTTTGGGGTGAAGCCATGTTAACGGCTTGTCATCTATTGAATAGAGTTCCTAATAAAAGGAACAAGATTACCCCATATGAGCTTTGGTATAAGAAACGATCAAACTTGACATTTTTGCGAGTTTGGGGATGTAGGGCCGTGGTTAGACTTCCGGACCCTAAAAGGAAAAAGTTGGGAGAAAAAGGTATTGACTGCATCTTTGTTGGATATCTTTGAGCATTCCAAGCCATATAGGTTTTATGTTATAGAACCTAATGAATTCATTTCTATTAACACAATTATAGAATCAAGAGATGCAATCTTTGATGAGAATCGTTTCTCTTCAATACCTAGACCCAAGGATATTATACCAATGTCTTGAATCTCAAATGGATGATCATTCAATTGATGTACCAAGTGAGACACCCGAACCTCGTAAGAGTACAAGAGTAAGGAAAGCTAAATCATATGGTTCTGATTTTCAACTATATTTAGTTATGGGATCAAGAGATCAAATTGAATCTCAATACTCTTACTGTTATAGTATAGAGGAGGATCCAAGAACCTATGATGAAGCAATAAAATCTCGAGACGCTGGTTTTTGGAAAGAAGCCATCGATGATGAGATTGGTTCTATTGTGGAAAATAATACATGGGTCTTGTCGATTTACCACCAGCCGTAAACCTTTGGGGTGCAAATGGATCTTCAAAAAGAAGATGAAAGTCGATGGAACTATCGACAAGTTTAAAGCTCGATTGGTAATCCAAGGCTTTAGACAAAAGGAAGGGATCGATTACTTCGATACCTATGCACCGGTTGCTCGTATCACTACTATTAGATTTCGATAGCTTTGGCGGCTATTCCAATCTATTGATCCATCAAATGGATGTCAAAACGCATTCTTAAATGGTGATTTGGAAGAAGAAGTGTATATGAAGCAACCTGAAGGATTTGTTATGCCAGGTAATGAACATAAGGTATGTAAGTTAATTAAGTCATTGTATGGGCTGAAGCAAGCACCTAAGCTGTGGCATCAAAAATTTGATGAGGTTGTTTTGTCGAATGGTTTTGTATTAAATCAGTCCGACAAATGTGTATATAGCAGATTTGATGAATCCGGTAAAGGTGTAATCATCTGTCTATATGTAGATGACATGTTGATTTTTGGCACGGACCAAAATGTAGTTGATAAAACTAAAAAGTTTTTGTCATCAAAGTTTTCGATGAAGGACATGGGAGAAGCCGATGTAATTCTTGGTATAAAGATTAAACGGATGAACAAGGGAATTGCAATATCACAATCTCATTATATTGAGAAAATTCTCAAGAGGTTTAATTGTGATAATTGTTCTAAAGTTAGTACTCCCATGGATCCTACTGAGAAACTTGTATTAAATACTGGTAAACCTGTGTCACAGCTCGAATACTCAAAAGCCATTGGCAGTTTGATGTATGCTATGATGGGCACTCGACCTGTTATTGCTTATGCAGTTGGAAGATTGAGCAGGTTCACTAGTAATCCTAGTAGACAGCATTGGCATGCTATAAAAAGGGTGTTCAAGTACTTAAAAGGTACTATAGACTATGGTTTGTGTTATAGTGGACATCCTTCTATATTAGAAGGTTATACCGATGCTAGTTGGATCAACCAAGAAGATTCATCTTCTACTAGTGGTTGGGTGTTCTTGCTTGGACTAGGTGCCATTTCTTGGGCTACCAAAAAGCAGACATGTATTACACATTCTACAATGGAATCTGAGTTTGTAGCATTGGCTGCTGCTGGAAAAGAAGCGGAGTGGCTTTGGAACTTGATATATGAGATTCCATTATGGCCAAAACCGATATCACCAATGTCTATCCATTGTGATAGTGCTGCCACCTTGGCTAGGGCCTATAGTCGAGATTTATAATGGCAAGTCTAGACACTTGGGTGTCGGACATAGTATGATTTGGGAGTTAATCATGAATGGTGTGATATCGGTTGAGTTTGTTCGGTCGCAACAAAATTTGGGCGACCACTTGACGAAGGGGTTAGCCGGAGACTTGGTAAATAAGTCTACGCAATGGGAATGGGATTAAAGTCCATTTAATCCTCTAATTGTGAGATACCCAATTCCCTTCTAATACAACGTTAGAAGCTTGAATTCAATGTGGAAAGCTCGCAGTTGGAGATTGGAACACATGTTATTATCTTTCCCAAGGTATGTGTTCGGACACGCAAGTGAAGGTTAGGTTGAAGAATATCTTCTTAATAGTTCCTTTGAAAAATTGCAAATGCAGGTGCAAGATTAAAAGGAACTACCTATGTGGACATGAAGTTTTGCCGCTTCAAGAAGCTAGGACTTGGCTTCCTATATGTTCACTATTGGATATGGACACATGGCTTGTAATAGTGTCAAGATTAAACAAAGAGAATTGTACTGAACTTATGTGTATAGTATCTTCAGGTATTCATATGAGTTGACGGATTCAATCGTTACGACACCCCGATTCTCGAGTATTTGAAATGTGTATTATACTAAGATGAAAATTCAATCGCAAGACATTTTCATTTATGCATTCGTTTGTTTCGTTATTTATACAGTTTAGTAAATCAAAGGATTACACTAAAATGGAGGGGATTTGTTGGTGATTTTAGTGTCATCAACTTGTTTTATTGTAATGGTTATTTACTAAGAGATCAATGTGATTCGTATTAGACTCGGATACGAGTAAGGGAAAGTGTGGAGTACACACTCGTTTGAGCTAAAACGAAGTCAACCTCGATATAGAAGTAAAAGTTAAAGGGTAGCACTTTTTGCTGATCAGTATGAACAGCACGGCCGTGCAGTTCATATGACACGGCCGTGCGGTAACAACACGGCCGTGCAGTTCATAAGACACGGCCGTGCAGTTCCTGTACAGATGCCTTTTCAAAATGAAGAGACACATTGCTTGGCTAAAGTCATGTCTTTTGATTATACCCTTTAACTAATACCTCCCCATCTGTATATATACAGAGATTGATCTCAGTTGTACATATATGAAAAACACAAGAGTGAATTACAACAATAACGAAAGCAAACAATTCTCAAGTTTTGATTTGTTCTCTTTGCCTAGAAAACAAATTGTGTGATTGTCTTATCCCAATAAAGATTTTGTGTAACCCAGGCATTAAGGGTCGAAATACTTTATTCGGAAAGTGGATTATACACGATTCAATCATATATCCGGCCATAGTATCAAGATCAAGATCCCATATTTCCCCTACAACAGATGATGAATCGTGGTGGTGGTGGTGGATATATGGGATGTGGCCGCCACCTGGACTGCCCGTCGATCAGTTGAAATTTCAGAACCATATGCTGCCGCCTCCTGGATTTGTTTCTAATTCTTTGTCAAAACTACGGGACATAAGGGAAAAAAGGGAAAGGACAAAAGAATTAGGAAGGATAATCCTGTGATTGGCAGTAGTGGTGTTGGTGGAGTTGGAGATGGAGTTGGAGGTTATAAGCCACCAACGCTTCAAGAATTGCAACATCAGAATCGATTGAAGGCTAGGAGACATTTCCCTAAGAAGAAATTTAATAATAATAACAATAACTATTCTTTTTAACTATAATAGGTTTGCTCCTTATGCTCATGCTCCTCGCAATACAACTTCGTTTATCATACGTGCAAAGAAATCAGGTGGAATTACATCTCTTGTATCACCGTGTCCGGTAACTCCTGCTGTGCTGCCTACCCAAAAATTTCCGCCTTCTAGGGAGGTTTTAGTTGATATGGCAAAGGAAGAATGGGGGTTGATGGTTATGGTTCCATGAAAGGGTTGATTAGGCTTAGGTCGCATGGAAATGAGGCGGAGGACGAGGAGGATGAAGAGGGAGGATCGAGTGACATTGATGTGGAGGAGCATATGGAGGTCGAGAGGAGATTGGATCATGATTTGAGCCGGTTTGAGATGATTTATCCAAATTCGGGAGGTGCTGAGCATAGTACTCATTATCTTTTGGAGAGTAGAGTTGATGATCAGGACACCCATATAGCTCAACTGGAAGAAGAGAATTTGATTTTAAAAGAGAGGTTGTTCCTGATGGAGAGAGAGTTTGATGACTTGAGGAGGAGGTTGATGTGCCTCAAGAGGCAGAATATATCCAACTGTGGAGGAAGTTAATGAAGAGGTGGTGGAGAATGACTCTGAAAATGACAGTGAGAGCAGGGACTATGGTCAGTTCATGGATGAAAATGAGGAGGTGGTGGAAGAGAATAATGATGAAAGCACTCTGGTGGAGGCAAAGGATGCTCACGATGTGGAACCCAAAGAAGCTAATGATGTCGAGAACAATGTTGTTATGCCAAATAATGTAGGCTTGGAAGATGTTAATACGGAAAGAACATGCGAGTGGAGAAAGTGAAGAATGATGAGACCGTTGAAGAGAGAGAGAAAACGAAGTTAATGTTCACTGTGAAGTTAAGCAAGGGAGTAGTAATGCAGTTGTGGAAGACAAAAAAGAGATTATTGCTGAGGGGAGGTCGAATGTAGAATGTAGAGATGTTTGTATGGACGAACCGGGGCATAAATGTTGTCCCTAACTTTTGTTCTTTAACATCTATACATACAAGCTATGACGGTCGGACTCTTTGGTTTACCTCACCGGACCCTTGTCAACAACACTAAAATAGGAGTGTCCGACACGGGTACGGCGAGGTAAATCAAAGAGTCCGAAAATCATAGCATACAAGGGGTCGGATATCATCTTTGGTGACTACCGATTATTGTATTGTAAAGGAAAAATAGAAGAAGGCCATTTCTGTTGTGGGAAAAGATTGTAAGCAAAAAATAAATAAACAAAATGCTAACAACAAGGAATGAATGCGCCGAGGAATAAGTGGTACCTGAAGCAAATGCTCAAACAACAGGTGATTGTGCGTAGTCTCAGCCACGATTTTACCACCTGCTTAAAGCAGACAATAATTAAGGTTGTAAAGCAAATGGAATGAAATTATTCTATATTGGAGACAAGTCAACCTCATTAGACACGAATTCAATGAAGCCACAATGCTTGGATTTCCCCACCTGAAATAGGATTAATTCCACATGTCCCCCTCTTTCTAAATCATTCTCCATAAAAACTCATGATATTTCTAAAAGCCCATGTACAATATATGAACCAAATCATAATTCCATATAAACCCAAAGCCCCCCTTAAACAAAATGGTTCTACTCTTCTCTCCCCTCATTCCCGTCACTCTCACACACACATACTCACGCATACACACGGCTCTCTCTAAATACCATTTCTCTCTCTAACCGTCCTCCCACCGTATTCAGATCTTCGATTTGAAAACCCATGAAGGAAGCAGGACTATAGAAGTGGGAGAGAAACCCCCAAAAAAAATTCTCAACATTTTAAGAAAATGTGAAAAAATTGAAAAAAAAAAATACTCTTATACTTAAGTATAAGAATAATTCTAGTCTTATACCTTTTGGTGTAGGAGCGGATTGCTTAATGAAATATGAGACTTTTTATTATTTTTAAGAAAAAGTGAAAGATTGTGAAAAAAGTACTCTTATACCTAGGTATAAGAGTGGATATAGGAGCGGACGGGTAAGGGTAGGGTTGAGCGTGGGTTTTTGTGAAAATTTGAATCTGGCATGGGTATTTATGGGCTTGTTATGTCACCCAAGGGTCATAGGTTCCATAGCCCACTGAAATATCAAGCACACGTACAAGTCGGTTAAGAAAATTACAAATGGAAAACTGCTAATCATATAATTTGGAACATTCGGTAGAAGAAGTAAATCAATGGGATATGATCTGAAAATAGCTCATATTCTACTACCCAAGAACATTTAATAGAGCATATATTAATAGCCTCTTTCGACCTCAAACTTTGAGGAAAAAATAATTCCAGTAAATCAATAGATTTCCTTTACCACGCCCAATGATTTCTTTTATTGTACCGATGAATCACCTATACACACACAATTGAGCAAGTCTTCTGAAATTAGGACAGTTTCCGGTGCATTCCCACACAAGTCTAAACCACTAAACCAACTATCTAAACTTACCATTTCAACTAGCATTTAAACTTACCGTTTCAACTAGAACTCAACGCAATCATGGAGTCATAAACTAAAAAACAAACACACACAAACATACATATACACACGCACACATATATACCTACAAACATGTTTATATATAGATAGATATAGAGAGAGAGACAGAACGGATCAAGCTTCATCATCCAATAACCAGGCCCTGGCCCAAATATTTTAATCAACCTTGGCCCATAATGTATACATTTTATGTTCGAGCCTAATTCATGAGGACCGATGCATTAGAAACCCTAACCCTAATTGGCACTATATAAGCCTCTACAGCTTCCTTTCTGAAAATAGTCCAACACTCCCTACCAACCCAAGGGAGGGCGGCCGCCACTAGTTTGCCAGCTCTTCTATGGAAGGTTAGATCTCCGAAGCCTTTCCTATTACCGGCTCATATATGGAAGGTTAGATCTCCGCTTCTAATTCTTGTGTTAGTTCGTTTTAGTTGAAATGATTTGGCAATTTATCTTTTTAGATATATGTTTCCTATAGATTTCTGTGCAATTGTACTTAATGTTGACTGTTTAACTTTATTTTCTTAGGCCAAGCTTGATGGCCATCATGGTATATCAAGTTACATCACAGTGTTGGGCTCAACAATAATTCTTCGATCGTTCTCTGATATATCAAGATCGTTGTCTTCCAGCATATATCGAATAAAAGTTGAACATGTGTAATCAACCTCATGATTTCAACTTTTAAGTGAGTTGAATTGGAATGCTCTTTATATTGAGTATTTCTTGATTATTGTTTCTGGTTTTGTATTACGATTGGAGATAACTTGGATTGTTTGCAAGTATATTAAAAAGTCTTTGTTGCTTTGTCATTGGTTTGTTCGTGATATATTTGTATTTACATTTACTTTTCATGAAGAGGACAATTAATTTGGATTTGAATGAGTTAACACATTACTTTCATTTCTTCTTAATTTTTTCTTCTTTTCTTTTTCCCGTTGGGTTTACAAGTATTCCAGTATATTTGATTATATATTCTTAAGATTCAATTATTTGTTCTTTACCTTTATACTCTCATATACTCTCTCCGTCCCATAACAAGTGAGACTACCTAAAATAGCCAACTTTTATTAATTTTTATTCAATATATCATGTTCGCCATACTCACAACAACTATCCACTTACTATTTCTTACCCTACTTTCTCTCTTTTAGATTACTTTTCATACTCACAACATCTCCTCCCTATCAATACTATACTACTTTTTCTTAATCACCTCTCATTCAATTTTAGTTTCACTTGTTATGGGAAGGAGGGAGTATTCTTTAGCGGTGTTAAATTCATGGGGCCTAGTTCATTTTCAACCAAAAATTACAATGGCATTATAGGCACTTCTATACCTGATTAAGCTGACCATTAATAATACGGAGTTTTTACTTTGTATCTCTCGTATTTCCAGACCGGCATTCCGTTTATCACCGGATTTCCCTTGATCTCCTCCAAAAGACCCGAAACTTTCTTCTAAACCCGAGACTTATTGTCTGAAAAACAATGTTCTTCTGGGTATCTAAATCCCAGTATATCTTCACATTAAACAATGTTCTTCTGGGTATCTAAATCACAGTACATCTTCTTGAAAAGATTATTTCATAAACTATCGCAACAAATCATGGTTATGGCACAACGAAAACAAGTTTTCTACTTCACGCTAAGTGTTTATTTATCAAATAAAAGGAAGGGGGAAAGAAAAGAGGATTAATACATAACACAAGAACATGAGAAGATGGGATTGAAAAACAACTATTAACTATTTTACTTGAAGTAAATGCTCAAACAGTAGTTGATTTGGACAACCCAGATGGAGGAAATTCCCCCGAACTGAGACTGAGGTGAAAGAGGTCTGAGAGATGGTTGGTAAAAAGAGAAGATATTGGAAAGAGAAGAGGGGAGGTTAGAGATATAATGGGTGGAACGAGAATGGAACCAGTCCAATTGCAGCAATTTGGGTTTCTCAATGACCAATCGTGGAGTGTTTAATGGATGGAATTCAATTGATTCTAAATTTTACTACTACCACTTCTTTTTTGTTTCCTATATTTTTTTCTGAAAAGATTTCCAATAAAATTTAGAATTTCTTTTGTAGCCCCCAATGTTGATGCTCCCCCTCCCTTAACCGTTCAATCCATCAAGACTGTTGAGGAGGCCGACGAGCTGGCCAAGAGCATGTCCCTCCACGTTCCCCGTCTCAGGGGACTTCCTCTGTTGGCAAGGGAGGGACCCTTGGTAAGATTGGGCCGTGATCCCATTCAGAGGGCTATGGACGAGGATGCTTACGAGACCCTTTGTAAAGAGGCTCCCAACGAGGACACCGTGCTCTGCCATAAGGGACTCTTGATCGCCGAGGTAAATGTTGATCCTTTTCTTGGTTATTACCCTTGATACTTGTTTGCCTTTCTAATGACGATTTCTCTTTCAGTTGGCTTCTGTCACGGCGTATGAAAATGTCCTAGCCAAGAAGAAGACTAGGCGCCTGAATGAGGCTAAGGCAGCTCAAGCAAAGAGTGAAAAAGACAAATCTTCCTTGGCTAAGCTTTTAGAGGCCAAGGATGCTGAGCTTGCTGCGGCCAAGGCCAAGGTCGAGGCTGAGGTGAAGAGGGCCGAGGACGAGAGGACCAAAGCCGAGGAACATCTCCGGCTAAAAGATGAAGAGCTTGCCCAGGCAAAGGCTGATAAGGCCGAGCTTCAGACCAAGGCCGATGAAGCTGAGGCCAAATGCCGGGGATTGGAAGCTACCCTCCCAGCTAGGGAGGAAGAGGCCGTAGCTCGGTTCAAGGAGAGCTCGGCTTTCAAGGAACTGATGACGGCCAGCTCGGCCTTCAGAGAGGCCGTGGACGAGCAAACGGCCACCATGTTTGAAGATGGCTATCTCCATTTGGCCCGGAGCATTTTGGCTGATCCTTCTACCGGTCTGGACATTAATAAGATTGCCCAGCTAATTTGCAGGGATCAATATGCCGAGGAAGTCAGGGCTCTCCATCACTTGGTCCCCTATTCTGAAAGCAACTTGGAGCTGATGGCTGCCAAGGATGCTCATGCTTGCAGGGAAGTGTGGAGGCCGGCCTCTGTTGTCCTCGGCAATATTAAAGACCTGGTGGAGGCGATCCAAGACGCCGAAGAGCCCGAGGACATAGAAGCCGAGGTGGAAGGAGGGACCGAGGAAAATAATGCTTTCACTGAACAAACGGTCCTTCCTCCCCCCGGCACTATCACTGAAGACTGGCTGGACAAGCCTTTTGATGATGTGCACCAATCTTAGGATAGCTTTTTTCCTTTGTTTTTGGTAGGACTTTTGTAATTTTTTGAATATCAATGAAAATCCTTTTGTCATGATTCATGTTATTTCCATAACTTGCTCATATCTTTGTATGCTAGGCCGAGGCACTAGACTTAAGAAGTCGGGATCCAAGGAAGGTTCCTTGCTCCCAAATATTGGGCAAAGTGGTTAGGCCGAGGAAATACTCCTCGGCTTTAACTATGCTCTTTAATTATTTAGTGCGAGGAAGTTTCCTTGGCTGTAAAGTGTTGTAATCCTGAATCAGAGTAGACTCATGGTAGGAGGTTTGTCAAGCCCTTAGGCCGAGGAAAGTCCTCGGTCTTGGCTGTTAGTCTCCTAAGTCAAGGTGGACCCTTGACTGGAAGTGTTGTAAGCCATCAGGCCAAGGAGGTTCCTTGGTCTTGGCTGCTTGGTATCCTGAGTCAAGGTGGACCCTTGACAGGATGTGTTGTAAGCCATCAGGCCAAGGTGGTTCCTTGGTCTTGGCTGCTTGGTATCCTGAGTCAAGGTGGACCCTTGACAGGATGTGTTGTAAGCCATCAGGCCAAGGAGGTTCCTTGGTCTTGGCTGCTTGGTATCCTGAGTCAAGGTGGACCCTTGACAGGATGTGTTGTAAGCCATCAGGCCAAGGTGGTTCCTTGGTCTTGGCTGCTTGGTATCCTGAGTCAAGGTGGACCCTTGACAGGATGTGTTGTAAGCCATCAGGCCAAGGTGGTTCCTTGGTCTTGGCTGCTTGGTATCCTGAGTCAAGGTGGACCCTTGACAGGATGTGTTGTATGCCATCAGGCCAAGGAGGATCCTTGGTCTTGGCTGTTGGTAAGCCATCAGGCCAAGGAGGATCCTTGGTCTTGGCTGTTGGTAAGCCATCAGGCCAAGGAGGATCCTTGGTCTTGGCTGTTGGTAAGCCATCAGGCCAAGGAGGATCCTTGGTCTTGGTTGTTGTGTATCGGAGAGTCGGAAGTAGTGTCCTCATCTTCCGGTGCTGGGGTGAAGAGTTGATAGTTGCTTTGCATGTTGGAAGAAACTGCTTTCGTAGAACTGAAATGCGATTACATAGAACTGCAATCCTATCGACTAAAAAGACAAAAAGAAAACAAAAGACCGAAAATAAAAGACAGAAAATAAAGAGCTAATCTGTTGCAAAATAAACTAGACTAGTGATAATATTTTCTAAGGTTGTCGGAATGCCACGGATGTTTGAGATCCTTCCCCTCCTTGGTCCTCAATCTGTAGGTCCCTTCTCGGATGACTTGAGTGATGATATAAGGACCTTCCCAATTTGGGGAGAGCTTGTTCTGTTCTGCCTTCCGACCAGTGGCTTCGATCTTTCTAAGTACCCAATCGCCAACTTGGAATACTCTTTTGATGACCCTCTTGTCGTGATATGCCTTGGTCCTTTGCTTGTAATTCACCATCCTCATCTGCGCAGCTAGTCGTTTTTCATCTATCAGGTCCAGGTCTAGGAGCCTATTGACCTTGTTGACTTGCTCGTCATAATGGGAGTTCCTTACTGTAGGGATGGCCATCTCTGCTGGTGCCATAGCCTCAGAACCGAAGGTTAATGCGAATGGGGTTTCCCCGGTTGGCCCCCGGGTGGTTGTGCGAACAGCCCATAAGGCTAGGGGAAGTTCGTCCAACCATCTACCCTCGCGTCCTTCAAGGTTCTTTGTAAGGGCTGTTAGGACCAGTTTGTTTGCTGCTTCTGCTTGGCCATTGCCTTGCGGTCTGCTAACTGAAGATTTTGCGTGGCGTACTTTTACTCTTCCCAACTCTGTAGTGAATGCTGTGGAGAATTGTAGTCCATGGTCAGAAACAATTGTATGTGGAAGGCCAAATCTGCACCAGATGTTGTCATGGACAAAGTTGATCGCGTTCTCTTTCGTTATCTTGGCCAATGCCTTGGCTTCTATCCACTTGGAGAAGTAATCAACAGCTACTATCACGTACTTGCAATTACCACGGGCGGGTGGGAAGGGCCCAATGAGGTCGATCCCCCACATATCAAATGGCCACGTAGGTATTACGAGTGTTTGCTCGACTGCAGGTAGTCTTGGAATGTCAGAGAACCTTTGGCATTTGTCACATTTTCGAACATAGGCGTGCGCGTCTTCCCTTAGGTTTGGCCAGTAGTAACCTAGCGATATGATTTTGTCCGCTAAGGTTACGGCCCCAGTGTCCGCCGCAAACACCTTCATGTACTTACGCCGGGGAGGTTCTCAGTTTCCTTGGGATAGACACACCTTAGCAGGGGCTTCGTGAAAGATCTTCGGTAGAGGACTCCGTTCATCACCATGAATCTTGGAGACCTCTTCTTGATAAGCTTGGCTCGAGCATCATCTTCTGGGAGTTTCTCCTTCTCAATGTATTCGATGTAGTCATCGATCCAGCATCTCTCTTCCTCGTCCAGAAGCATGACTTGTAATCTTTCATACGCAGGTTCCTCGGCATAAACTACATATGGGTTGATCTCCGAAGGAGACACATCCATGGTGGCTAGTTTGGAGAGAACGTCTGCGACTTGGTTGTCTTCCCTTCCTATCTGCTTGAGCTCGAAAAATTCCATTTTCTTCGTCATATCTAAGACCAGGTCTCTATATTTGGCAAGGGTGACATATTGAGTGTTATATTCTCCCTTTACTTGTTTGACAACAAGCTGGGAGTCACAGAAAGCAGCCACCTTAGTTGCTCCATAGAAGGAGGCCAACTCAATGCCAAATATGAGAGCCTCGTATTCGGCTTGGTTGTTAGAGGCAGGAAACTTGAAGCGGATGGCATCTTGTATAGTGTATTCTCCTTCTGGGCTTGCTAGTACAACTCCAGCTCCGCTTCTTTCCTTGGTAGCTGATCCGTCCGTATACAGGATCCAACAGTTGGATGGGAGTTCAATGGGAGAGTCTTTTTCCTCCGGCGCGTTTTGCGTCCGGGAGGTGGGGAGATGCTCACCCATAAAGGCAGTCTCGACCATGAAGTCAACCAAAGGCTGTGCTAAGAGGGTCTTCCTTGGTTGGTAAGTGATATCAAACTCCGTTAGAGCGATTGACCAATTAAGGAGACGTCCCGAGCCGTCCAACTTGTGAAGGATTTTCTTCAATGGTTCGTTGGTGTAGACGGTGATAGGATGTGCAGAAAAATATGCACGCAGCTTCCTTGAAGCAATGACCAGTGCGTATGCTATCTTCTCCACATTGAAATATCTTCTTTCTACATCGGACAGTGCCTTAGAGACATAGTAGACGGGCTTCTAAATTCCTTCATCCTTTCGAACTAAGACAGCTGCGACAGCATGATCAGTGGCAGCTAGGAAGACGTATAGCATCTCACCGGTAGTCGGACTGCTAAGCAAGGGAGGGGAACCCAAGTACTCCTTCAACCGGAGGAATGCTTCCGAGCATTCAGGAGTCCAGGAGAAGCTCTTGGTACCCTTCAATACCTTGAAGAAAGGCAGTGACTTTTCGGCGGATTTGGCGATGAATCTTCCAAGGGCCGCAATTCTTCCATTAAGTCTTTGGACCTCCTTGATGGTTGTAGGTTCCTTCATGTCAACGAGCGCCTTGATTTTCTCTGGGTTTGCTTCAATCCCCCTTTGGGATACCATGAAGCCTAGGAATTTCCCTGCAGTAACTCCGAACACGCACTTGCTTGGATTCAGCTTCATGTTGTTTGCTCGGAGGTTGTGAATGGTCTCTTCTAGGTCAGGAACGTGGCTGCCTTCCTTGGTCTTTATGACCATGTCGTCAATATAAGCTTCCATGTTGCGACCTATTTGGCTTGCAAAAACTTGATTTACCATCCGTTGGTAAGTGGCACCAGCATTCTTGAGCCCAAAAGGCATCATGATGTAGCAGAAATTCCCCACAGGTGTTTGGAAGGCAGTCTTCTCGATGTCCTCTTTCGCCATTTTTATCTGATGATAGCCTGAGTAGGCATCTAAGAAGCTGAGAGTTTGGTGTCCAGCAATGGAGTCAACCAACTTGTCGATTCTGGGGAGAGGATAGCTGTCCTTAGGGCAGGCTTTGTTTAGATCAGTAAAGTCTATGCACATACGCCATTTCCCATTTTGCTTCTTCACCATAACGACATTAGCCAACCAAACGGGGTATTTGACTTCGCGAATTATTCCGGCGCTGAGTAACTTCTGCACCTCTTCTTTTATAGCTTCCTCCTTGTCCCTTGCAAAATTTCTCCTCGTCTGGGAGATGGTCTTCGCTAAAGGGTCAACTTCTAAGCGGTGGAGGGCTACTTCTTCATTGATCCCCCTCATGTCTTCGACTCTCCAAGCAAAGACGTCGAGACTGTTTTTCAAGAGGGATATGATTCTTTCTTTCTCTTCCTGTGATAGCTGGCCTCCTAGCTTGATTTTTTGTTCAGGATAGTCAGGGTTAATGACTACCTCTTCTAGCTCATCTACAGGCTTCATTTCTGGTCCGTCTCGAAATTCCAGGGATTCGATGATGATCTCTCTGATTCTCCTCCCTTCGTTGTCGTTTACATTGAGGCCTTCTTCCTCCATAAGTTTATCAATGTCTGGAAGATCGTTCTTCCCCGAGTCATGGTTGGCCCCCGAGTTCTGGTCATTGACGAGAATGGGGTCTTCCTCGGAGATGGGTAGAACTATGCCTTGGTCATCCACAATTTCTAGGACCATAGGTTCCTCTTCCTCACTTTCCCATACTTCACGGATATAGCTCATTCTAGAGCTAGTTTCGGTGGTCTTCTGTGATTTGGAGATCTTGATGTTCTCCTCGGGCGTATCTATCTCCACGCTTTTTGACTTTTTCCGGCTCTTGACAACATGTTCCAAGAAATCTTTGGGGGTTGCCCTCACGCATCCAATGCCAGCACGAGTGGGAAATTTAACTCGTTGGTGAGGAAGGGAGGCCACCATCCCAAGTTTGGCTTGACTTGGAATGCCTATAATCGCATGATAGTCACTAGTCAAGTCCATGACTATAAAAGTGACAGTAGCTTTTGCTCGGAAGGGATGATCGCCGACTTCGAGTTCTAGTTCTACGGTTCCCTTTGCTCCAACCTTATGGTTGGTGAATCCTTCAAGCCTTCCATGATATGGCTCTAGCACAGTGTCTTTCAACCCCATTTGTTGGAAGGCTGAATAGTCTGAGATATCACGGGAGGCCCCCGTGTCAACAAGAAGTCTTTCGGATTCAACATTGTCAATTCGACCCTTGATGACCAAGGGCTGCTCACGAGCTGCTCGACTTCCCGCCAACTCATTCGGAGAAAAACTAATGACTTCTTCCGCTTTATGGATCCAAGCGGGGACATGGTATACTTTGCTTAGCTCGTGGATCTGGTCCCTTAGCTTTCTGGTGGAGGTCACCTCTTCACGGATCACATGTAGTTTAGCCCTAGGAGGCCTTCGATCTTCATCCTCACTCTTGGAGTCATCTTCACTCTCCTCTTGCTTCCGCTTTCGCTTGCCATCTTTCTTCATGACATAACGGTCTAACTTTCCCTCGTCAACCCATTGTTGGATTATCTTCTTAAGGGCCCAGCAACCATCAGTGGTGTGCCCGTTGTCCTTGTGAAATTCACAGTATTTGTTCTTGTTGCGGGGATATTTTGGGTGATCAGTCAGCGGACGAGGTGGAGGAAGGTTTACTAAACCGCATGATTTCGTAGATGGGCTTTGTAAGAGGGTGAACTCCGGTTTCTCGGTGCTTCTCGTTCTATTCTTTCCTTTGGAACCCTTGCCGTTCCCGTTGTCATTACGTCGGGGTTAGTTGCTTCAGGTTCCGTCTTGTCAGCTCCCCTTTTCTTTGTCTTGTCTTCATCCATGGAAATGGCATAGGCCACCTTGTACAATTCGGCCTTGGAGTTAGGTTCCCTGGCTGAGAGTTCATAAATGAGGGGGCCCGATTTTAATCCAGAGTTGAAGCAAACTATGACCTCCCTATCAGTGAGGCTTTCTTCAACTTGGTCTGCCATTTTTCGGAACCTATTGTAGTAGCTGAGGGTGGTCTCTCCCTTCCCTTGCTCAATGTTGGCCAAGTCGGTTAATCTCATCTTCCTCTTCCCAGCCGTGGCAAAATGATCTAAGAACATTCTCCTCATGCCCCTCCAGCAATCGATGCAACCTTTCTTGAGCTCACGGAACCAGGTCAAAGCTGTTCCGGTGAAGGTGCTCGCGAAAGCTTTGCAGAGCAAGTCATCAGCAGTGGTGAGGAGATTCATGGTTTGTTCGAAACTTTGCACATGGTCCTTGGCGTCAGTGGTTTCGTTGTATTTCTCGAAATTTGGGAGCTTGAGGTTAGGATGGGGAGGTGCAGCAGTTATCCTCAAGGAAAACGGACGGGTGGCCCAATCATAATCGTCGTCATTATATTTCTTTCCCCTCTCCATATCATCCAGCCTTTGTTTCAACAGCTCCCATTGCTTTGTTTCTATCTCTTTCTCACTGCTTGAGCGAGTGCTTCGTTGGGAGCTTCTGACTGACTTGTCTTTGGGGCGATCATTCGCCCTACTATGCTCCGCTTCATGTCTGTGGCCATCACGTTTGGAGGGGGCCTTATCACGTCTTGGTTCCAGGTCTTGTGCGCCAAGTATCATCCTGTAGGGCTCTGGGGTCCTTGGCCTAGCAAATTCTCGATGCCGAGGACGAGGAGAGTCCGATCGACGAGGACGATGAGAATCTGAACGACGAGGACGAGGAGAATCTGGTCGACGAGCTCGAGGAGACGTGGGACGCCTAGGTGTCATGATAAGACGAGCAGGGGATAGGCGCCTATTCAAGCTGAGTCTTGTCCTTAGGTCCTTGGAGTTCACTTCCTCTTCCCTAGGAGTTATTTGGCTTCTCAGGTCGACCACAGGATCCTTCTGCTTACTGGTATGCCGAGGACGAGGAGAATCCCCGGGGCCGGCATTGGTAGTTCGGCCAGGTCTTCAGGGGAGGAGCCTGATGCTCTCCCTGTTCCTTTCTCAAAGGTGGGCCCATTGATGGCACAATGAATGGAGCCATGGAATGATCTGGGTCCATTTGCAAAAGAGCAACTTGTGTTTCATACATCCTTTGCAAAGTCTCCATTTGTTTGTGTAACAAAGAGCGTCGGTCAACGGGTTGAGATCCTCCTGCATGACCGGCGTCGGCATTCTTTGTTTTCTTCCTTCCTGCTTGCTTCCCACGAGCACGAGTAGGACGAGGAAGGTCATTGCCCTCTCCCTCGGCATTTGCCTGACCCATGGAGCGCAGAGTCATGGCAAGGG
The DNA here is from genome assembly GCA_022495995.1 of Adenophora triphylla var. japonica. Taxonomy (NCBI): domain Eukaryota; kingdom Viridiplantae; phylum Streptophyta; class Magnoliopsida; order Asterales; family Campanulaceae; genus Adenophora; species Adenophora triphylla. The sequence continues at coordinate 456,608 of JAFEMH010001091.1, forward strand.
GAGGAATGGCATCAGTCTGAGGTAGAGGAGGAGGAGGAGGCAGTGGCTCCTCGGTTCCAGTGTTTCCCCCATTCACTTGGGTGGGATCCTCAGCTGTAACACTTGTGAATTGTCCGTCCATTATGAATCACAAACAGATTATTAAGTGCAAAATTTTCCAAAAATCACAATTTCACCAGAACCGAATTTATGGCTAAAATTAGGGCAAATTTTAACCAAAAACAAACAGCCAATTGTGATTTTTTCTAACGCAAAGAAATCAAGCCAAAACTGGGTCGGAATTTTAACGCCAAAAATGCCTTCGACGGAATCTGGGTAAACTCCGGTTACAACTTGCGAACTCCGGTGGCTTCAAGAACAGAGTTTTACCGATCCAAAAATTCCGTTCCAAGAAAGAACAAATTCGGCAAGAAAATTGGCTTTAAGCGAGCGTTTTCCAGGCCAAACAATGGGTGTTTGAATCGATTTCCCGGCAATGGAACCAATTGATGATGCCAAAATCGTCAAATCTGCCCAAATCCAAGCGTTGAATGCTCCGGCGATTGCAAGGCCTGAAAATAAGAGAAAACACGTAAACTAAGCCGGGGCGGATCCGGCTAAAGGCCCTCCGGCGTGAGAGTAAGTTCACGGTTGATATTAGAGAAATCAAATTGACAGAGTTTCTCCAATGTAAAAAGTAACGTACCCAATAATGAGCCATGGGGCTTGTATTTATAGGAATGGATTGATAGAATCCATGTTGGAATGAACTTGTAAAGAGATAAGATATAATCCCCAAAGAATTATATCTGTTTAGGAGTCATTGTTTGACTTGAATTGATGTTGGTAATTGTAATCCTGATTGGATCACGACTGTGTAATCCTTGTTGTATAAGGACTGTATGTTCTGCTAACCGGAACGCCGAGGAACACAAATGTTTTACCTCGGCCTTATCTAATAGACCGAGGTAAATGATTCTGCTTCCTCGTTATTGGAGTTTGGCCGATTGACAGTGGGGGTGGATGTAGGAGGAGTGAACTCTGAACCACTTTAAATTCTCTGTGTTATTACATTTCTGCAATCACATTCACACACTTGCATTATTTCTTTGTGTTCTTTGTCCTATCATTATTTCAAGCTTCTCTTATTCCGCTGCACAATTCAACAATCATCTGACAGCTAAGCCAAACCATAGCTGTCTGATCATCTGCATATCAATAAAGGGCCCTTCAATCTTAACCTTACGTTGCAATAAAATTCAATCCTAAAAATTTTAAGAAAATAAATACTCAATCATAGAGGTTAATGTGGTATCAGTTCAATATATAACATTTAAATTTACTCTATAAAATGTCTAGCTATATAAATAATAAATATAAACAAGCCAACAATTTTAGTACTATTTTTTTCATTTTTAACATTTGGGAATAATTTTATTGGTCAACACTTGAGTCGTTGTGGAAAATTTGGAATTTATTTCATCGGGACCAAAGGAGGGAGTATTTCCTTATATATACACCTTATGTGAAAATTTCCGATTCGACGATCTAATACGGACCATATAGCATGTCTAAATGAAAGGTTGATTTATTGAGGGCCCTGCTTTTTAATTTGTATGGAACACTCAAAACGACTTAACCAACTTTTCCCTTGGTGTACGTTATCAAACGTGTTTGACCATTGTAGTATATTTCATACATCTCATTTAACCCTATTCCATTGGAGCACACAAATACATTTCTATCAAAATAATGGACTATATATTTCCTCTTCATTATTGTCTTGGATCCCCACGCTAGTGTAACTAGCTTAGGAAAAGTGATATTGAGGGGTTTTTATATTTATATTTTTTTTACATTTTTTCATAATAATTACTTAAGAGAAAAACTAAGAGGGTTCAATGGTAGAGAAAAAAAATATATAATTGGAAAAATCATGTACCCGAAATAAATAAAAAAAACTCGTAATAATATAAAAATAATACATTACATTCAGCCAAGATTCTGATCTTTTCTTTTCTTTTCGTTTCTTTCTTTTTTTATTTTTGCCAAGAGTCACATCAAATTTCATGTACCACATAATTAAATTAAATGAGGACCATATTTTCTTTTGAGTAGTCGTCTGCATCAATTATAAATGAATGGATTGACTCCATTATTGGTCATCACTTTTAAGTCGTTGTGGAAACTTTAGAATTCATTTCACTTGGACATATTTTCTTTTGAGTAGTTGTCTGTCTGCATCAATTATAAATGAAGGGGTGGACTCCATTATTGACTTTTAAGTCTGGTTGTGGAAACTTTAGAACTCATTTCATTTGAACCAAAGGAGGGAGTATTTCCTTTCTACTTATAAATACATGTTATGTGATCATAATTTTATTTATCAATCAATCAATATTAAGTCCTTTGTGTTTCTTTCTTTAGTAAAAAAATGACGATGTTGGGTGTTGTAGTTCTTCTAGTGTTGTTGTGTGTGAGTTGTGTTAGTGCCTCCTCATCCCTTAGTTTTAAAAATGGTTCTAATGAAATCATTCGTTGCATTGATAAGGAGAGACAAGCACTTCTTTCTTTCAGAGCCGGCCTTAGAGTTACACATGATTACGGACGTCTCCCTTCCTGGAGTTCCAAAGATTGCTGCGAATGGAGTGAAGTCGAGTGCAGCTACCAAACTGGTCATGTAATCAAACTTGATCTTGGGCCTTCATTTGGTCTAGCAAGTAAAATTAGTCCTTCATTGCTTGAATTGCCAGAATTGACCTATCTGGACCTTAGTTTTATTGATTTTGAAAACAGATCAATCCCTAAATTTTTTGGTTCCTTCACCAAATTAAATCACCTTGAACTCCGTTACTGTAACTTCTCCGGAATAGTTCCATCGCAGCAACTTGGAAACCTCTCTAACTTGAATTATCTTGATCTCAGCTCCCGTCCTAGCTTTAACCTCTCTGTTGAGAACATTGATTGGTTGTCTCGTCTATCTTCCTTGGAAACCCTTAGAATGAACGGTGTTGACCTCAGTAGAGCAACTCACTGGGTCGACATAATTAAGACCCTCCCTTTTCTTTCTTACGTTGGTTTTTCTGGTTGTCAGCTCTCAAAGGTCAGTTTTCCTTCATCTTCTTCTTCGATAAACTCTTCTTCTTCTACTTCAATCAACGAGCTTCACCTCTCCTCTAATGGTTTTACATCATCCATGTATTCCTGGTGGTTCAAATTAAGCAGCAGCCCCTTTCTTCAACATCTTGATCTCTCTGATAATCTTCTAGAAAGCATGATACCCAACTCTTTTGGAAACCTCTCTAACTTGATTAATCTTGATCTCTCTGATAATCTTCTAGAAAGCATGATACCCAACTCTTTTGGAAACCTCTCTAACTTGATTTCTCTTGATCTCTGTGATAATCTTCTAGAAAGCATGATACCCAACTCTTTTGGAAATCTGTCCAATTTGGCTTCCCTGAATATGAATAACAACAGCTTAAGTGGGAACCTCTCCGACTTTCTAGATATCTTGTCCGGGTCGCCTGCATTAGAGCGGTTGTTTCTTGACAGTAACAAACTTTATGGGCCATTGCCTGATGGTATCATAAGGTTTTCTTCCCTGCGAGAGTTATCACTGTCCGGCAATCAGCTGAACGGAACTATATCTAAAAACATGGGGACACTCTCACAGCTTGAACAATTGGATCTCTCTTCCAACTCTCTCACTGGTACTCTCTCTGAAGCTCACTTTTCAAATCTCTCACTCTTAACCTATCTCGACTTGTCCGGCAATGCTTTACAAATAAAAGTAAGCCCTCAATGGTCTCCCCATTTTCAGCTACATACTATCAGCTTGAGATCTTGCAATCTTGGCCCACTTTTCCCAAATTGGATTAGAACTCAGAAAAACTTTATCGTTCTTGATATTTCCAGCAATGGAATTTCAGATAGCATCCCACCATGGTTGTGGGACCTTTCGACACTAGGCCCACTAGGCCCATTTTTTAATTTATCTTCAAACAATTTCGGAGGCATCTTACCAAATTTATCATCAAAGATGCCTCAAGGTTTTGACCTGAGTTCAAATCATTTTGAGGGCCCAATACCATTGTTTCCTTCTACTTCCTATTCGATAAATCTTTCAAGGAATAAATTTGTTGGGAATCTGGATTTCTTATGCCAATTAAGTGATGCAATCTTGTCCTTTCTTGACATCTCATACAATTTACTAACCGGAGGGCTTCCTTATTGCTTGGGTAAACTAGAAAAACTGAGGGTTGTTAACTTAGCACACAACAGACTTTCTGGGGAAATCCCGTCTTCTATTGGATTCTTATTTAGCTTGGAATCATTATACTTGTACAACAATAGCTTTGAAGGAGAGCTTCCTCTGTCCTTGTCAAATTGTGAACGGTTGATCTTCTTGAATGTTGGAGTGAACAACTTAACCGGAAATATACCTGCTTGGATTGGGGGGAATATATCGCAGCTCCACGTTCTCAGTCTGCGATCAAATAAATTTAATGGGACCATCCCTTTAAATTTATGTCGGTTAAATGAACTTCAAGTCTTGGACCTTTCTCGAAACAACTTACACGGAACCATTCCTCCATGTTTAAACAACCTCAGTGCCATGGTTCAGAAAGGAATTGAACTTAATAATCATCGACTTATAATTTCCTTTGGGAAAGAAGTTTTCATTGGGCTTGAGGGATTCTATATTGACTATTCAGTGATAGGATGGCAAGGTAAAGAGCTTGAATTTGGAAATAATCTGAGACTACTGAAGCTCATTGATTTCTCAAGCAATAACTTGAGTGGAGAAATTCCTAATGAAATAACACAGCTATTTGATTTGGTAGCTATGAACTTATCCAGAAATGCATTGCAGGGTAAGATTCCCCAACAGATTGGTCAGCTGAAGTCTATTGAGACTCTTGATTTATCTAGAAACAGGTTTTCTGGTAAGTTACCTGCTAGTTTGTCTCAACTGAATTCCTTAAACTATCTAGACCTATCGTACAACAAGTTTTCTGGAAAAATACCATCGGGCACTCAACTCCAAAGCTTTGATGCATCCAAGTTTATTGGTAATTTTGGACTTTGTGGGCCTCCACTTGCATCAAAATGCATTGGTGATGAATCCCCACCAACTGTTGTTGGTGGTGAAGATAACAGAGGAGAGAATGATGATGATGAGTTTACGAAATGGCTCTACATTGGTATGGCTTCAGGTTTCGTTACTGGATTTTGGGGAATATGTGGTGCTTTGCTTCTCAATCGCCGTGGTAGACATGCCTTTTTCCGCTTCACAAATGACTGGATGGACTGGGTGTATGTGAAAATTGCAACCCGCAAATTCTGTAGGTAAGACCAAATACTTATAGTATGTATTCTTATTGTTGCATTTACAAGCATGTGCAAAGTTTATCCTAATGTATCATACTACCTTTGATGTAGTATCATAAATTAAAAGCTAAATAAACTATCTTAATTATGAAGTTCAATTGCTCTCTCTGAAGTTTTGTATCATTATACCACATTTTCGTACTACCTTTATCCCAAAATTAATGACCGAATATTTTTTTCAAATTTGCTCTTGATTTTAGCTTAATGATGTATGTCTGCTATTACGCGTTATTAGCTTATGATGTGTGTTTGCTTTTACGCGATGATGTTTCCAATTCGTGACCACAGCCATATTCAAAGTTCAGACATCAGTGTGATTCCGACACAAATGGCAAGCAAAAACATAAATTTTGACACGTGTACTTGTATCAAATACAAAGGCTAATTTTGTCGAGATAACCATCGCCTGCCTGTCTAAGAGATGCCTATGGACCTACAAACTATACAGCTACTACTTCGGTATAAATAATGTTTTACAAACAAACATTGAATGCTCTTGATGATGCAGATAAACTCTCTCCCTAGCATCATTTTCCGTTTTTTACACTTGAAATGCAAAATACAACGTTTAAGAGAAGAAATAATCCTCACTCCCGTCGGCCTTCTTGTCTTTAACATATCCTCCGTTCAGTTTAGCCTCTCTAACATGCTTGAAAATAATCAAGACACGGTTCTTCCATAGCAAAGATAGAGATTCTTTGCCCACTTCTCCTGCACATTTAAACCCAAAAGCAATGTCAATAATCCCTACCTTAAACTAAGACCTACACACACAAGCTAATGTCTTCTTTTCCAATTGCCCATCCCCCTAAGGTTTGGATAAGTCACACTGTCCCTTTTGTTAATTTTATGCAAAATCCAAAATATATTGAAGATTGTGGAGTAAAATAGTTCTTTTGCGAACATAAAATTGACAAAAGGGAGAAAATGAGACGAAACCAAACCTCGGGGGGCAGTGAGACTTATCCAAACCTCAATGTGGGCAATGAATTAAACCAATATTACACAAATTTATTCTTGTTAACTTAAAACATGAAAATCACAATGTCTAATGGTGAAACTATATCTGACACATACCTTGACACGTGTGCTTGGAAACTGAGAAGTACGCAAGGTTTCCTGTGTTTCGTCACCAGGTGCGACGGGGCACACTCAAGATGAGGGCAGCTTGATCCCAAGTAGCAGCAGTGGATGTAATGCGATAACCACTGTCGCACCGTCTATGGATGCCCTCACTAAAGAAAATCAAGCTCCACAACCTGCAACCATAAAACCATTATCACCCAGAAATAGAGCGGGTGTTTACCCAAAAAATGTTAAAAGGAGAACACTTTTTCACAAATCAATTACCATCTTCCAACATTTTTCATTTTATTTATTTATTTTCGCTACATGTAAACAATTTATTTTTTCCGAGCCCCATCTGATAATACTGCAGACGGACCGAGTTATGAACAGAGCTCTCACAAATCCATCCCATGTCCCACAATACACATGGAGCCGCACAATAATCATAGATTTTTAAACATCTATCATAATGAAAATCATTTCCCAGCCAAACAATACAAAATTGAACAAGAATCGTCCAAATAAACTGTGCTCTACTAAACAGATGAATCAACATGACCCCTCCGTACCATTTCTCATTTTTTTGGATCTCTCCTTTAAAGTACTCCCTCCGTCCCTAAATGAATGCCCCAAATTCATTTTAAGAAACATTCTGAAAATGTGTGCTTTTTATACATTTTAATGGCAAAGACGCATAAATTTTCTTGTTTTCCACTTTCCAAACATTTAGTTTTGCAACAATAAAGTGACTAGTGAAAAAGATTTGGTAAAAACATTTAGGGACAAAGCTCTTTCCAAAAATGACATTTATTTTGGGTAAAAATTTCTTGAAAATCTACATTCATTTAGGGACACATGGAGTATTATTTTTCTAACATAAAAATTTCAGACACTGATGTCATCTAATTGTAACCCTCGTTCGGAAGATTCATGCGAGATTTTTTGGCTTATTGCTCAGTCTCAGTGGTAATGATGAACTCAAAAGGTCCAACGTTTTGAAAAGGCACCCTACAATGCGATGAAGTGTTTTCTTAAACACGGACTCAACATTGTGTACAAAGGTCTCATTTGTTCACAACACAAGTTTCTTTCTTATCCTTTTGGGGAATACGTTCCATGTTTGAAATTTTGAAATAATTATTTCAAATGTGCAAGTCTATGCTCCAACTCTAGTCATGTTGCTCTGCTTGTGTATCATAAACAAAAAAGAAGCTGAAGGGGATCTCAGAGTTTAGAAGAACTGGTAAGAACAAATGAGAGCAAGAAACTGAACCTGATCGCTGAAGCCAGCATTGCGAGACATGACCACGCCCCATCTGGTACCCGTTGTTGACATGGATGTCACATGAAACCCTTCTCTCCACTTCTTGTTAATCTTTAAGATCAGCAATACGCATCCAACAAATTTTTTGATCTTTTTAGTCATATATCCAAAAAGATCACCTTTTGAGCACAATCTGTATTTATTGGTCTTATGACAAGTTGGGACCGAGTAGTCCCTCGAACAAAGAGATTAGCTTGGAATAGTTGGGTTCTTCATCGAACTTCATGTTCACCACTATCTCAAGAAATTGTTTTAGTGGTGCAGGGCAGAAGCAGCACAACATTTCGGGAGATGTGGCCATTTTCTTCTTACAAACAAGGAATGATTTATTATCACCCTATGTGATGGATAAAAATCCACTTGTAATAAAATACCTAGCAAGTGTACTAGCTACCGTTGTAGTAGTATGCACAAGCAAGGGTCGAATCCACAGAGACTTGTGTGTTTAACAAGTTGATTTAATTAATGCAGAAAGTAACAAAAAGGGGTTTTTGATTTGGTTGATTAACTAAATTACTAAAGCGAGAAATTAAACTATTTAATTTAAGAAAACAAGAAAGCAATAAACAAGGATTTAATCAGATCAAAGGAATTCACGGATTGGATTTCATAATTGTATCCCCTCTATGCTATGATTTTGATAACAAAAATAACAATCTCATTCAAAGACTCTTTCACTTGATTAAGGGTTGGGACGTTTGGTGTGCGGATTGCAACCCTAATATTTCTATCTTATTGTAAATTCCGATAGGTCAAAACAATATTCAAGAAACTCATTAAGTCCACAAGAAATAAATGAATCTAGGTTGTCTTGTATTCCGATAGGTCAACAATCAAACCTAATTGATGAATTAGTGTACTTTAAATAAACCGTCCACGGTAGTGCAACAGTCTAAAACATATTAAATAATGATAATTAATTAATCAAATAAGAATGAAAGAGTTTGGAAGAATTAAAAACGTAAATTAGCATAGAGGTTCCACAATTATTACATCCAATCCATGAACGAAGGAATTTAGCTACTCATAATAAAAATAAAATTACAAAACTAAAATAAATAAAATCTAAAACCTGAATCGAAACGGAACGGAGGAAGTAATTATTCTTTTTCTCTACTTCTTAGTCCACGGCATAAATGAAATCTCCTCTCCCTTTTTCTACAGTAAGTAACCCTTTTTATTTATATACTAAATTAATAACCCTAGGTTATATTTGTGTGAATCTGCTGCAGTGTAGATGAAGCCCAAACCAAGGCCCAAACAGCTCCAAGTTGAACTCGTGCGCACGAATCGTCCCCGACACCCCAAGTCGTTCTGATTGCCTTGGTTATGCTTTAGTATTCGTTTCGTTCCGCAATTTTGCCGTCGCACTTTGACCACTATAATAAATTCTTTTGCACTTCGCTCTTTGAGATTTTATTTTTTACTTTAACCCACGAATTTTTATAAATCAAATTTCCTCCAAAATTTCCATATTTCCAGTTTAGTCCCTGAATTTCCAATAAATTACTACTTGACCCTTGAACTTCCAAAGTGGGTACAAATCCTCCGTTTTTAGCATTGTTGCACTTCAGTCCCTGAACTATCAAAACACTAACAAAATACATTAAATTCTCAAGGTTTCAAACAGAAAATAAGCTTAGGAACATATCTTTTGGATGGGTAAAATCACATCCCTCAAATACCCCCAAACTTACCTTTTGCTCGTCCTCGAGTAAAACAAAAGAAATAAACAAAAACAAAACTACCCTAACAACTAAAAACAATCAACAGAAAAATATTTTTGATATGTTCTCAATATATACAAGGTTGTCGGCCAAGCAAGTCTCAGATTCTCACAAAATATGCTAAACAAGTGTCAATAAGAATATGCAATTACAATCACATTAATGCATCTAACCCACAATTTTCCACCTCGGACTGAATGATGAATGAAATATGGGAGATCATGATCAACAAAATAAGATTGTTTATAGGGTCACTAACCACATGCTCTAAATCAATGATACTAAGATGAAATTTCTGCACAAGGGACACTCATATGCATATTTAAACAAAACTGTCAACCAGGCTACTCTTTAGGGATCAAATATGGCTTTACGGTTTGTAATGTTTCGCGATAAATGCGGGCTAGGTTCACGGCTCCAAATGAAGGCAAGGACATACGAAGTCAAGCAAGTGAAACTAGAAAGTCTTCATTTTACATCCTCACATTGAAATTTATCACTCCGCTCCAAGCCAACCCATTAATTTAACCCCCAAACTTATAATTTTGTATACTTTCAAACTTGGGCTTGATCACCTTTCTTTCTTTTTGATCGCTTTCCACTTCAACATTAGAGAGGGCAAGGCTTTTCTTTTCTTTTCATTTCTTTTTTTTTTTTACTTTGCACAAATATATCACGGAGAATGTGCATTCAATACTTTTAGCTCAAGCCCCTCTTTTCATTACATAACATGCCCTTTTTTTTTTCATGACCACTTTCCACTCAACCCTTTGATTTTCCAAACTTCACCCAAAAATTTCCATTCATTTCCTAGTTTCACTTTCTTGAAAAGGTAAGAAAATAGTGTATAAGTTAAAAGGGTAGGATAATGAGGATACAAAAGAAGGTGAATGGTGGTCTAAAATAACCTCCCACTTTGTGAGAGATTCCATTCTTTTTCAAGCTCAAAAGAAATTCTAGCGGAAAATTTTGTATAAGTGACGAGAAAGTTAAAGGCTCACAAATAGGGTTCAAAGAAATAGCCACATATCACTTCCCGAATAGCCTAATTGATGTGTTATTGACAGTCATGCAAACATGTTCTAGGGACCCCAAGAATGTCAAAGTGATCCTATAAAGGTCTTCTAAATTGGTAACAATGATCAAGAAAAATGATAGAAGTGAATGGTGGTGCAATTGTGTTTTACATGTATTAATGCAATTCTAATTAACATATTCAAATTGGCACAAACTAGCAAAACTCAATCAAAAACTCTCTCAAATCATCACGGACGTTGGCCAACTTCCAAACATTTAATGAGAACAAAATTTTTAAATTTTTCTATTTTTTTGGAGGGTGACACTATATACACTCCCCTATAAACCCACAAACTCAGAGAGATATCTACCCCCAAACTCAAAACATGCTATGTCCTCATAGCAAAGAGAACAAAAACATGCCTCGGGTTCAAAGGACAATATGACACGACAAAGCAAATAAATAAAGCAAATAAAACATACCTACTTGGGTTGCCTCCCAATCAGCGCTTTGGTTAAGGTCGTTAGCCCGACCATTGCCCCTCTTACTTGGGGTTGAGATTGGCCTTAATGGATTTGGCCTTTGCTTTTCGGCCCTTTGACCACCTTTGATTTTCTCGGGCACAAACGCCCACTTCCTTCCATGCGTAGGTCCCTTTCTTAATTAATTCAGGTGGAGCCCACGGAACTTTGGGTGCTTTATGCTTCACCGTTTTTCTTTTCTTTTTGTTGGGGCTCTTGCCCCCAAGCTTAGTTTGTTTCTTCACCTGCGAAACATCTTCCTCAACAAGATCAAAGAGGTTATCTTGAACAAAAATATTAGCAAAAATAGTCTCAGATAAATCAAGCAAATAACCCTCCTCTCTTGGCACCTGTGATTTTAAGGGGACAAGAAGGTTGTGTGATGACCTCAACTCCTTTTGGGAGTGATTTAGGGGGTGATATGGTCCGTCACTCCTCGAGTGTTGATCGGCCTCAATGTTGCTAGCCATGTGACAAACGTCCACATTATCCCTAATTTTCTCACTGTCATCCACACAATAATTCTTAATCGCAAAATCCATAATGTACCCTACAAATTCCTTCTTAGGTGGAGGTTCTTTACAATTTTCAAACATGGAGAACCTAATCTCCTCCCCCATCACAGTCAATGCAATATTACCATGTGGCACATCTATCACTGATTTGGTGTCAAACAGAAAAGGTCTCCCAAGTAATATGGGAGCCCCAAATTTATCACCCTCATGATTTTCCATACTTACCACCATAAACTCAACTGGAATTACAAATTTATCCACTTTAACCAACACACCCTCTACAACTCCTAATGGTCGTTTAACCGACTGATCAGCCAATTGCAAATTCCTTGTAGGAGGTTGCAAATTTTGCAATCCCAAATTCCTGAAAATATGGTATGGCATTACGTTGACACTAGCTCCTAGATCCATTAAACCATTAAAATTTTGACCCCCTAAAGTAATCGGAATAGTAAAACATTCGGGATCTTTTCTTTCTTTTTCTTTATTCAACACATCCACACCACCAGAGGGTATGGTTTTTCCAATATCAAGACAAGTGGATTCACGATTACTAGCAGAAAAGACATCATGAATGACCCCCATACTTCTCTCTTCCTCACAAGCATAATTATCATTATCAACATCACATAGAGAAGAGAGAAATACCTCCTCAATCTCATCACTTTCATCCCAAATAGTCACAATAGACTTGGCTTGCTCTGGTGGGTTTTGAAAATTTTCTTGTCTTTGGCCTTGTACCGCTTCCACCAACTGTCCAATTTGGGTCTGTAACTTCTGCATGGCAGCCTCATGATTTCTGAAGGCTTGTTGTTGTTCCATCTTGTACTGTTGTTGCTCCATCTTTAGCTGCATCATGGGCTCTTCCCAAGGCTCTCTGTTCCTCTCAAAGGGCCCCTGAGGTGGTGGTTGGGGATGGAGAGTTTTATTCGGTTGATTTCCACCCCGTGACAAGTTGGGATGTCTCGGCCCTGCTTGCCCTCCTAGATTGTATGCATTCCCGTACTGATTGTTGCTTGGTGGGAACCTTTGTATATATGACTGCATCCCTTGCACCTGCTCATGATCATATAAATGGGGACTAGTGGTGGGGCAAACTTCATAAGAATGAGTGTTAGAACCACAAGTTACACAACTATCATGCATTACATTACCAACAGATGACACATTGGATGCAGAATTGGAAGTACTACTCATGACCAACTTATCAAATTTTTGATTAAGAAGTGCAATTTGTTTTGAAATCTCATCACTCAACCCTATTCCATTCACACTATTTGTTTTACCCCTTGACCCCTTTTGTTGAGAATTAGATGCTAGCCTCTCAAATAAGGCTTAGGTCTCCTCAGCAGTTTTGGCTCCTAAAGAACCTCCAGCTGCGTTGTCAACCATGGCCTGATCAGCTTGTGTCAACCCACCATAGAAAGTTTGATGCAATAAAGGCAAAGGAAAATTATGGTGGAGACATTGCACCAAAAGCATTTTAAATCTGTCACATGCTTCATGGAATGCCTCAAAAGAGTCCTGTGTGAACCCTATAATTTTCTGTCTAAAAGTGGCTAACGTGGCATGTGGGAAGTATTTTCTCAAAAATAAATCATGTAACTCATCCCAAGTAGTAATGCTCCTAGGCGGGAGCAACATTAGCCACATCTTGGCATTATCTCTCAAAGCAAAGGGAAAACATTTCAATCTTAGGTGCTCATCAGTCACACCCTCTCTCACCGGAAAGCTTGACACAATCATCATATATTCCCTCAAGAAATTCAACGAGTCCTTAGAGGGGAGGCCATGAAATTGAGGGATCATGTTAAACAGATGGCCTTTTACCTCGTAACTTTTTGTTGCATCAGTCAACACAATGCACGACACAGACGTGTCAACTCGAGGCCTAGAGAAGGCATCCATAGTAGGTGCTTGCAAAGCCATATCAAATGCAAATTATTCTCCCTCGGTGGAAGCAGTTTCTAAGTCACTCAAAGTTACTTCTGTCTCGGTGACAGAAGTTTCAGAATCAGTTTCACTCACTTGAGTAGAGGGAATGCCTCTCTCAACTTTGTCTATATCGTCGTTCAAAGGAACCAACTTAGGATCCAATGACCGGCGACCCAACATGCACCGATTAAATAAACTTGTTAAAAATCACAACAAGTCCCCGGCAACGGCGCCAAAAACTTGATGGATAAAAATCCACTTGTAATAAAATACCTAGCAAGTGTACTAGCTACCGTTGTAGTAGTATGCACAAGCAAGGGTCGAATCCACAGAGACTTGTGTGTTTAACAAGTTGATTTAATTAATGCAGAAAGTAACAAAAAGTGGTTTTTGATTTGGTTGATTAACTAAATTACTAAAGCGAGAAATTAAACTATTTAATTTAAGAAAACAAGAAAGCAATAAACAAGGATTTAATCAGATCAAAGGAATTCACGGATTGGATTTCATAATTGTATCCCCTCTATGCTATGATTTTGATAACAAAAATAACAATCTCATTCAAAGACTCTTTCACTAGATTAAGGGTTGGGACGTTTGGTGTGCGGATTGCAACCCTAATATTTCTATCTTATTGTACATTTCGGTAGGTCAAAACAATATTCAAGAAACTCATTAAGTCCACAAGAAATAAATGAATCTAGGTTGTCTTGTATTCCGGTAGGTCAACAATCCAACCTAATTGATGAATTAGTGTACTTTAAATAAACCGTTCACGGTAGTGCAACAGTCTAAAACATATTAAATAATGATAATTAATTCATCAAATAAGAATGAAAGAGTTTGGAAGAATTAAAAACGTAAATTAGCATAGAGGTTCCACAATTATTACATCCAATCCATGAACGAAGGAATTTAGCTACTCATAATAAAAATAAAATTACAAAACTAAAATAAATAAAATCTAAAACCTGAATCGAAACGGAGGAAGTAATTATTCTTTTTCTCTACTTCTTAGTCCACAGCATAAATGAAATCTCCTCTCCCTTTTTCTACAGTAAGTAACCCTTTTTATTTATATACTAAATTAATAACCCTAGGTTATATTTGTGTGAATCTGCTGCAGTGTAGATGAAGCCCAAACCAAGGCCCAAACAGCTCCAAGTTGAACTCGTGCGCACGAATCGTCCCCGACACCCCAAGTCGTTCTGATTGCCTTGGTTATGCTTTAGTATTCGTTTCGTTCCGCAATTTTGCCGTCGCACTTTGACCACTATAATGAATTCTTTTGCACTTCGCTCTTTGAGATTTTATTTTTTACTTTAACCCACGAATTTTTATAAATCAAATTTCCTCCAAAATTTCCATATTTCCAGTTTAGTCCCTGAATTTCCAATAAATTACTACTTGACCCTTGAACTTCCAAAGTGGGTACAAATCCTCCGTTTTCAGCATTGTTGCACTTCAGTCCCTGAACTATCAAAACACTAACAAAATACATTAAATTCTCAAGGTTTCGAACAGAAAATAAGCTTAGGAACATATCTTTTGGATGGGTAAAATCACATCCCTCACTATGAAACAAAATCAAATACACACATTAGAGCATCAACAACAACAACAAAGTCTTAGTCCCAAAAAAATTTGGGATCGGCTAACATGAATCCTTATGTCATCATAAAAAAATGAGAGAAAGAGAGAAGAAATAGGAGGGGAAAAAATTTGGAAGAAGCAAAGAAGAAAAAAATAATGATAGTAAAAAAGAATACACATAATAAAAAGGGAAATCAACCCCCATCACCCACAACCCTCAACTCCGGCCTATTCAAAGCCATATTTTCATCTAATCTCAAAAATGGATGCTATCAGATGCACAAGCCTAGGTACTCACGACTGTCCTGAAGAATTCCATACATCCCATAAGCTAGGTCCAAGCATGTCCATAACCTGAAAAATAGCACTTGGATGAATGTTATACAATATACGGTTATTACTAGCTAAAAGAGAAAGTTACAGAGGAAATATTGAAAAAATATATGTGAGCCAACTTAATCATACCATTACATAGTAGTCTCCTTGCTTTCCTTTGTAATGTACTTTAGGTACCCCATGACTACCACCTAAAGTACTGTGCCAAAAAAAGGAGGAATCAATCAATTCAGTCTCCATAGAATACTGTGATAACATGAACACATATTGAAACCCAGAATAACTAGCACACATACTTGTAAACCTGCCACTCATATGGAGGACCATAGTTGCAGCCTTTACTGTTTCTGTGCTCAAATTTTAAAGCAACCTGTAATATAAAAGACAAACCAGAGAAACCATGTAAAATATTTAGTCAGAAAAAAAAAAAAAAAAAAAACAAAGTGGCATAAAAATTGTAAACTCCTCTTAAAAGGCCCTCACCTCCCGGGCTGCAGAACCGGTTGCCCGTTCATTTCCACCAGTAACTCGTCGATCATCAAATACCTGACCAAACCCACCTTTGCCCAACTTTCTCTCAACCTTATACTGTGGCGACCCTCCTACTTGAACCTGATAACCAGCCACATCAAGATAATAGAAGCCAATGAGCCCCACATTTTGCATTATAAATTTTGTACCAAGAAGTTCTAAAATCATGCACCACAACTACATGGTATTGGATGACGAACCAAACATCCTATAGGAGCCTCATCTGCACATAGCATATAGGAGCCTACATAGCGTACACTACGCCTTCAAGTACATTGTGAGACACTTAGAAGTACCAAACAAGCTACAGATTATATTCTTGAATCAAATGTACACCGAGGTAAGGCATCAGGTGAGAAAAACAAAGACTTAGTTAAATGTTAAGATTAGAACTTACCGCGATGCACAAGATAGGGGATAACAGCTAAGGAAGCATTTTAGGTCCTCATACAAGTAAAACTTAGGAAACAGACAGAACCACAATGAAAACTTCAAGTCAAATACAACTAGAACTAACTTGCTCTTCCTTTTTGTGACAGACTGTAAATATGATAACCAATGTAAGGTGAGACATGTATGCCAAACACTAATGAGCTTCTCATAACAACAAAATCCAGCGACTAATTTGTCTAGTATTCCATTTAGCATACTAAAACTTGCAATTACATGTAAAATGGATATGTTTCATTCTCAACATATAACACTGAAAATAATAAATTTCCCCACAATACAATAGTTAATTTCAGCTTCCAATTCTTTCAGAAAAGTTACTTCACCAAACCAAAAGCATGCGTAATTTAAAATACAAGTAGCACACAGAAACAAATAAGACCTAGGTTGTCACTGCATGTAAGCATAATATCAACTTATGTATCCTTATTAACAAGTAACATAGGGGGAGTAGCAGCAAATAACCAAAATTGCACCAATATTTTTAGCTATAACCAAATTTTGAATCAAATTTAACCCCAATATATCAAAAAGACGTGTGCAAGAGACCAATTTCCACAAAATCACACACAATAATCTCAGGCCGAAAAATAAGATAATATATATGTAGAGTGAGTGAGAGGAGTATACCCTTTCAGGGAAAGGAGCAGTATTCCCTTCTTCCTCCTGACCAGTAACTTTATTAGCACTCAACCCACCACTAGCATAAAGATCTCCCTTCTTCACAACCACAGGTTCTTCTCTCTTCCCCGCAGCAGCAAAAATCTCTTCTTTCTCACTCTCCTCCTCACCCTCAGATATGACAATCACCGGCGCCAGCGCCGGTACTGCTGCCGCTGCCTCTTCGTGAACCACCTCCTTATGTTTTCTCGTCCTACGCGTCTGCGGCTTCACAACTTTCACGACCGCCGCCGCCGCCACCTCCTTGGCTGCAGCCGCCCTAATCTTTACCGACCAAACGCTCCGATCTCTTCTCCGTAGCAGCAGAAGCCGGAAGAGGACTCTCCTTATCTACCGGAGCACAGCCACGTCGTACTCCACTACGCAGCTCCGGCATTCTTTACCCATACAATTCACACATAACATCAATAAAAACCTTACAGAATCTACCATTATCTAATCATTACTGAAATCGGTCAATTCAAGAACAGAAATTTTAAAACCCTAAGAAATCGAGAAATGAATCCACGCTGAAATCGGCAAAATCGGGTGTGATTGCAAGGGTTTGTAGAGATTATTTCATGAATTAGGTCAAAATTTGAGAGCTTCCTGGCAACTTGTAAAGATTATCACAAGAATAATCGCCAAACGCATCATTCCAGAAATACGAACAAAGACGAAATACTCCAAAACAAGCAAATTGAACATTTTCAAATCTGAATTCAAATCAAATCGACAACTTTGTTCTTCCTTGATCTGAAGATTATCACAAGAATAATTGCGAAATCAAGAAATCTAACAAATTTCTCTTGTTTGTCGCTAGGGTTTTGTTTTCTTCTTTGAGATTTTATCCAGCCGTTAAATTTCTCGTCTTTTTTTAAGAGTGCAATCGTAGGGTTTTAATTTCGATTTAGCAGTTAAATCTGTATTTTGGTCTACTGATAAGTTCGAGTTAGGTTGCGATTATGAAAGATCAGGTACAGGCGCCGCCGATCCAAATGATGAACATGAACCAACAGCCGATGATGAATCAACAACAGCAACAGAAGGTAATTATTGTTGATAATTGTTATAGTAACTCTCAAATGTTGTTGAATCATCGTTCTGATCGAAACATTATTTGTAGTCATAATTGTAATCGTAATAGTTCTCGTTCGTTGATGAATGCGTCTGTTTCTCATTTGCAGGGAATCGGGCAGTCACAGATGATGAATCGTGGTGGTGGTGGTGGATATATGGGATGTGGCCGCCACCTGGACTGCCCGTCGATCAGTTGAAATTTCAGAACCATATGCTGCCGCCTCCTGGATTTGTTTCTAATTCTTTGTCAAAACTACGGGACATAAGGGAAAAAAGGGAAAGGACAAAAGAATTAGGAAGGATAATCCTGTGATTGGCAGTAGTGGTGTTGGTGGAGTTGGAGATGGAGTTGGAGGTTATAAGCCACCAACGCTTCAAGAATTGCAACATCAGAATCGATTGAAGGCTAGGAGACATTTCCCTAAGAAGAAATTTAATAATAATAACAATAACTATTCTTTTTAACTATAATAGGTTTGCTCCTTATGCTCATGCTCCTCGCAATACAACTTCGTTTATCATACGTGCAAAGAAATCAGGTGGAATTACATCTCTTGTATCACCGTGTCCGGTAACTCCTGCTGTGCTGCCTACCCAAAAATTTCCGCCTTCTAGGGAGGTTTTAGTTGATATGGCAAAGGAAGAATGGGGGTTGATGGTTATGGTTCCATGAAAGGGTTGATTAGGCTTAGGTCGCCTGGAAATGAGGCGGAGGACGAGGAGGATGAAGAGGGAGGATCGAGTGACATTGATGTGGAGGAGCATATGGAGGTCGAGAGGAGATTGGATCATGATTTGAGCCGGTTTGAGATGATTTATCCAAATTCGGGAGGTGCTGAGCATAGTACTCATTATCTTTTGGAGAGTAGAGTTGATGATCAGGACACCCATATAGCTCAACTGGAAGAAGAGAATTTGATTTTAAAAGAGAGGTTGTTCCTGATGGAGAGAGAGTTTGATGACTTGAGGAGGAGGTTGATGTGCCTCAAGAGGCAGAATATATCCAACTGTGGAGGAAGTTAATGAAGAGGTGGTGGAGAATGACTCTGAAAATGACAGTGAGAGCAGGGACTATGGTCAGTTCATGGATGAAAATGAGGAGGTGGTGGAAGAGAATAATGATGAAAGCACTCTGGTGGAGGCAAAGGATGCTCACGATGTGGAACCCAAAGAAGCTAATGATGTCGAGAACAATGTTGTTATGCCAAATAATGTAGGCTTGGAAGATGTTAATACGGAAAGAACATGCGAGTGGAGAAAGTGAAGAATGATGAGACCGTTGAAGAGAGAGAAAACGAAGTTAATGTTCACTGTGAAGTTAAGCAAGGGAGTAGTAATGCAGTTGTGGAAGACAAAAAAGAGATTATTGCTGAGGGGAGGTCGAATGTAGAATGTAGAGATGTTTGTATGGACGAACCGGGGCATAAATGTTGTCCCTAACTTTTGTTCTTTAACATCTATACATACAAGCTATGACGGTCGGACTCTTTGGTTTACCTCACCGGACCCTTGTCAACAACACTAAAATAGGAGTGTCCGACACGGGTATAGCGGGGTAAACCAAAGAGTCCGAGCATCATAGCATACAAGGGCTCGGATATCATCTTTGGTGACTACCGATTATTGTATTGTATTGTAAAGGAAAAATAGAAGATGGCCATTTATGTTGTGGGAAAAGATTGTAAGCAACAAATAAATAAAAAAAATGCTAACAACTAGGAATGAATGCGCCGAGGAATAAGTGGTACCTGAAGCAAATGCTCAAACAACAGGTGATTGTGCGTAGTCTCAGCCACGATTTTACCACCTGCTTAAAGCAGACAATAATTAAGGTTGTAAAGCAAATGGAATGAAATTATTCTATATTGGAGACAAGTCAACCTCATTAGACACGAATTCAATGAAGCCACAATGCTTGGATTTCCCCACCTGAAATAGGATTAATTCCACATGTCCCCCTCTTTCTAAATCATTCTCCATAAAAACTCATGATATTTCTAAAAGCCCATGTACAATATATGAACCAAATCATAATTCCATATAAACCCAAAGCCCCCCTTAAACAAAATGGTTCTACTCTTCTCTCCCCTCATTCCCGTCACTCTCACACACACATACTCACGCATACACACGGCTCTCTCTAAATACCATTTCTCTCTCTAACCGTCCTCCCACCGTATTCAGATCTTCGATTTGAAAACCCATGAAGGAAGCAGGACTATAGAAGTGGGAGAGAAACCCCCAAAAAAAATTCTCAACATTTTAAGAAAATGTGAAAAAATTGAAAAAAAATAAAAATACTCTTATACTTAAGTATAAGAATAATTCTAGTCTTATACCTTTTGGTGTAGGAGCGGATTGCTTAATGAAATATGAGACTTTTTATTATTTTTAAGAAAAAGTGAAAGATTGTGAAAAAAGTACTCTTATACCTAGGTATAAGAGTGGATATAGGAGCGGACGGGTAAGGGTAGGGTTGAGCGTGGGTTTTTGTGAAAATTTGAATCTGGCATGGGTATTTATGGGCTTGTTATGTCACCCAAGGGTCATAGGTTCCATAGCCCACTGAAATATCAAGCACACGTACAAGTCGGTTAAGAAAATTACAAATGGAAAACTGCTAATCATATAATTTGGAACATTCGGTAGAAGAAGTAAATCAATGGGATATGATCTGAAAATAGCTCATATTCTACTACCCAAGAACATTTAATAGAGCATATATTAATAGCCTCTTTCGACCTCAAACTTTGAGGAAAAAATAATTCCAGTAAATCAATAGATTTCCTTTACCACGCCCAATGATTTCTTTTATTGTACCGATGAATCACCTATACACACACAATTGAGCAAGTCTTCTGAAATTAGGACAGTTTCCGGTGCATTCCCACACAAGTCTAAACCACTAAACCAACTATCTAAACTTACCATTTCAACTAGCATTTAAACTTACCGTTTCAACTAGAACTCAACGCAATCATGGAGTCATAAACTAAAAAACAAACACACACAAACATACATATACACACGCACACATATATACCTACAAACATGTTTATATATAGATAGATATAGAGAGAGAGACAGAACGGATCAAGCTTCATCATCCAATAACCAGGCCCTGGCCCAAATATTTTAATCAACCTTGGCCCATAATGTATACATTTTATGTTCGAGCCTAATTCATGAGGACCGATGCATTAGAAACCCTAACCCTAATTGGCACTATATAAGCCTCTACAGCTTCCTTTCTGAAAATAGTCCAACACTCCCTACCAACCCAAGGGAGGGCGGCCGCCACTAGTTTGCCAGCTCTTCTATGGAAGGTTAGATCTCCGAAGCCTTTCCTATTACCGGCTCATATATGGAAGGTTAGATCTCCGCTTCTAATTCTTGTGTTAGTTCGTTTTAGTTGAAATGATTTGGCAATTTATCTTTTTAGATATATGTTTCCTATAGATTTCTGTGCAATTGTACTTAATGTTGACTGTTTAACTTTATTTTCTTAGGCCAAGCTTGATGGCCATCATGGTATATCAAGTTACATCACAGTGTTGGGCTCAACAATAATTCTTCGATCGTTCTCTGATATATCAAGATCGTTGTCTTCCAGCATATATCGAATAAAAGTTGAACATGTGTAATCAACCTCATGATTTCAACTTTTAAGTGAGTTGAATTGGAATGCTCTTTATATTGAGTATTTCTTGATTATTGTTTCTGGTTTTGTATTACGATTGGAGATAACTTGGATTGTTTGCAAGTATATTAAAAAGTCTTTGTTGCTTTGTCATTGGTTTGTTCGTGATATGTTTGTATTTACATTTACTTTTCATGAAGAGGACAATTAATTTGGATTTGAATGAGTTAACACATTACTTTCATTTCTTCTTAATTTTTTCTTCTTTTCTTTTTCCCGTTGGGTTTACAAGTATTCCAGTATATTTGATTATATATTCTTAAGATTCAATTATTTGTTCTTTACCTTTATACTCTCATATACTCTCTCCGTCCCATAACAAGTGAGACTACCTAAAATAGCCAACTTTTATTAATTTTTATTCAATATATCATGTTCGCCATACTCACAACAACTATCCACTTACTATTTCTTACCCTACTTTCTCTCTTTTAGATTACTTTTCATACTCACAACATCTCCTCCCTATCAATACTATACTACTTTTTCTTAATCACCTCTCATTCAATTTTAGTTTCACTTGTTATGGGAAGGAGGGAGTATTCTTTAGCGGTGTTAAATTCATGGGGCCTAGTTCATTTTCAACCAAAAATTACAATGGCATTATAGGCACTTCTATACCTGATTAAGCTGACCATTAATAATACGGAGTTTTTACTTTGTATCTCTCGTATTTCCAGACTGGCATTCTGTTTATCACCGGATTTCCCTTGATCTCCTCCAAAAGACCCAGAAACTTTCTTCTAAACCCGAGACTTATTGTCTGAAAAAACAATGTTCTTCTGGGTATCTAAATCCCAGTATATCTTCACATTAAACAATGTTCTTCTGGGTATCTAAATCACAGTACATCTTCTTGAAAAGATTATTTCATAAACTATCGCAACAAATCATGGTTATGGCACAACGAAAACAAGTTTTCTACTTCACGCTAAGTGTTTATTTATCAAATAAAAGGAAGGGGGAAAGAAAAGAGGATTAATACATAACACAAGAACATGAGAAGATGGGATTGAAAAACAACTATTAACTATTTTACTTGAAGTAAATGCTCAAACAGTAGTTGATTTGGACAACCCAGATGGAGGAAATTCCCCCGAACTGAGACTGAGGTGAAAGAGGTCTGAGAGATGGTTGGTAAAAAGAGAAGATATTGGAAAGAGAAGAGGGGAGGTTAGAGATATAATGGGTGGAACGGGAATGGAACCAGTCCAATTGCAGCAATTTGGGTTTCTCAATGACCAATCGTGGAGTGTTTAATGGATGGAATTCAATTGATTCTAAATTTTACTACTACCACTTCTTTTTTGTTTCCTATATTTTTTTCTGAAAAGATTTCCAATAAAATTTAGAATTTCTTTTGTAGAAAAATGCTAAGTCAACTCATTCAAAAGAAAATTATCTAATCTCAAAAAAAAATTGGAGTAGCTAAAATTGGGTATTGTTGGAAAAGGAATAGTAATAATGCATTTATACATGATTAGTGAATATTAGTCCCGTACCTACCAAACATCATATTCATACAGACATTAGGATTATTTGTACCCTCATTAATATGGAGGGGTTTAATTAGCCCCTCGCTAATTATACTGCTCATTTTTATCCGACTACCAAACGAGCCCTTAGTGTCTTCCTCATCAAAGCTTCTCTTACTCTCTTTCCTGCCATTTACAAAACTACTTGCAACTTTGCTCACCCTGAAGGATTTAGCAACAAAATACAATACCGTACACAACTTTTGTGTGAAGGAAAAGATCGTTAAGATCAATCAGGCAAGATTTGGTATCGGTATTAGAAAGGTTTATCATAATGAGATACCTGCTCTCTTCTCCTCCAGGCCTATTAGCCGACAATGACAACTGAGATAATTGTTGGTGAAGAAATTAAAGGGATTAATGAGGTTGTAGGTTGTGGTGGTGTCTTTTTCTTAAATTTCAGTAGCTAATGGATCTGGATTTTGGAGGAAGAAAAAGTGATCAACACAATAGAGCTTGAGAAAGCAATTAAAGTTGATCAACGATTGAGTAATCTTATTTGGGTTTGAATTTTTTCAACCATGTTTATGATAGTTAAAAAAAGGCAAGAGATCGATGGGGTTGCTGAAAGAATGCTAAGATTCATTTTGGCTGTTACATATAATCAAATAAAAATTGCAAGCAAGCAAAATGAGAATACCTTCCATTTCATTCTCATAAAGTGCGATTCGGCCAATGTACAGCACAGTTGCTTTACATTCAGTCTTTTCTCTAACTGGTAGTTGCCGGCCCAGACCACCCTCTAATGACCTTTATTCACACAACACATTACAAAAAACAAAAAAATAGGAAATAAAAATCCATAACCCATTAAGAGGAAATTCCAAAATTAAAATATGCAAAATCTTAAACTTACCGAGAAATCAGCAGCAGCATCGTTACGAATCGAAGCTGACAATTGAGAAGAACCCTTCTTCAGTTTTTTCACCATAACTTTTTTTCGCCTTAATCCCCATATTAATCACTGGCCAAACCCAAACTAAGATTGAAACAGAAAATATGAAACTAACAAATCCAAAATCCCAATTTGAAACCCGAAAAGAAAATCCGGTATGAGAAGCTGAAGGCCGAGGAGATACTAAAGCCTTGTGTTTTAATATAATTTGACTTCTATTTGACAGAGCAAAATATGAATAATGCTAGTTTTACAAATTTTACATCTTTATTTACAAAATTGATGTGGTACAGGAATGAAAAGACACATCATTGCTCATTAAAAAGGTAAAAATACTCATAAATCCCTTGGATCTCTCAATCCACACCCTCCTGGGGTTGCACAATGGATTGCTCTTGCCATGGCATCATGACTACCATCAATGCAGTTTTGAAGGGCAGACCCTTTTAAGTAACTTATCTTGAAACATAAACAAAGCTGGTGTGTGCATACTCCATCCCTCATTTATTTAGGGCATCGTCGTGTCGCTGGAGGTGACATCCAAGAGCGAGCGAAAAAATGTTAAACGCAAAGTTGACTGTGGACACCATCCCTATTCTTCTCGGGGAATATCTTTGTAAAGGTGAGCCTAAGCCTGCTATGGGCTATAAAGATCAGTAGAATCGTTTCTTGAAGAGGATGAAACACACCTTGATTATCACAAGTCTACCCAACCCACAAGAGGCAAATCTCACTTGAAGCAAATTACCGGCTGAGTAGAAGAATCAGTTTTCTCTGTGGAGCTTCTATGAAGAGGTAGATTAGAGGTGACATCTAGCAAATGAGAGCAAAATATCTTGGGTAGTTCCTTTCCAAGTCACTTCTTGGGAAAAATGATTGCTGGATCACAAATCAGAGAAAATCTCCATTATTTCAGTAACCATGTTTCCTTTTCCTATCGTTCCTGCTTTCAGGGTGTGACCTCACTATGCACTGTGAATTAGCAATCTCTCGTGGGATAGCAAGCCCAGATGATTTCAAGGTTTCAATCAACTCAGGAAACATCTTTTTATTCTCCTCATTCACAAACACAATTGATGTACCCTTTTCCCGCATTCTGGATGCTCTACCCATTTGGTGCACATACTCTTTTATAGAATTTGGCATGTCGAACATGATAACCTGTCTCACACCTAAAAGATCAAGTCCTCGCCCCAATACTCCTGTTGCCACAATCACAGGAACCTCTCCAACCAAAAAAGACTTCAAAATCTCTCTCCTCTCCTTCATGGGCTTCTCTCCATGGATAGCCAGAGCCTTCAGTCCAGTAGTGATTGTAATTGCTTCAGACAGGAGATCTGCTCCAAGTCTTGACCCCACAAACACAACAACGGGTGGCTTGAAAAGCTGTGTGCTCATCAATATATCGAAAAGCTTTTGTTTCTTATGCTTCGACTCAACCCAGTTGGCCAGCTGTTTGACTGCCTGATTTGGCTTGTTTGGCTTCCCGACAGAGATGACAACCATCTCTTTTGCCAGTGAACCTGCCATCTTCTCAACTTCTTTAGGGATTGTTGCAGAATACAACAGCACTTGAGGCTACGATAGAGCCCTAAAAATCTGCATCACCTGATCACGGAAACCCCTTTCAAG